>JAVLVB010000683.1:144465-172294 GCA_032876305.1 Orestias chungarensis | reverse complement strand
ACACACACACACACACACACACACACACACACACACACACACAAACACACACACACACACACACACACACACACACACACACACACACACACACACACACACACACACACACACACACACACACACACACACACACACACACACACACACACACACACACACACACACACACACACACACACACACACAGCACTATTGTTTGCTGATCCCAAGCAGTAAGTCAGTTTTAAAAGAAGTCCCAGCATATTATTAATATGTTCAGGTTTTTCTATTTCACTTTAAACATGGTCTTTGGAACGTGAGGCGCAGGGTTCACTGGGAATAACTTTTTAAGGTTATGGAAAAATTCGACTGTGGAAACTATTTTGTAAAACGGGTCCAAATACTACACAACAATCCCTCAGCTGAAATAATAAGTAACAGAAATATATCTATGCCAATAAAGATCAATGGAGGCTGCAGACAGGGCTGCCCATTGTCGCCTGTACTGTTCACTCTGGCAATAGATCCCTTTGCTATTGCCATACGCTCACATCCTCATCTTAGTGGAACCCAGGATTTCCTTGTTCGCAGATGATGAGATCTTATTCATATCAAATTAAAGTCGATCCAGACAAACTATTTTGTGAGATATCTGGATACAAAATTAACAAAAACAAATCTTCAATTCTGTTAGTGAATGCATATAAAACATTTAGCCCAAGTTCAGATGTGTTACAGTTTAAGATCGTTACTGAATTTAAATATTTAGGGGTACACATTTCTTCAGATCTGGAACAGGTAGTTGCTACTTCATATTAAATGAAGTAGATAATTGATTTGACAGATGGATGCCACTACCAATATCTATGATTGGAAGAATAAATGTAATAAAAATGAATATATTGCCGCCGCCTCCTCCTGAATTGTTTTCTCAAATAAAGAAGCGGATGTTACGTTTCTTATGGAACAACAGGAAGTGCAGACTCAGTTTGTCCTTACTGTACCTCCCTTATGACCGCAGAGGCCTGAGGTGCCCAAATTTTCACTTGTATTTCTATGCAATTTCAACGCTTCTGAAACACTATAAATCTATTTCTTAAAAATATGATAAGAGTATGGAGAGATGTAAAAAAAGGCTGTTCGCTCCAGTGTGGGGTAAACAATCTTTCAGATCTGGTAGAGCTGATTCAACATTTAAAGCATGGAAGGACTCCGAACGATTGAGAATTTTTATGTACCAGAGTCAGACATAATAATGAGCTTTCAGGATCTGCAACTTCAATTCCACCTAGATAGGAAACACTTCTTTAAATATCTTCAACTCAGAAACTTCACAAGAACGAGTCATAGAGGATACAGAGGAACTCTGGTTCACTGTACATTATTGATGATTATTGGAGGAACATTATGCTGTTTTGGAAACAGGTAAAAGGTGTAACTGAGAAAGTCATTTCCAAACAAAAACTTTTTGATCCAAAGCTGTTTGTGTTCGGACTTTATCCTAAAAAACAAACAACTCAGGGACCAACTCTAAACCAATGACTGCAGCAGATGTTATCCACCCTCCCTCTGGAAAAGTTTACATATGTACTAAAGGGCGAGCGGGATCTGTTTGAGTTAATCTGGAATCCCTTCATTATGTAAATCGGTGATCTGAACATCTCGGATGACGGTAGAAGTGACTGAAGACTAAAGACAATTCTACTAGAGGACATACACTATTGAATTTAATAGCTAAATATAAAGATATGTGGAATATGTGATGGGTTCCAAGACTATGAGAAGCTTTTAGTTGTTTGTATTTTATTTTGACAACTATTGCTGTCATACTTTGCAAAATGTTCAACCCGTTTGTCTAAACTGCTTTAGTTTCTAACAGATAGTTTGAAAAATAAACATAAAATAAATGTTCTTTGGTCTAAAAGATTTTGTTTCTCCCTGAAAGGACTGGGAATGAAAACGGTAGGATTTTTATTTTATTTTGTCTGCGCCTATTATTCATATTCCAAAAGGCATTTTTTTTCTTTCTTATAAAAAAATGTGGGGAAAAACATTAAACTTTGTAAAATATATCTTTATTAAAAGTACGAGAGGTACCTGAATAGTCTCAAAACTAAAACAGAGTAATTTAAGACCTGATTATTAAAAAAACAAGCTACACAAACATAAAAAGTTAATATTAAGGTCATTTTAAGCTGTTGAGGAATTTGCCGTGTTCTTCTCCTCGAGGCTGAAGAAGTTCTCCGCCAATCTTAGGTCCGCTTTTCTCCTGAAACAGAACATTTGGCCCCTGGGATCAGATCCGGTGCGAACATTTAAAGTCTAACCATATTTCCTAGAGCTCTGATTTACCTTCAGCATGCCGTCGCGCTCCCATTTAAACAGGCCGCAGTTGCTAGAGTGACAAGAAAGCAGCAGACATTCCCGTCAAGAGCGGCGGCTCTGAGGAACACCAGAGGATGAGGGACGGGACTTACCCGCAGTGTTTGTGTGGCAGCCGGTCCAAAGCGATGGCCCTCTGTCCGCAGGGACATTTGAAGAAGCGCTTCGTGGCATCGTGCCAGTGCAGGTCGTGGTTCTCGGTCACGCAGCGGTCCGCCGGCTTGAAGTAGGTGTAGCTGCACTGGAGGGAGCAGGAGGAGGGCGACATGTAAGAATCTGACTCCCGTGTCCCTTAATGATGCTAACTGGGTACCTTTTTGCAGGTGACAGCTCGACACTTCATCTCTCTGATTCCCTTCATCTTCTCCTCCAGCTGCTCCTTCTTCACCAGAGCGTTAAAGTAGCGCTCCTGCAGCTGATACTCCGCCTGCAGGAAGATCCCCTCAGTTATGCTAAATAAAAAACCTGCTTTTTAAAAAATTCATTATTATTTATTTCTAAAAGTTGGTGGTCAGTACCGCCTGCAGCACCATCCCATGGCGAGATTTGGCGTTGAGGATCCTCTGGAACTCTTCCGACTCGATGTAGAGACGCTGGTCCCGTTTCTTTTTCAGGGCTGGTTCCTCCTCCTCGTTACTGGAGGCCTCGGCTGCACAAGAGAGGAAATAAAATAAAAACAGATTTGTTCTAGATCATGGGTGATATATCGGCATTGATATCGGCACTGGTTGATGTTAGTTTAACATCCTTTTAAAAGCCCTGAAGTAACGCCTGTTCGTGGCCGTTATCTGATGCAAATCTTGGCTGTCGTGGAAATTTAGCCGGTTTCTTCGTCATTCAACAAAAGTTTCCAGTCGTCATTCAACCGAAAAAACGATAAAAACCTCGACTAAATTTAGGGAATTGACGATTCCATATTGATCCAATATCAGCCACGAATTGAATTTAGAATTAGATCGGTTTACGCCAAAAATATCTGATATCAGCCGTGACGTCATCCCTAAACATGACATTGATTTTATCCAATCGGCTTCTTTGTTTATTTAAGCCGTTAGAATCTCTCAGAACTATCGTCGCCTGAGGAGGAACAAGTAATAGCAGTACGTGTGATCATACCGATATCGTCTCAAGTCAATGTCACAATGAACACTGAAGACTGAAATATTGGTATTGTATCAGAAGCCGAAAAAAATGTATCAGGGCGACCCTAATTATACTTGAGCCGTTTAGGTCACAGTTGCAATAAGAATCAATGAAACTGGAGCAGATTTAAGTAGGGATTATATATCGGCATCCACACTGTCCAAATCTGTCCAAAAAGTCAAACTTGGTCCACTAATAATAATAGTTATTTCAACCTTGTTTGCTTTCATGGTGACAAAGCAGGAAAATATTCATAATATCGCTAAATATCATCATTTACTCATGTGATCTTTTACAAACATCAGCCGGCTTCGTTATTTCTGGTGATGTATCTCGCGTCCCTAGTTGGTACTTTAGTGACACGTTGATATGAAGCGTCCGCACCGTGGGGCGACGTCCGATTCTTCTCCACGCGGGCGCTGATTTCGCTGCTGTCGCTCCTCTTCCTCTTCACAGCGTTGGGGTCTTCCTTCTCCAGCGCCGCCCCCTTGACCCTCAGCCTCTTCAGTGCGGCCAGCTTGGCGCCCGATAGGCTGAGGGCGCTCGGGGGCGGAGCCTGAGGCGGACTGCTGTCGAAGAAGAGGATGTCGTCGCCTTTGGAGAAGCCGCGGCCCAGGGCGGGGTTGTGGGGCGCCGCGGGGACCCCTGGGGCGGCTCTCGGAGACGTCTGAGTGCCTGGACCCGGCGTGGACACGGCGCCGCTTGGGCTATGCAGCCCCGCTCTCTGCCGGCGCCCCTCCAGGAGCTCGCGCTGCTTCTGTTTCTGCTGCTTTAAGAGGTCGGATGCAGAGATGGACTGAAGCGGCGCGCCGGACGCATCTTTGGAGGCTGAGGACAAACATCAGGTTGATTAGAGAATGTTATGGTCTGGCTCCAGGACTGAGCTTCCTCACTGCAAACATACCTAATTGGCTGTCCTGCTCCAGGTGCCGCTTCAGCTGCAGAGCTCCTGGTGTTGGAACTGATAACAGGCTCTTGAATTCGTTGGAACATCCGGCAACATCCCCAGACTGCATTCCTGTCAACCAGCAGCGTTCAGAGGCTCCTCCAGTAAAACGGCTCATTAACAGACGAGTCAGCAAAGCTCACCGATCCTCCTGGCCTGGCTGATGAGTTGAGCCGATTGTTTCACAAACAGCTTATCCAGAGTTTTCTGAGCAGGTTTGGTGGGTTTAGACGTGGTCCTGCAAAAACTCAAATAGTTATTGAACCTGCTGACGTATTTTGGTGGGAAAAAAAGCAAAAAGCAAACAGAAAATACTACAAGAAAATACTACTGTGGTGTTGTTACCAGAAAAATCTGAAAAGTGCGGTGCGCACCTGAATCTTTTGGAAATGTTCAACTTTTCTATACATGTCAGCTCAGTCAAGACTCCCTGAACAGTGTCAGAAATTCTACTATCAAGCCTTTCTTTACAATTTCATTTATATTTGGGTCTGGACTTTGACTAGGCCATTATAACAATATCCACATCAACATTTTTTCAGAAATAAGAACCAGAATATAAAAGGTTTCCTTGCCTTAAACTGAGCAGTCTTCATCCCTGCTAAAGAAATGAATAATACTGCCACCACCGTGTTCATTCACCTCGGTTGCTTTTGCCACGGTTTGAATCAATCTGACTGTACGGATAGAAAATATGGAGAAATATTTGTTCTAGTGAGTCTAAATTTATGCAGTTTGGATTTTTTTTATTTAATATATATATATCTGATAAACGTGATTTGTAAAGAAGTTTCTTCTAAAAACTTGTTTGTAAATCTGAGGTATTTTTGTATTAAACCTGATAAAATGTCATCCTCGTTTCATCCATAAATTCCCACTTTAGGCCAAACTTTTAAACGCCACCTTGTGTTAAACTATCACTTAAACCAAGCAAAACAATCTATAAAACAAGGGAGCATCCCAACATGCAGGGTGTCACTTACAGGGACGCGGCGCAGGCAGCAGACGAAACGCCACCGTAGTAAAAGCCGTCCTGACACAGGCGCTCTCTCAGGCCTCCCCCACTCCCGTTACCCTTCACCCGGTTGGGGGCTTTCCCGGAAAACGACGACTGCAGCTCGGCCCTCTTGGAGCTCATCTTTTTGTACTGCGCCTTGACGTGGTACTGGCAGTACTGGCAGTCGTACTGCGGAGGGGGTTGGGGTGGTTAGCGGCAGACGCGACGGGTCGGACGGGAAGCTGCGACCGACGGCGGGCTACCATGTTGACGATCTGGGAGCACGGCTCCCCGCTCTTCTTCAGGGCCTTGCAGGTGCCGTAGTCCAGCGCTTCGCCCATCACCAGCACCTTCTGATGGTGGTCCACGGTCAGGCTGACCCCGTCGTAGCCGTCCCTCTGCTTCATGGGGTTGGGGTTCAAGAGTCCCACGACGGTGCCGGGCTCCATCTTCCAGTGCTGCTTGTGGACCTCGCCGAACAGCAGCAGGGACACGAACACGTCCAGGTTGTGGAGATCGCTCAGCTTCCAGACGCTGAAGGTTTTTCCCTGCAGAGAGGAAGAGTCGAAAGGTCAAACGGCTACAATGGGCCGACGTCGATGTTAAAGCCGGTGTGTCGGGCATCGTTACTGCCACGTACGCTGCTGCTGCTCTGCGGCGTAGCTTTGTTCACCAGCACGCCGAACGTCACCCAGTCGCTCTCCTCCAGCTTCTCGCGCTTCAGCCGCTCCGGCACCTGGGACAGTCGGATCAGCCGCCGGTCGGCCATCTTTTGGTCCATCTCGCTCGAGGACACTCGCGGCTTCCTGAAAGGTGAACCGATTCAGAACAAGGCGAACGACTGGATCAGCACTCCCACATGTTTCGCCGCTCTGACCTGAGGCGCAATCCTGAGTACTTCTCCACGCCTACGTCTTTAGGAGGAGCAGGAGGCTGAGGAGCTGCTGTAGGAGGTCCCACTGTTGCGGCCCTGCTGTGGGTGGAAGAGCTCGTGCTGGCGCTTTCTAGTGGTTGGAATGAGCTGCCGACCTTCACCTCCACCGGCGGCGTCCTATCCTCTGAAACCACGATGCAGTTAACATAAAACTCTCACACTAGATCGATTCCCAGTTGAATAAATTCAGGTGAATCAAAGGAAGAAGGTTTCACTTGTTGGCGAGGAATTTGGTTGGCGAGCCACTCTCGGTTTGCGTTTGAACGAGTCGCCGTTGCTGAGCTGAGAGCAGAAGTCTGAGGATTCCCGGAGCTTCGCGCCGCCTCCTTTCTCTGGAGCCGACAAAGATGTCGCGACTGAAAGAAAAACAAAGTCACGCCAACATCCCCGGGGCTGCTGCTAATTTGACTCTGTGAACACATTTACCAGCTTGCGTTTTAGGGTTAGCCTGGCTCGGTCTGGACGCCGGGGGCTGTGTTGGCTTTGGCTTTCCTGGTTTGGGGGAAGAAGAACATCCTGCAGTCGGGGGAGATGAGCTCTTCTGGCTCGCCTCCAGCTGCTGCTGCAGCTTCTGCATCTGCTCCCTCATCAGCCGCAGTTCCTCTGCAGAAAAACGCAGCATGAGCAACGCAAAGCTCCATGATGGCTTAACAGACCTTAGAATAAAGAGTGGACCCATGCAAACCCTGTATTTGCTCTCTGGACGTGTTCAGATCATCTCCTCCTTTCCCTTCAGCCGCCTTCTCCTCCTTCTCAATGTCGCCGACATCCCCGAAGAGACCCGACGTCGCGTCCTGGGCGGCCGCCGCCTCGCTGTACTCCTCGTCTCCTTCATCCTCATCGAACAGCCCATCCAAACCGTCCGCCTGCTCTCCGCCGTCCGGAACATCGCTGGCATCCTCGTTCTCAGCGAGGAGCGCCGTCAGGATGTCCAGGTCATCCTCGCCTGAGCCAAGCGGCATATATTAAGCTCCTAGAAATCTTTAATGTGTTCAAATGCATCAAACTTACTGTCCATTTTAGAGATATTGGCTGAAGAACAGAAGATAGTCCTGATGCAAGAAAAGAAAGCAAATGATCAATGTTGCATTTTTTCATTTCATAAAACAAATAAATGGAAAACTGAGAATACAAGTGAAATCTCATGGAAGATGATCAGTTGGTTGTTTTACTGTCCAGATTTTCTTTAGCAGAACATCTAAAACAAAGTTGAAGCTGCTGCAGATAATGGTTTATTTTTTGTTTCTTTCCATATTAGATGAGTTTAAGACTGTAAAAGTCACGTGATGCGGTTTATTTTCTGTTGTTTCATCCAAACATCAAGAGAAAACAAACTAAGCTAGTTTCCATTTCCCTGCTCACCTCTGGCGCAGCAGCTCAACTTCCGGGTTTCTTCTTCGCTGACAAGGAACCAAATATTAGAACCTCCGAATATATTTTCATTAAGTTTATTAGTTTTATTAATGTCTAAACCAGAAATGGTTTGATTCCAACCCCAGGACCCGCCAAGCTGCTCCCTCACGCAGAAGAGGGAACTAAACTGGCGCTAAACGAAGGACCCCGCTGTGTTGTCAAACCGCTGTAGGGTGCCCAGAGATGTGCCTTAATGAAAAACAAAAAAAACAAAAAAAAACAACTTCATCAGTTGGAAAAGTACAATATTGAACGATATTAAGTTAATATTCTAGGGGTAAATGGAATTTTTTAATTAAATGTTTTTATGATAAACATAAGTTGTTTATGGATTTAAACATTTTAACCAATATGTAAGTTTTTCCTTTTTTAATTTCCCATTGTTGGTGTAGGATCAGCTAAATATATTGCAAACAGCCCAATTATTCCATATGTGACTTTTGCCAGTTTTTCCCAAACCAATGCTTTTGGGGGCCTGGCTTTACTCTCAGATCTCTAATCATTTCATTATGTAGGCTATTCTTCCTACTGTTATATATAAAGTTTCCTATTGACATTTAAGACCCATTTGCAAACTTTGTTCTTGGCTCGGGTTTTTGGGATGATGCACAGAAAGTATTCCTGAAACCTCAGAGCGTGCATTGTGTACATCAGAACAGTACATTAGCCTCATCTGCACACACACTATATTCTCCTTATAGGGTTTTACCAGCTTGTCCCATAATTTTAAAAGCAAATTTAAAACCTTCTTGCATACGAGTAGTATGTTAATTATCAATTTTCAGAGAGTAAACTGTCCATTTTCATTTATTTCTGCAGTATTCTGCAAGTATTCATAGGGTTTTGAATTCTTGATTCTTAAACCAGTAGTGGCCGGCTTCCCTTCAAGATCTTTAAAAGCACACACCGATATGAAATAAATGTACGCATTACCAATGCTGTTGCATGTATGCTGTTCTAGATCTTACGAAAATAGATGTTACTTAACATCTTTAGGCGTACAGGACAGATTTTCAGCAGGGAGGAAAAATAAATAGGCATAGATTTGCTTATTTCTAGTTAAAGTTTTAGAAGACACTTGGAGATCCATTCATTTATACAGAAAACACTTAGAGCTGTTATTTTGTAACATGTTCCAATAATCTTGGTAGGTAAATTTTAGATTTTTGTGGACTGCTTGTGAAACCCAAATCCACGGAGAGGGTTTTAGGACTAAACAGGAGTCGTGTTGGGCTTTAGATGAATGGATGGAAGACTGAAGTTGAGATGAAATTATTTAACTTTTATTCTCTATCAAAACTTTACAAGCATCTAAAAGCTAATGTAAGAACTGTCACAGAGGTTAGAGCATCTTTTAGTTTCATTATTAGCATCAGCACCCAAGTTAAAGTATGCATTCATGTTAGATTTCTGAAACTTTAATATAGTTTAAGTAAATATGATATAGGTATTAATTTAGACATAACGCAGATTAACTCAATCCAGTGCATCCTCGATGATGGCAAAGTAGACTGTATCTTGCAGATCAAAGCAGGCTTTTAGCTGATGCAGTCCATGATGTGGAGCCGGATGGAGTTTATATCTGGAAATAAGTCACCGCACTTAGGACAGTGAAAGTTTTGAGTGTTGCCGCTGTCCTCTTCAGTGCCTGCAAGCCACAGATAACAAAACATGACTCCATGGTGGTGTTCACACAATATAATGCAAGCTCCAGGAGCCGTTTATCTACTGCACTTATACCTACGTGAAAAATTAGGTTTCAGAACATCAACCGTCCAACATTACTAAACAGAGTAATCACTGGGTTTGGTAGATTCATTTCTATATAGATTTAGCAAATGATTTACTGTACTCTTAAATTAAATCAATCCACCAAGACGATGCTCCCTGTGTGCTTTCAGGTCATGCATCTGAGATTGCTGAACCAAAGCAACCACAGACTACATATTGAAGCCATAGTACGCTGAGGTACAGTGGCACCAGCATCATCTACTTTGGTAGCGGTTATGACTTTATACAAGGCAGTTCAGTAGATTTGGGCTACCTTTAAATTTAGGGTTCATCCTAAAAGCTGCTGCATTCATTCATTGTAAAACAGTCTTTGCTTTACACCGAGGAAGATGTGGGTTTATGTCTGAACTGGGACGTTAATGCGTAAAGTCTACATCATCTGACCACTTCAGACTGCATGGCTAAACCCAGGACGGAAAACAAAAAAAGCTTACTTCTTTGACGCTCTTGCATTTCAGGCCTGTCCCAATCATGTCTTTGCTGCATTCTGTTAAGAAAAGATAATGAGTGCAAGCAAAGTCATCCTAGTTCTGCATACTCAGTTGAACTATATTTTCTTCACTGGGTCGTCCTGCTGTCTAAAAACCACCAGAAATATTTTAATTCCATCCATCCATTGTCCAGAGTCTCCTGTAAATCTCTGTAACGGGTCAAGGTTGGTACAGGTCCAGCAGGGAAACGGACATATCTCCCCCTCTGGTGCCATCCCCCAGGTTATTTCAAGGGTTCCTGACCAGAGGAGCTACATACTCCCTTCTGCAGGCTGTGAGTCTTCTTCAGAGTCTCAAACCAATAGGATGTGTATGGCAAAACCTTTAAAAAGATGGTTCCAAAGAGCCTCCTGATCGGACGCTGGAGCTGGCACAAAGCCACCATGATTCACTTTACCATGAAATGATCGCTCCTTATCTGGATTAACGGAACTGGTTAACCTCCAACAACATCGCATTGGTTTAGGGGTTTGGAAAAACAATTGGGGGGGGAAAAGGGCCATATTTTCCTGACAGTAGGTCAGGGTCGGAACATTGACGTTGACTGTTAAAAATCAAGAGCTTTGCTTGGCAAACTGGATTCAGGTTTGGTCAAACAAACTATAACCAGGTTCTGATTATACATCAACTCTACTTTGAGAGATTAAAACAATGCAATACCCCCCCCAAAACTAGTCTAACTACACACCGGATATATCTGTCCAACATCTCCTGCAGTTGCGTGTTCTGCTTCCTTAGATCCTCCAGTTCAGAAAGCAGATGCTCGTTCTCACCGTGAAGCTTCTCCCTGTCCGCTCGCTCTGTGTAGAAGTCTGAGGAGTACATCTCCAACTGCAGACAAGGCAGAGCAGAAATTAGTGCTCTGCACTCTCGGGTGATGAGGCAAAGATCACAGACTTTGGAACTGATGCTCATGTTCATAAAGAAAAGGAGTGTCGATGTTTACCATGATCTCTCATCTGGCTTCTCAAGCTTTTGGTACATTTTCTACCTTTAAGGTTTGTTTTACTTTTAGATTTGGGGATAACTTTTATAAATGGCTCAATTTAACCTCTTGTTCAAATGTGACAATGCTACCCACTGGTGACGGGGTGAGGAAAGGTACACAGAATCATTTCATATGTAGATTTGGGAAGTTTCAAGTCTCTGGCAATGTCATTTTGGGGGTCAAAGTTTGGGATGCTGTAGATCATGTTATTAATTTTAACAGAGCCTTTAATCACAAGAAAAAAAAATCCCAATGATCATACTAGATGCTTAATATCAGTTTTGGTTCCAACTTTTACTAGAAACTGTCATTTGTCCTGTGAAGCTCAGCCTGCTGTTCTGTAGTGATTAAAATATTACTCCTCAACGGCGATATGTTCATTCATGAACATCCTTCAGAGAACTTTGTCACCTAAATTAGTGAATTCATTTTATAAAACGTCAACAAACACGGACTGGTGGAGGCCGCTCACCTGAGCCTGGAGAACAGGTATGGTTTCCAGCTCCTTCAACTTCTCCGTCATCTCATCCATCTCCTGCTGTTTGGCGGCCAGCCCTTCCTGGGCAGCGGTCCACTTCTCCTGCAGCTCCTGGTTTTGATGGTTCAGCAAGTCCATGCAGCGCTGATCTTCATCCTGCTGGATCCTCAGCGCCTGCTGCTCTTGGAGCACTTCCTCCTTCCATGCAGACAGTTCCTCAAAACGCTCTTTCATCGACACGTCGCTCAGACGCAGAGACTCTGGTGCAAATGATGACAGACACACCAGTTCATTCATCGTAACTCAGGCCTCCAAACACAAATCTCTTGAGAAAAGTTAAATGATTTCCAAACTAAACTCTCAAAAGTACTCAACCTTTGTACGCGGCTGAACTTGGTCATGTTGATTTTTTGGTAAATATTTGCACAGGTGAAAACTTATCCTTATACGAAGCAGGAAAACAGGAAGGGATTCCACAGAGAGAAGAAATACAAGACGAAGAAAACAGTAAATGAAACAAGAAAGTAAAAGGTAATAGTGAAGGGACTGATAGAAAGAGGGGAGAAAGGACCTAAGCAAGGCAAGAAAGACAAGGATGGAGATGAGGGTGAAAAACAGGGGAAAGCCACACTGAAGACAAAAGTAAGCATAGACGAAATGAAGGAAACAGGAAAGGATGCAAAGAACCATCGAAAGCAAGTGCAGGGAAAAAGTTTTTTTTATTATACAGTGGAGGAAGGAAGACAGAAGAAAGTAAAAAATGTAGGATGCATGAGTAAGACTCAAGGAGGGAGAGAAATAAAGCAAATAACCATGGAAAGAAATATCAAAGAGTACAATGCAGGACTTTGGACGCAAGGAAGAAATCTGTAGAGTACACCAGGAAAAATGAAAGGGAGGAAGGATGGAAGGACACTAGAAGGGTATGTATGAATAGAAATTTGAGGTTAAAGGGATGGATGTGACATTTAAAACATTTGTGCAAAGATATTTTATTTATTTATTTATTTTTGCGTTGTTCTGAATTTATCAGGCCCAAGAAAATACTGGAGTAATATCCCAGAATTTTCTTAACTGCACAGTAGATCTGCAAGTCAATGACTCGATGAATCTGCTGGGGTTCCTTAGATTGGAAACCTTTTCAAACTGAATTGTTTATGATGTATTTATGATTGTAATTGATTTTCTTGTAAAATGCCATGAGACGATATCTGTTGTAAATTGGTGCTATAAAGATAAACTGATTTTTGATCTTGTAGAAAGTTCTCAACACAGCAAAAAAACAAAATCTTACTAAGTGTTTGTCAATTTTTTAGAGCAAACATTGTAGTACACATAAAATGAGACTAAACTTACAAAAAACCTTTCAGCAGGATGAGTGTTTTAAGTCAGTGATTTTTGAATCCTGATAAAAATACCAGTCAATACTTGGTCATCAGGTCACCTCTGCATGTTTGTGGTCAACAATCTTCAACATATTCACTCTAATTTACCAACCTGCTAACAGTGAAGGTTAATCAAAATACATAATTTTTCAAAAAAGTATCTGCAAACATTTGAAATCGACAGCTCAGGCCTTAAAGATCGGTGCCACCCTGCTTTTATGAATGTACCAAGAGACTAAAGTAAGATTTAATGTTGTTCCCGTGGATTATCAGGGATTAGCAACAGCACAACCATTCGGTCAAATCTCCCCTTACCTCTCATTTTTAGGCTCAGCTGAATGAGGTACTTCAGTTGCTCCACAGATTCCATCACCGTACAGATGTCAGTTTCCCAGAAAGGGATTTTCCACCAGACTCCACTATGCTTAAGAGAAAACACAGAAAACATAGAGTTTCATGGTTATATTTCAGGTTTGCCATCACAAAAAGACACAGTCTTCACCCATTTTCAGTGGGTTGTGGAGATGGTTTAGGTCCCTGACTACTACTTCATGAACTGCTATTCAGGTTCCTGTCTGTCTCTGATAGATCCAATGGCTGAAAACTCAGAGTATTTCTGCAGACATCAGAGTCCGACTTGAGCAGAAACTCCGAAGAGTAAAGAATCAGAAGAAATAATGAGAGTGCGGTTTCCTGTGGTGCTCCTGTGTTGCTGACCTCCCTTTAATACACATGGTCTGATGCGAGGTAGCCATTGATCCAGGTGATGGATGAAGCCTCAATTTGTGTCCTCTGGAGTTTCTGACTCAGAGGAAAAATCAAAGAACCTGATCCTCACTGTGTCACTTGCTTTGGCAACATGACAGTGGGTTTTATTAAAGCAGGTTGACAAAGTGCCTTCAACTCAAATTGTTTGCATACTTAGATGGACCAACAGGAAACCTTATTTTGACACTTCCAGTTAAAATATTGATGCAGAGTCCCAGTATTTGGAGCGTTGTGACACAAAGAAGCTCTAATCTGAGTTTGACGGTCGCCTGGCAGTTTAAGTTGAAAATTGATTGACTTTAACACTTTAAGATCAAATCTATACATCAGTAATTAAGGCACATATGAGTCTATATTTAATAGATTCCAGTATATGTTTGTTTTAATTTGACATATTTAAATATTACACAAGTTGTTTTGTAAACTAAAACCTTTATTCTAGGTTTGGGTGCACCTGAATTGTATTTTGCATAAATTATAATTTTTTATACACTCCTAAAAGGATAGATGTATCAATAAGAGCATTCTTTCTCTAACACTTACCTGGGCTTTGGAGGTGATTAAGGTGACCAGGTGTTCCTCACTTGTTTCCCAACACCTGGGATGAGATGATTTTATGTTAACCTGCCATGTATGGAAGGCCAAAGGGGCCAAAAAGCAAAAGACAAACAAAAAAAGGCCCCCTGATCCAAAAAGTGTGGACTCTGGTTTAATTTTCTTATTTGGAGATCTTCTTGTTTGATTATTTTACAAACTTATGTTTTTTTATTTTTAAATTTCCAGATCCTTCGACCTAGTAAACTGTTCCTGTTGGTTTCAATCAGGACAGCTTTTTGCTTTACTGTGGTCCTCATAATATAAAGCAAACTCCACGAATACCCAACATATCAAAGCATTTCCCCATCAAAATAAGTGACAGCCTTCTTTTTACACTATAAGATTCAATACAAATCACAATTAAAA
Organism: Orestias chungarensis; assembly: GCA_032876305.1. Classification (NCBI taxonomy): domain Eukaryota; kingdom Metazoa; phylum Chordata; class Actinopteri; order Cyprinodontiformes; family Cyprinodontidae; genus Orestias; species Orestias chungarensis. Next base: position 157,633 of record JAVLVB010000683.1, on the reverse strand, counting down.
GGGAAAAATTAGACATATTCTTAATTTTTATTAGATTTTTGTTTTACAGTTTTCAGAGCCTTTTAAACCTACATAGTAAATAGAAATGACAGAGAGATTTGTATATATATGTTACCAGGTAAAATATATTATGCTCTAACCACGGTTTCATCTGCTGAATAAAACAAAAGTCTGTATGTTCATTTTATACATCGTTCATGCACAGACGGCAATTAAAACCCAACCAGGAAGCTAAAATAATGTCTGGATACTCCAGAACAGATGAAAAGCCTTTAACTGTTGCATACTTGGTAACTTTGGTGGCAAGAGGTGACGTCAGCTCAGATTACAAACTTGAGAAGCTTTTCTTATATTCTACGTTAACTGAACCCTAATTAAATACACAGTGAGAAGTGGTTTAATGCTTTTGTATTTTCTAAGGGGCTGCAGTCACTTTTTTTTCTTAGCTTCCTCCATCTTGTTCAGATCGTGCGACGATGATTGGCTCCCATTGCTCAGCCGCTGTTACATCTCTGAACTCTGCGCCGCAGCATCACGTCACCATTTCCTTTTCCACCTCCACCTGCCGGTCTCGTTTGGGTCGTAACCCGTTCACACAGAAGTCTGATGGCCGTCGCATTTAGTTAGTATTATGAATGAAAAAGAAAAAATCTGGGGTACGAGCATCAAGCTCTGCTGTGTGATCGTTGCTTATTGACAAAACATGTCTATTTTAAAAAGGAGTAAAAACATTTACATTCTTCACTTTGGTTACATATTTGTTGTGATAACTTCCCTGTAAAATCTTTAATCTGTAACTGAAACCTAAACTAATAGACAGAGACAGTCGTGGTATGCCAGGGCTTGATAAATGAAACTCCTTTCTACTTGTATCCTGACACAATGAGATCTTTGGATCCTAAGGAGAAGGACGTAAAGGGGGTAGAAGCAGAGGAAGACTCGGGTAAAGCTGCTGATCCAGCCAGTGTGCTGGGAGCTTATGGTGATGGAGGTCTAAATGATGCAGTCCATGATGTGGATCTGCAGGGAGTCCAGGTCTGGAAGGATCTCATTGCATTTAGGGCAGGCTTGTTCGGGAATGTTGTCCTGGTTCCAGTCAGTACCTGCGAGGGACAGGTGGCGTCACACCCACACATTAGTAAAAGCTTTTAAATCCATCACAGCTGCGATTTATCAGACGTTTGTACCTCTTCCTACAAGACTGGGATCAGGCCCACGTGGACCTGCTGCGGTGGATCCGTGTCTGCGCTGCATGTCATTGAGCGAACGCCTAGACGAGAGTAAGAGAGGATCAAGACTTCATGGAAGGACATCAGTGGTGTCACTACTAGGCGTGACAAACTAACCACTAGATGGAGACGAAGTAATTAAAGCCGAGCTCAACCGGCGTTAAAAGCGAGCGTACCTGCCGAGCGAGTCCAACTCCTGCTGCAGGTGCGAGTTCTGCTTCTTTATGAACTCCAGCTGAGCAGCCAGGCGCTCCCTCTCCTCGTGAAGTTTCTCCCTCGCTGCTCGCTCTGCGTAGAAGTCTGAGGAGTACACCTCGGCCTGCGGGCGGGACAAAGATCCACACGGTTAAATCCGTTTCAATGTACAATGTTACTTAGAAGTACGAGACAGGGCTACAATTACACCAACCTGAGCCTGGAAGACAGAGATGGTATCCAGCTCCTTCTCCTTCTGGAACATCTCCTGCTTCATGTCGTCGATCTTGTTCTGTTTGACGGCCAGCGCTTCTTCAGCAGCGTTTAGCCGTCGGTGCAGATCCTCCGCCAGATTCCTCTCCACCAGGTGAGACTGCAGGACCGTAAAACGCGGTTAAGCTGGAGAGCTCTTTTACCTCGTGTAGTAAAAAATATACATGTATATGAATAACCCTTTGTATGCTGTACCTCTTTTCTCTTCTTCCCCTCTTTGAGCTCATTGTAGTCCTCAAACAGTTTGGTGTAAGCATCCTTCAGCTGAGCCAGGTTGTTCCTGGTGAGGAAGAAGAAACGGGATTCTCTAAAGAAGTGTTCCCTCAACACGTGTTAGTAACTTCGTGGATCTATCCTGCGTTCTCAATTCAAACTGATCAGTTTGATCGATTTATTTGGTTTTCAGTATCGGCTTTGAAAAATCACCTGTTTATTTGTTATTTTCCACTGTGCATCACCATGGTAACAGTCTATTCTTGTTTTACATGCAGGCCAGGATGTCCAATGAGACTTTTTACTAGCATGAGTATAAATGCAGAGGAGCACAACACATAAAAAACCAAGCCCTGACCTCTCATCGTCGGCCTTCTTCTGCTCCATTTTGCCCTGAGCCTGCAGGCTGTCCAGCTGCAGCCTCAGCCGGTCGTTCTCCGACTTCACCGCCTGCTTCTCCACCAGCTGAGTCTTCAGAGTGGCCACATCCTGCTCCACCTCGCGACATCTGCGGCAGATCAGACGCAGATGGTACAAAACCCCAAGACAGAGCGCATCTTTCCGCTTCCTGGGTATGCTACGCCGTGTTGGGAGTCTGCCGCGCCAACCTGTCCTGCAGGTTCTTCTTCATGCCTTCGGCCTCATACAGCTTGCTCTGGGCCTGCTGCAGGTCCTTGAAGAGCGTCATCATCTGAGACTTCAGGTTCTCCACCTCAGACGCCGCCTGAAAAGCAAGAAAAACATCTAAACACCCTTTTAAAAAATGGTTAACGCTGACTGACTATTTGAATATAAAGACTAGATAATTATGTTACTGGAAGATAAACCCAAGTATGGAGTTAAAGAAAATAAAAAAATTTAAATCAGGCACTGGATCTTCAAACAAGGTATTTAAAAGTAGATTCAAAAACATTCAAGTATTATTTTCTCATGCTTATATGCACGTAAATTCCAGAAGAAGAGAAAGAGGGCGTGTGTTTATCGGGGGAAACACACCTTCTCCTCCTTGGCAGCGTCTTCCTTCGCCTCCGTGTGGGTTGTTTTGATTGTTTTCTCCACTTTACGGTTCTCCAGCTCTTTGATTCTGTTTGATAAAAAAAATAAAAAATAAAAAATCTTGGAGACTTAAAACTATGATTATGTTTTGGTCGAAACTTGGGGAGTGTTCGTTCGGCACCTGGCAGAGCAGGCCAGCAGCTCGCTCTGCAGCCGCTCGCATTTCTGCGTCTCGTTCCTGAGAGACTGCAGCAGCTGGCTCACCGTCACCCCCTGGTTCTCCAGCCGCGACGTCGTCACGCTGAGGTCCGGCCGTCTAATGCGCTCCGAGCCGCACGCTTGGTTAAAGTCTTCCACGCCTGCGTCCTACGTTTAGGAGAAGACAGGATATGTATGGACAGAGCGCCTCAGACTGTACCCCCCCCCCTAGTTTTCTGATTTTAATTAAAAACAGCAATAATAATATTGGATTTATTATGAAATATAGTCTAAATGTATATAGATCTATAGATTTATATGAACTAAAATGCCTCTTTGGATCCTAAAGGTTCCATTAGAGCATTAGTGGGTTAAAAAAAATCGTATAAAATGGATTTTATGGATATAAATCACATAAACGATCGTATTTCCATAGCTAGTGCTATAAAAAAACAAGCACATGTCTAACAATGCTTTTTAAGAGTTGTATTTGTGTTTATATTTTAAATCCATATGGCCCTCATCTATAATAGTATCTGTTGCTCTCTACATTTCTATTCATTTTCTAGTTCTTATTGTTTTTCTTTCAAGTCTTTGTTATCTTTCACGTAAAGCCCGTCAAATGTTCTAGAAATCCAGATGTGCTTCATCCTCACCGACATTTTGATGATCTCAATGAACGATTCTTCTTCTGATCCCTGCTCGGCCCTCAGCTGCAGCTCAGAGTTCAGAGCCACCAGGTCGTTCTTCTCTGCCTGCAGACGAGCCACCTGAGCACGCAGAGCCTCCACCTCCGCGCTCTGATGGGAGGCAGCCATAAAAGAGGTGAATATTGTAGCTATAAAAAAAAAAGGATCCAGCTTAAGAAGCATCAGCTAAGCGTAGATCCTCACCTGGGATCCCCCAGAGGCTCCTCCTCCCTCCAGCTTCTTGCTGAGCTCCTGGTTTTGGAGAGTCATCGTCTCGATGCTGCGTCGCGCTTCCTGGAGCCGACTCTCCAGGAAATCCTTCTCTTGCCGCTGCTTTTCCTTCCACACGGTCAGACCCTCGAAGCGCTCCTTCATCATGAGGTTGGTCTGACGCATCGCCACTAGCAGGCGGAAATTAAAAACACTAAAACATGTAATCTAACCGCCTTCGGCGTGTCTCTTCTGGCTTTGTTTTAGTTATCCCTACAACCCCAAGTCCTCGGATCTGAGATCCTCCCCCTCGTCTTACCTTTTAGGTCTCGGTTCTCTTGAATGAGAATGTTCATCTGCTGCACTGTCTCCTCCAGCGTGCCAGACTGACTGGGAAGTCGAGAGATGTCCCCGTTCATCATAGAGCCTCCGGACGCCATGACGCTGACAGAGAAATTCCCATAAGAGTGACTTCATTAAACAAATTAAATGATATCATTCAAGCGTTGCTGTAGGCAGGAATGATTTCATGTAGCAGTCAGTCCTGTAACAAATGTGACAAGAGAAGCCTCTGACTGAAGACGGTTGCTGTACGAACAGTCTTCTGACCGACACGGGATGCTAACAGATCAAAACACAGCCAGTAAGGAGGACATTTCAAAGGAATGTGTCCCGGACGACACAATCAGTTGTTAGCAAGAACTGCTAATCGGTCTCTTTGCTTTTGCCGCACCTCTTTTAAATCTCTGTTTGAACGTAATGGTTAGAAAGGAGCAGACCCATCCTGCTCTGCAGTCTGAGAGCTCATGTTACATTTCATCAAATGTTTACATTGTTAGCTTGAGACGTGCTTCATAATTCTGCAGCAGAAGCAGCCAGACGTGGAAAATCTGGATGTAACAAATGGCTGATGAAACTTTAAAACAGAAGCCTCGGTACCCGCTTTCTTTTTTCTTATCGTCCTTCATGTTGTTGGGACCTTGTGACGATGCGGTCTGCTGCCTGTGCTCAAAACTTTGACATCTATCCTCAAACGGCGTCATCCGTCATTACTTCTAAAAACATTATGCTGCTGTGTGACGTCTACATTTCAGGGAGTTTGGAGGGGGTTCTTAACAATTTACAATAAAGTTGAAGAGCAACACTTTTCTACAATCATCACATCATAAAGCTGCACAACACACTGTTTTAAACCAATAAGAAGCTCAGCATGGGCTGGTTACCACTGCCGAGGAATGCAAAGGTTTATGCTAAGCTTTTGAATCCACTAAAAATAATATAACATTTTAAAAACATCAACAATACCTGATGTAGTTAGCACCAGAATAGTAGCATTTTATTTAGGTGTTTATGAAAAAACAAAATCTGTGAACAAACTGAGCGGTTCAGTCAGTCTAAATGCTGCTACAAGTATTATAAACAGCATAATCTCCGTGTTTTATCACTTTGGCAGCCTTAAGATTGTGTATAATAGCTGTATGATAGCAATCAAACCATGTAGTCAGTCAGAAACTTCTAACTGGCAGGAATAGAAATGCAAAAATGTTAAATAAACCTGTTTAGTCTACTGGTTTGGCTGAGTGGAATTACGTCAGATGTCGACGTTACGTATGGCTGCAATAAACAGGAAGCGGCTAAATAAATTCCCCACAGAGACGTGCTTCCATGTAAGCAAAACAACAACAACAACAACAACAAGAACAACAACAACCACCTCAGACAGTGTAAAAACCTTTTTGTGAAGTGTAGGAATGTTTTTCTAACGTGATTCTTTAAAAACATGGTGATTTTATGTAGGCCGTTTCTTTGGTGACACTGTGAACTTTCTTTAGTGGAACTGAGGTCAAGAGTTCAAGTTTGGTTTCGTCAGAGCACAACAGATCCTACAGGTCTACAAACTCTAAGACAATCTCACCACATATGTTCTCTACTAAGATGCACATACTTTTGGACAATGACTCACAACCTAAATCTCTTGTGTTTTAAGGATTCAGTTTAAAAAAACAAACAAACTCACACAGCTGGAAAGGCTCAACTTTATTCATAACACATCTGGTTCTGTACGATTTAGATGTGAAGCAGACGAGACTTAAAGAGGTTTAAGTTGGTGCAGAGCTGTAATAGACTCTCATCATTTCCGGCAACAGACCCTCTGGCGCACAGCTTCAGATTCAGGCGAAACGAAACCACCCTCCACACCGTGTGTTAGAAAGAATGAAGGTTAGGTGAGGAAATCAGGCGATCTAAACCGTTTACGGTGGTTTTGATGGACCGAACTGCATGATGGGCTACATCCATTTAGTATTAGAAGCTTTTAAGAGGCATTTTAGAGGAAAAACGATGTAAAACACCATCAGCCTTGCTAGGTGACTCAGCTCAGATGAGCTCATCAGCTCAGAGAGAGACATTTCTAACAATAAGGAGCTAAAATTGACTCCGTGCTGCTTAAAACCAACGAAGAAGAAGAAAAACTCTTTACGCGGCTAATATAAACCAAACCCTATATTTCTGGGTTTCTTTTACTGGGAAATCGTCGTGTTACTTGGACTTTATCTGGGTCCTTTTGAAGCTGTTCGCGACTTTCGGTCAAACGGCCCAAAACAGAAAGTTGAACCCGTTTAGAGTCCAACTGTCGTCTGAAGCGAACTGCGTCACGAGCGCGGCGCGAGCGAGGCTCGGCGGTTTGAACTCACCTGCTTTCAACGGCCGAGCCGAACTCGAACCAGCCGTCCGTTCCGACTCCTGACACGGCCTGAAGAGGTCCGAACCGAGCCCGCAGAGTCCCTCTGAGTCCGCTTGTTTGGTCGTTGAAGTCGCAAAGCGACGGTCTGACAGGCGCCAGCAAGGTGGCTTCCGTTTGAGACCTTCAAAATAAAAGATCACGTCGGATTCCGGATAGGACGTCTCATAAAAACTGTTGTTTTTGTCCGTTCTTCCAGAAAAATTAAGAAAAGCTCATATGTAGGAAACTCTGCTGCTTGGTATTTATATTTAGGGAGATGACCTGTTGCTTTTGTCTAATTCGGTTGTTCCACCACAGCTCACGGCGTCCTGACGACGAGCAGAGCGGCCATCTTGGATCGCAAAGTAAGCTTTAGAAAAAATCTCCTTCCAGTAGATTTTCCCGAGACATTTCGTTGTGATATTGTGCAGCTTCCACTTCCTGTTTTACCTCACTGTTAACTTCACAGATCAGTGACACGGGATTTCACAGAGGTTTCCGTTCCCCCCGCACGAGAGTAGATCTGACAACCATTGGCTTGGGCCAACGGTAAGACTGTGAGTCGTTCACATGTTTTGTACATCAGCGGAACTCTGACGCGAACGCTCAAGTGGCCATAAATCAGCTGATAACGGGAAACCCCGTCATTGGTCACCTGTAACTCACTAATAGAAAACATGGGCGATTGCCTTGATCTAAAATCGATAAAACAAAGAACACCACGTCATGTTTTGAGCAATCAATGTTCAAAATTGAGTATTTAGGCCATGCGTGGACAGTCTATATGGATCAGTTCATGCAAAGAAAAGGTGTGTAAAATTGTTGTTGTTTCTATAAATAAAGACTTCATAAATCTTCTTTCATAAAGCATTTTAAATAACCTCTGCCTACTATCAGTCCATATAAGGTCTTTCCCTTCCATAGCTTGCTACCCTAGATAGGTGTAATAAGGTGAAAGATGGACCCCAGCTGGGACATTCTGCAGGTGCCTCCTAGTTACAGGATTACTACAGACTACTATTGGTAAATGCAATGCAAACCTTTTTCCCCCCCCTTTTTTAGGAGATAAGACCATCCAATAAACAATTTACTCCATTATATCTATTTGAATTAATTTTATATGAATAACAAATTATTATTATTTTTTGGTTCAACATGAATACATCCAAGTCTGATCACTGCCTCAAGGCTAATACATCTAAAACGACTCAGGGTCCAGTTGCATTCAACAAAATGCAAAGATTTCAGAAAGAGAATATCCTACTTGAATTTAGAAATAGTGGTGGTAGTGTGATGGTTTGGGTCTGCGTAGCTCCAGGATAAGATATCAACGATCGATGACATCAACAACAACAAAATAAATAATAGGTTTTAAAAGATTTTGCATTGGCCTTGTCAAACCTCAAACAGGCCTTTGCATGCTAGGAACCCTCTAATGAGGATGAATAAAAACAATTCAGCTGAAGAGTTGATCAAATCTCCTCAACAGTGATGTTAGAGGCTCATGATCAATTTTCACAAACTCTTGATAATCCAGAGGATCAATCAACTTTCTAAAGTGATTCTAATGTCCACTAGATGACAGTGTTTAACAAGTTCAGGTTTTAACTCAATGTATTCCTTATGCTGTAGTTTGAAAGGGAAATCTACTTGTATTTGTCTCAAGGAGTTTAATAAACACATGCAGATGGGTTTAAACAGGAACTTTTATTTATCTTCTAGATCTTTATCTAATCGATTTATTTATTGAAAAACAAAAAATGTACCAATCTATTGACACTACAGTAAATTGCCAATAACATTCTGAAAGTCTTGGAACCTACCAAAAAAGTTCTATTAAGATGAACATAGTTGTATTTCTTTTGTATTTAATATAACATAATATTCCTGTAATTCATTAAATGACTGGTTCCCAAAGTGTGGCCCCAGGAGGCTCTTGAAACACAAAGTGATTAATGGCTTAAAGAGTTTAAGAAATATAGTCTAGCTGAGGTGTATGGATCCCCAAAAGGAATAAAAAAACAACGAAATAAAGGTATTATAAAATAAATAAATATACCATTAAAAGTCCCATTTAGTATTTGAATACAAAAGTTAAATTATGAAATATGTTAATATAAATTTCATTAAATATCATTTAAAAAGTCTCAATATATTGTTAAAGAAATAAAGACAAGTGGAACTGTTCAGGAACTCCTGATGAAGACAAAATACATCAAATAATAATAATAAACAGACAAAAGACAAGGTTATTCTGGTTATAGCAGACATGACCTAGTCTTAGTACAATATAATATTCTTATGATTCAAATTAAATAATATTTATTACAAAAAACAGAAATAACATGAATAAATAAGTGGTTTAATGAACTTATTCGGTTTCCGCTCGACAGCGTCTCGTGTCCATTGGACCTGATGGGAGGAAGTCCAAACACCTGAGGTGTCCAACAGTCAGTGAACGCAGCACGGACTGCGGTAGCCTGAGCTTCTCATAACTCAGGGAATGAACGCAGCAACAAGGTGGAATCAAGTTTTCACAGAACTGATGCAGCTTTTTCTGTTTCCAAGTGTGCGAGGGTCAGAGGTCAGAGCGTGCAGATCTCTATGTGTAGGTTATTATAGACAGCATCCCGCAGAGCTCAGGTGGGATACAGGAAAATAACATTTAGATCAATAAAAAGATTCTGAAAGTTTAGATATGCTCCCCGCGACCCTCCTCCTCGCTGCGCTCTGCGCGTTCGCCCAGTTGGACACTTTGGAGACTTTTACGCACGGCTGCCAGCTGCCGTCCGACTGGCGGCCGCTGAGCGACGGCTGCCGGGCGCAGCTGGCGGAGATCATCGTGTTCGCTCGGGTCCTGGCCGTCCACCAGGAGCCGCAGGAGGAGCTGCTGTACTGGGCTGAGGTGGAGCTGCTGTGCGACCAGGCCTGGGGCAGCATGCTGGAGCTGCCCAGCGGATCCAGGCTCAACGTGACCGGCCTGGGTTACCTGTCCTGTCAGTCCCACACCGTCATGGCGGACTACTCCTACTTTTTCTTCCTCAGGTGAGCTGCAGCGACTCTCTCCATGCTTTCATCTGAACATCAAACATCCACAGGATTTACTGCAGCAACTTTGAAAGTTTCTGGATTTCTGGAACTGAATTGTCTTCTAACTCTTGTCCTTCTCATCTCCTCCTAAGGATGGATGAGAACTACAACATCCTGCCTCACGGTGTGAACTTCCAGGATGCGGTCTTCCCCGACACGGCGGACAACAGGCACACCTTCTCCAGCCTCTTCCAGTTCTCCAACTGCAGTCAAGAGAGTCAGCAGTTCCACAGCTTCAGCCCAGAGTGGGACAGCCTGGAGGACAGCAGGGTAAGGGACCGTTTGTCTGGAGAGCCACACTTTCGGCCGGAGGGAGATTCAACTTTTTAGTCTACCTACAAACCTCTGTGTTTGGTGGAAAACTAAGCGGTGAAACATGGTGGTGGCGGTATCATGCTGCGGGACTGTTGTAGACGAGGACGGTTTTTTTCGTATCGTTGGTCTATAACATTTCCTTTTTTTACAGTAAAATGCAAAAATGTGGGTTTGTGCTGTAAAAAAATGTTAAAGCTTAGGTAAAGCCTAAAGTTTAGGTCCATCCAATCCTTCCGACATCAACCTTATCTGGGTCAAAGGTCAAAGAGATCAGATCCACCACTGTGTAGCGTCAGTGGGAACAGATTTTAAGATAAGCATGTTAAAAACCAACATTTCAGATCAGGCACATGTATAAGCAAACTTTTTTAAGTCTGAAAATCTCTCTTTTTATCACGTCACAGCAATGACCCAGTAATAACTTGACTTAATTTCATGACAAATCATGCAAACGCTCTGTCTGTGCTGATGAAAAATTCACCTATCATGTGATGCAAGATACTTGTAACTTTAAAGTGAAACTGACATCATGACCTGCTTTTTGATTAACCGCACTAACAATTATTAGACCACTTGGGCCATTGCTTTGTTCATCTCTAGAGGTTTAACTTATTCTCAAATATAAACAAGCATTTATATTCACGAAAATAAACAACATTTGAAAAGTCTCCACACTATTGCTCCTAATATACGCAAAATGATCAGCAGGAAGGAATCAATTTGATCCTGGGTGACCTGTGCGCTAAAGCTACAACACAACATCAGTAATGATTCACAAGGTGCTCGGTGAGGTGTTGCCATCTTCTTCTTGGAAAAAGGTCAGAGGTTAAAGGCTACGCTCATCGTGAGAACGAGCCTTCACATGTAGAGGCCATAACCCCGAGGCAAAACCAGACAAAACAGCTGTTTTGCTTTGGGTCTGTGGTAAGAAAAGAAGTCTTGTTCCAGATTTGGTATAGATATGCAGGAGTACGAGATCTCACCTTACGTGGTTAATGTTATCTTGAATTGATGCTTTGAAGTATCCATCAACTGCTGTTTAAAAGCAATAAAAACACCTAAAACGAAGGCAGGGAGGGGATCTGCTGCTTGTTTGAGGTGCGTGAGAACCAGAGGGACAGATGTGACTTCCTCCCCAACACTTTCCTGCCTAACCTTTAATTAACAAAAAGTCTCATCAGTGGCAGTCGGATCCACTTTTCCAGCTTTCTCGCTCTTCTCCAGCCTCAGCAACAGTAAAAAGGTGTTAGACCGTATAAACACAGCTGTAAGAGCATGTTAATAGTTTATTGTCAGGGAATACCCCAACTCCGACAGTCATGTCAACGCCTTTAAGATTCGTCAGACTCGCATTAAGTTTTTATGTGAGCTCTCAGAGGGCGGCATGGTTCTCGCTGTGAGTGCCTGGATGTGTGTTGGGGTAATGAGGGGTAGAAGTACAGAAGCAGAGCAGGACGCCTCCCTGTGGGTCTGTTTTTATCCCCGCCTCCCTCTTTTACCCTCTTTGTTCTTCTCATCTCTCTTCATCTTTTACAACACGTGCACACACACACACACGCACACATGGACCAAGTAATCGAGCGGTAAAGAAGTTTTGTGCCAGACTCATGTGTTAGGATTGTGTGTGTGGATGGGGTGCAGAGACCCCCTGCTGGTCTTTGCTACATTATTTACAACTGAAATGGAAAGTCTTATTTACAGTTGCCATGTTGTCCAGCAGTCCAACAGACCATTGTGGTTTATTTGCAGATGCAACTATTGGTTTTCACCAGAGTGTTATTTCCTCTTTGCACAAATGAGCTCTGAGGTGTTTCTGTTTTGTTCTTCCAGTTTGCGATCATTCCTTATCTGTCGCTCCTAGAGCTTGGAATTGTTTCTTATTTTGCTTTTATTTTCATTTAAACCTTTAGATTGAGGATACTTAGAATAGTATTTATTGTTTTGTTTTTTGTTGTTGTTTTTTTGCATCGCCTCATTAATGTCTGGTTTGTTCATCTGATTAGCCTTTTAGGCTGCATTGTCATATAAACTTCAGTATATAGCGGTGTTTAAACAGTTAGTTTGTTCAAAATTGTTGGGTAATTTGAACAGTTTCATCTTCATTGATTTCAAAACCTCCATATCTAATTAAAGAAACAGAACCCCACAGCATGATACTGCCACCAGCATGTTAGAATGTGAATGGAGCACCATTAAGTCTTTTTGTGTCAGACACATTTAAAATTGTGGACCTGAAGCAGATTTCTTTTTTGACAATATGACAGCATTTTTAAAAAAATGTAGTGAGGCTCAAATGTGCATGCCCATAAACTGCTGTAATACTTTTTAGAAGGACATGTGGAATCATCCCTTTATCACTTGGCCCACAGCTTTTCCTGTCGGATTTACTTCTGTTTTGTCTTAGATTCTGTCTAATCTTTGGTATCCACCTTACTAGTGACATTTGGTTTCTATTTAAGGCTTTTCAATTTCTTTTGGACTCGTCCCCTAACAGATCCCTTTGTAGAATCAATTTGATTGGGTTCACAACTATTAAAAGTCTAATCTGAGCCCGTCGTTTGCTGGAGAACACTGACATGTCCAAATTCTAAAAAGCTTTGAAAAACTGGATGACGTTAAACCAGAGCCCTTTAAACATAGTATATACCTTGTTAACCTTTATTAACCACACTATTAGAGCTTTTTATAGTTTCATATTTACCATTAATAAATTCCTTTTATTCACTTTAATTGTACCTGGTTAGATTTATGATGTTCTTTCATCCAATTTAATTTTTTCATGAATTCTGCTGCTTATCAAGAGAACCTTTAATTCCCAAATCATGCTTTTTCCAGTTTACATGTCAAGAATCAAGAATCAAGAATCAGTTTATTTATATAGCGCCAATTTACAACAGGTGTTGTCTCACGGCACTTCACAAAAATCAATTAAAATCAAGAATACATTCTAACGAATCAATTTGAAAAAGTTTCCAATCTAAGGAACCCCAGCAGATTGCATCGAGTCATTGACTTGCAGAATTCACTCCTCTGGAATC
>JAVLVB010000683.1:115476-144365 GCA_032876305.1 Orestias chungarensis | reverse complement strand
GAACCACCAGTAAACCTGCAGTCTGAGAGCGAAGTGCTCTGTTAGGGACATAAGGAGTAATCAGATCTCTGATATACGATGGAGCTTTATTAGTGAGAGCTTTATATGTCAAAAGAAGAATCTTAAAATCTATTCTAAGTTTGACAGGGAGCCAATGAAGGGAAGCTAAAATTGGGGAGATATGATCTCTCTTTTTAAGATCATGTTGTGTTAGTTATACAGAACGGCCAACTGTTCCATTTATTTAGGCAATTCTGTGGTTTATTTAACGTTTTAACAAACTTTGCTGCAAGGTTAGGGAAGTAACGCAGCAGTTCAAGTGACTCCTAATGAGAAAAGAAATGAAAACACATAAATTCTTCGATTGGGTTGCAAATGCTATCATGTCATTAAATAAATGGTTAAAAATGAAATCATTTGAAATTCAATTTTGAGTGAAATTGTAGTTTTCCAAGAATCCAAAGACTTTTAGAGTGACAGTGTGTCTTTACTTGCTCAATACAGCGTTTATTCAGACAATATCCAGCAGCAGGTGGGTAACGCCCGGATGTTCTCACAGATGGCGTGTGTGTTCTGAAAGGATCACACAAAGTGCCTTGCTATGAGCACTAAAGCAATTTTATCACTATATAGAGAAAATGATATGATCCCACTTTAAGCCTTAAGGTTTACACAAAGAAATCTATCAAAAGAACAGCATTAATTGGTTGTTGCAAGAAGCAAAACCTCAAAGAATTTCAAACCATCAAATAAATAATTAGTTCCAAATTATAAAGTGTAACATCTTGTGACGAGTTGCAGAAAAAAAAACAGTTTCCATTGTTCTTTTGTTCAACCTTTTTATTCCAGACGCTTACTGTTTCCTCTATTTCTAAGCCAAAAATAAGTTTTCCCATGTCCCTGGGGTCGTTGTAAGTTTGATAAACTCATCTGACTCAGGACTGTCCGCTTTGAAGAAAGCAAATTGGCTTAAATGTTTTTGAAGTGAGCCGAGAACGATTTAGCATGTGGAGGCTTTTGTAAAGGGGAAGATGCTGGACCGGTGAAAAGAAGAAAAAGGTGGTGCTGTTTCTCCACAATGACTACACGCATGTTTGGAACAAAGAAAATGAAGCCGTCACATCTGACAACAGAGCATGGCGATGGTAGCGTCATGCTGAGGGTCTGCATCAGAATAATGAAGGAGAACTGCACCTTCGCCTAAAGTCAACAAACTACCAGTTTAGATGAATGTAAACAGTTTTTTGCAAGGCTGAACCTAAACGTTGTAATAGGTCTGGCCGGTTTTGAGATGGTTACATATATATATAAATACATAAATATTTTTTATTGCATTTCTGCCTCTAATTCTTTTTATTGTTTGCTGATATTACATGAATATCTGGGTGATTAGAGGAGTAAGACACTATGAATAGACATCCAGAGTCCAGGTTGTCCCTGAATGCACCCTAGAAGTTTATTTACCAGAGGGAATCCTGCCTTTAGGCTGGTTGAATGTGACAAGACGCAGGATTTACACTTTACTTTGTTTGCCTCAGTACCTGTGGTACATTCGAACAACAGTTTCAGCTTGTTTAAGTTGAATGATTATCACATTAGATTATTAGTATATTTAACAGATTCTTTCCAGAAATAAGCTGAAATGCACTTCTTGCTCTTAGTGAATACATTTAGAATCTAAATACAAGAAAGCAAAAATAAAAAAACAAAACATTTTTCTTTCTCCTTAATAGCTTTGCTAATCATAAATAATGGTTCACTAATGCTCTATAAATTCAACCATCCATTCATTTTATGTACACCCTTTTCCCTGTTGGGGTCAGGTGGGTCTGCTGGCACCTATCTCCAGCTTACAACGAGCGAGAGGCAGGGGGACACCCTGGACAGGTAGCCAGTCCATCGCAGGGCAACACAGAGACATACAGGACACACAACCACTCACACACACCTAAGGACAAGAGTGCCCAATCAGCCTAACAGTCATGTTTTTGGACTGTGGGAGGAAGCTGGAGTACCTGGAGAGAACCCACACAAGCACAGGGAGAACATGCAAACTCCTTGCAGAAAGACCCAAGACGGAATTGAACCCAGAGCCTTCTTGCTGCATGGTAACAGTGCTACCCACTGCGCCACTGTGCAGCCTAAATTCAACCATAAAATAATAATCCACCTTTAACATTATGTCTGATTTGTCCTAATATACATATATAATGTAGCTTTGATTTGACACCACGAGGGAAATCAGTAGATTTTAAACAGTTTGCTGCTGCAATGCATTCTGGGTATGCGATAAACATCGTCTGCTGCTTCATGTCATGTGTGGAGAACGTGAGAGGAGGAAAGAAAACTGCTGGATAAACCGACGTTACCCAGTTAAAAACAGAAAACGTCAAACACGTTAAGGAAATCCTAACAGTCGATGCCCAATTGAACCAAAACGTAATAAAACAAATAAGCAAATTAATGCTTTAGAATTTATCATGGAAAATCTATGCAATGTGTGCTAATTGCTCTAAATGTTTTCAAAGTAATTAAAAACCCAGAAGCGCTAAACAAAAAGAATTGGTTTAGGTATTGGTGCATTGGTGGATCAGTGCAGGTGTGCCCACCCTTGCAACAGAAACAAATCAGGCTAAAATAGTGCGAATTTGCACGGAATCAATCTGGATGCTTTCACTGTTCTGTATTTATCAAAGAGACAACATGGGGGAAGAACCTTTTTCTACGGTAGCTCAGTACAACTCTGTACATCCAACCTGAAGGTGAAATGTGTCTGTGTTTGTTTGTGGAACGTAACTACACAGAACCAGACTAACCCAGTTTCATGTTGAGATGGCCGGCTGGGCTACTAACTCTTCCTTCGTCTCTCCTGGCTCCAGCTACTGTGCTCCTCGGTGCAGCTGGCCCTGTTCGAGGAGGAGGAGCGCGGCCGGAAGCTCCAGGAGCGCCTGGCCGCGGCCGAGAGGAGGAACCGGCAGCTGAAGGAGCGTGTCGGCAAGGTGAGGCGCTCCCTGAGAAACGCCCGCAGGGCCGCGCGCAAAGCTGAGCAGGAGGCCCGAGAGCTGCAGGAGAAGCTGCAGGCAGCAGAGAGACGGGCAGGGCATCACCTGAACGCCGTCATGCAAGAGTAGCCAGCGGTGGGGGACTTTACGAATGCGTCGATACGGGAGAGGATGCAGCTTTAGTTCTTTTGGTCTGGACCTGAAACTGGCTGCTGGACAGTTTTTTATCAACGTTCAGATACCATCCATTAAGGAATTCACCATCTATTGACGTATTCGCACAACTGTCATGATGTTCTACAAGTTTGTGGACATTGCCGATGAATGCATCCACTTCTCTCTGGTAGGTGATCATGGACGCTGTGCTTCTTAGGTTTCTTCCAAACATCACCCTGATGATGTTCAGAAACATTTCTCTTGATAATTCCTTTGGTTCTAATAGTAAAATTAAGAGTAGCGATCGCTAGTTACAACCCTCCTCTACCTGAATTATACATTCCATCATTATATGTTTCTTCAGACATTTGTGACCTGACACATACAGTCTTCAATAAACCCAATGTCTCGTGTTAGTGGTTGATTCATACCAGTAGTATGATGAAGCGCTAGGCTAACACCAGGCTGTTCAGTGTGTCTTATAAGCCAAACTAATTGCAAATGAACAATATACTAAAGACTAACTTTAAAGCATGGCGGTGTAACTTTAATAATTTGGGATCACAAAAAAAATCCGAGCCTGAGTTAGCCAGGCATGGATTAGCCAGTTAGTCTGTGTGACATAAATGTGGAGGGGTTCATCATGTGGAATCCAGACAACTAATTAAATAATGAGTAATGTCGGTGGTCCAGACAGGATTTATCCCCATCCCAATCTCTACAATCCCTTTAGATTTAGATGGAAACTCATCTTTGAGTGTGATAATAGTATTGGTCATTTAACCCCCTAACACATCCAAACGTTACGGTGTAAAAACAAAGATGGAGGTTTATAGAACATATGGGACAAACCTTGATGTGGAGTTTGAAAAAACGTCCATCTGTACAATTTTAAATGGAAGAATGATCAAAAAGCTAATGATTAGGAGGAGGTCTTCCCATTGAAGGTGGTTATTCTCCCATAGCTTCCAGGGTCAGTAAAGAAAACACAACGTATGTTTGTTTAGTACCAAAAGGACAAGAGACACATGTCAGATGTCGGCGTTCTGATCTGCCAATCCAGCTGACACGGTTGATCCCTGAACGCAGCAAACTCCAAAACATGTCGCTGACCGCTGCAGGCCATGGGCGTTATCTCACCGCTTCAGATTTCTGCCTGTAATTAGTCTTTTAGGAGCCGCTGTGTATGTGTCACTTCTCAGGGAATGAAAGAAAACATGAAGAGGGCCCGAAGCGACAGGAAGGCTGAAATTGAAGAAGACCCGTTACAGATTAGTGCCACAAAACCGGCTGAATGGCTGAATTAAAGATGAGGAGAGAGCGAGAGAGAAAGCTGTTTAACAAGTACGGCGATCACTGGCTTCCAGCACTCCAAGCAATTACAGAGCTGTGAGCTCAACATCGGCATTGACGAGCAGCGCTGTGTATATGTTGAAGAGATTCAGCTAGTATGTCGTTTGATTCCCTTGTGTTGTCTTTGCGAATGCTTTAGACATTTGGTTTTATTTTATTGTTGTATTTAAACCGCATAGAAACACTTTGATTTCCTCATCTCCTTTTTTCCCAGCTTAGAAGTTTTGAACGCGTTTGAATCTGAGAAGAGACGGAGTGATAACGGGGAGAATAATCTCCCGCTGCGACGGAGGAAACAGCAGCACTGTTGAGACTCCAGCTGGGAGAAGCTAGCCTTGGCCAGACTCGGCTAATGAAGGGCCCTCCTGTAATGGGAGCGTATCTGGGATCAACAAAAGGGGGGCCCTCAGGCGAATAGAGCTCAGTGAGAAAAAGTCAACTTTCGCCAAACTATATGAGAACTTCTTTATAAATCTTCGAAAATCCTCCAAAACGCCTGGTAATACCGACCTAACAGCAAAGCATGAGTTTGAGTTTCAACACAACATACTGTATAGTTGTGAAGTGGAAAGAAATAAAATTTTACACTTTTGATATGTCTTTTCACCAAATACATTTTTACCCTTACTCAGGGATTTTTTAAAGATTATTTTCAATATTTAATACTTGGAATGTTGTGTTTTCCATCTACCTAAACTGTTTGCAGGGCTTAATCAACTGAAATTAATCAAAACCTAGACTTTGCATTAGTCTATCTGATAAAATTTGAATTAAGAAAATGATATTCGTGGTACGAGTTAAATATTCCTGCATGGTACTGCATTTATCACATGATTTATAGAGTTTTCACAAATGTTCTTTTTAATATCCACACATCTGTTTGTAAAAACATGTATCATAGGATTGAGTAAAGTATCTCTTTTGTTAATAAAGCACTTCATTAATGAATCAATTCTGGTGGGAAAGTGAAATGTCAGGGAAAACCAAATGCACCAACATGCTGAAAACCCGAACCCTCCCCGAAACTTCCCAGCCTACGCCAAGTGTCTATTTTTACGAGCCACATCTGCCACGGCATGTTTGAACCATTCCAAGCCTAAAATTGTTTGTTTTTTTCACCCTGGGGTGGCGAAGCTGACGCCTGCCTGAGGTGTTTGCAACATCTGACTTCTGTCTTTCAGACATCTGCTCCACAGGAGATCAAGGCCTGCAGGATACTTTAGATCCGTAACGGCGGATCAGGGAGTTAGCAAACGTCGAAACGCTGAGAAACAACAGGAACTAACATATGTACCGTTTTACAAAGTATTCACAGTTTTCCTGATTCTCAATATGATCATAAGTTACACATGACAGCCGTCATGTTTAACGTCCAAACAGAACGTAGATTTGACTTTTGATTAGACTAGTTGGAGTACACACAAATAAAATCAACATCTTTTTAGGTTGACAGTATCCTGGTAAGCTCCATTGATAGCGGAGGCAGTAGCTAGGCTGGGAAGCTTTAGGGAGCTAAGACATTACATACGTGGTGACCAAACGTTACTTATTGGGTTGAAAAAAGATCCAATGTTTCATTCGAAATGATTGCTTACTAAACACCTCTAGCAAGCCTCACACACCTCTTCTCCAGTGTCTCCCTGCCCGGCTTTCTACCCATACCGCCTTGTTGACGTCCATAGAGGGGTAGCAAAAGAAAAAGGGGACATGTTACTGTTTAACTATAATCCAGATATTGACCTGCTAGCACATCAAGATAATCATGATTCTTCCATACATTACTGGAACAACAACAGCAACACACTAGGATTATTTTAGTAATGACTGCATTTAATTTCCTTTTTTTTTGACATTTTAAAATTGAAATTAATTCAGCGTCATGCTGGAGAAGTCGACTTGCTTTCTCACAACCTGAAGAGTTGATCTCAGTTTTTCTTATTATGTTTTTCTTATCCTCGACGGTTCTTCCTAAGTACATAAAAATGATTTTTAGAACTAACTGGCTGCTCCATAGCTGCAGGGCTTCTGGGGTTTGTCTTTACCAGCATTTGCAGCATTACCAGCGTAGCTCAGTCAGGTCAGAAGAGTTTACTTAAACATCAACTTTAAATTACTACCATTCGTGATCAGGATTATATCAAGTAGTGTAAATACTCTGCAATAAACTGCATGTATGTAAGAATAGAAAAATGCAATAATTGCCGGAGCAGCAGAATATCCAGTATTAGTTCATTTACTCATCCATGCATCCATACAAACAGACAGTAGTCAGGATAGTCACTCAGGTTTTATTCCAGAATAACAAACAGAATCAGTTGCTCCAGCCCGCGTCGTCATGGTAGGTCTGATATGTGAACATGATTGTCGAAGGCATCCCTTACACGGAGCCCCATCAACAAGAAGCCAGCATCGTCGTCACTGTCATAACCACAGCACGATTAATGCCAGACCCCAGGGTGTCGATAACGGGGCGATGGTGGGAGACTGTTGTGGTCACATGCAGAGAGTAAAATACAGGTGGCTAGCTGGGCTGGCTCTGGACGAGGACACCGACAGAGAGACACGAGGCCCAGCAAACAGCACTGAGACAGTTTCAGTCCTAAGACACAGCTTCCATAACCAGAAGAATGGTTATTAAACGTATTATCTGGTATTAAACTAAATTTCTAAAATGCTATTAGACTGCAAACTCAAAAACATGAACCTATTTTAAATAAAAAGGTATGCCAACCAGGGAGTCAACTAAAATTACGTAGAAGATGAATTTGAAACGTTGTTTGTGGCCTTTCAGTAACTTTCTAAGTTTACTGATTAGGTTAAATGACTGAACAAAAAGAGAAGATATAACTGAACTGCAACTATCATGATAGTCGGTTAAACTGGATATAAAGACTGTAGTGTTGGAAGAAAGACCCTCGTAGACCCCAACAAAAGAGCTGATGTTGGAGTAGAGCATGCAAGGACCAAATGGACAAAGGTTGTCACAACTATGCTTCACTGTGCAGTAACACCAATTTTCACAAATCAATCAATTAAAATCAAATTTATCCCAAAGGGAAATGAAATGTTGTTGGAGTTTCTCATTTAACTGAGGAGTTGTTGTAGATGGTGATGGCTGTGAGCAGGAAAGATCTTCTGTAGCGGTCTGTTTTACAACCAAGCTGAAGAAGCCTCTGACTGAAGAGAATCTGTTTTCCAGTAACAGTCTCATGAAGAGGATCTTCAGGGTTGTCTGTGATTTTCTTGATTTTATGTAAAATCCTTATTTCCATCATTAACTCCAGAGATTCTACATTTGTCCCCCAGAACAGACCAAGCCTTCTTTATCAGGTTGTTGAGCCTTTTTAGGTCCTTTGCTCTGACGCTGCTGCTCCAACAGATGACGGAGGAGACGACGCTCTCAACAAAAGACTTATAGAAAATCTGCAACATCTTGCTGCAAAGCTTGAAGGATTTTAGCTTTCTCAGTAAAGTGGGCTCTGTCCCTTCTTGTAGACGCTTCACTGTTGCGTCACCAGTCCAGTCTCACTACTGTCCAGATAAACACTGAGGTATTTGTATTCCTCAACCATCTCTCAAGGGAATAGATAAGACATAGTTTTGGTCCCAAATCCTGACCAGATGTATTGCTATCCTGTCTGATAGTCCCCCCCGAACGTCAGGTGACAATGTCATGTGGTGCTCCAGTACTTGGGACGCGACATGTCGGTTGACTCACTTATTTTCACCAATCGCTGGATGTTTGAGTGACTTTCTGTCAACACCGTCCTTTTCCCTGCAAAGCACTTCTTTCCTCTGGGTCCCCTCCAACACACGCACCACCCTTTACATTGAACCACTGAGCTTTGTTCAGATTTGTTAGACTTACGCTGGTGTAGACCATCACAGAAAATCTAAATAAAACAATCCAGGGTTACGTTTCTTCATGACTGAATGGATCCTTTTCATTTCAGGAGCTTCGCCACTGTCGACTGCTGCCATCTAAAACCTAACACACAGGGGGTGGAGTCTATTTTCTATTCAAGTCATTTCTGAAGCCAATAGTTGGGGTGGATTTTAGTTATATGTATTAATGGGAATAAAAATCCACACCAAAGTCTTTTAGGAACTGCAAACATGGGCTTCATTTGCTTTTACACTCTCATTGCAATACATTCTGTTTGTCTGTGACATGATATCCAAACAGCATTTAGGGGACCAAACGTGGAAAAGTTTAAGAGGCGTGTCAATTTTTGCAGTTATACGTGATTGCTGATCTGTAACGGGACCAATTTAGGTCAAAATCCGGCCAAAAGCTCTTAAAAAATTATAATTAGTGTTTATTTGTTTTTCATTTCCAACTTTTAGTGGATCTGTAATGGCACACAGAGTCTAGTTTGATATATCTTTGCCAAGTATACAGTGAAAGTGTCTGTAGGACTGAAACTCTTTCTCTGCTATTTGTAAGCTCATTCACATCATAATGTGCTTTTTTTAATTTATTTTTTACATAATACAGAGATAGTAACACGATACAAGGGCATAAAAGATAATGCAAACACTTGATGTGAATTTGAATAACAGACATGCTTGTGTTTTTATTTCTTTCTATTTTGTTGTGGTGCTGCGTTTCTGCGGCCTCTCGGTTTTTAAAAAAAGAATAAAAACCAAAGGAGAGCGAGTTCAAAGTGAAAACATCTTAACGTCCGTAACAGTGCGTCTCTGAGTCGATCACAGCTTTGGATTTCCCTCTATAGAACGGTAAAACGACACACGTACGCCTGAGTTCGGTAAATGATGCCGAACTCGTCGTCACTCACATTCACAATCTATTTACAGCGGCTTGATTGACAAGAAAACGATTCATTCAAAAAAACGAACAAAAAACCAGCACACAAAAGTACAGAGGAGCAGGATCACATTTAATGCCAGATAAACACAAAACCTACACTGGTGGCTTCTTTAATGTGCCTTTATGAGAGAAATTCTTTTTTACATGTAAAATCGACCTTATTCAGATCATTTTGAAATGATCTGACAGCTAACTGGGAATCCACACAGTACTTTCTACTACTGCTGCTAATCTTTGCTTTTCCTGGTCTTGCATTTAAGAAAAAGTAGTGAAAACATGTTACGGTTAAAAAACCCAAATGCATAGAGATCAACTGCAACACGTAGGGTCACAGCAGCTGATCGGATTAAGGTGATGGTTCGACTGAAGCCCTTATATGTTCTCCTCGATTGATTAAGTTTCTCTATAGAAACCTTTAACACAAAGTTGCTAAGATTTGAGGATTTTCCCTAATGGTCTAATAGATTTTTAGCGAGGAAGTAAATCATTTGTTTCCCAACCTTTTATTTTTTTAATCTTCATATATAATATAATTGCATTAAAGTTATGAAGTGCACTTAGGGTGGCTTTTTTTTTTTTTTATAAATCAAAGAACTATTCCAGGGTGATGTACATATTTTATCTTAATATTATCATTTTTTTTCTTCTAATTTCAGCCTCTAAAGTTATATGTGAGAAATTATCTGGTGCAAGCAAAACAGTTTAAACGGTTCATAAAATATACGTAATTAGCATTAACTCAGGAGGGTTTTTTCACCTAAGTTATTAGTTTGTTTGCTTTTGGATGCCCAGTATCCACGTAGGGACTAGCACTGAGCATCAGCCTCCAGGAACTGATCCCGATTTACACTAAACATACATCCTAACAGAGTTACAGCTGCAAGAAACAGAACTCTCCTGGCCTATACTGCTAATTAAGCTGCATGGGATGATTAAAGAAATTATTATGTTTCTTACCATGCAGTTACTTAGTTGATTCCAGCAACATCACTTTAATTATGTATTTCCTTCACATCATGCAGTCCTACTTCAGATATTGATTACGAAAACAGTGATTAACTTTCAGGATACCGGCTAGTTATAACTAATTACACATAACTTAAAGATCCCTGATTAACACCTTTAAGAAATTTGTTTTTTACATTAAGGGGTTGCAAAAATAACTATTTAAAGTCTGCCGACCATCAACCATTCACCTTTGTTGTGAAGCAAAACGCTTATTTTGCTGTATTTTATCCGCCAGTATTCCAAGTGAATCCAGAAGCAGAAGAATAAAAATATTCTTACGAGTCACATTTGAAAAGGGACTATAAGCTAATATATTACTTTACAGCACTTTGGTCAGCGATTTAGCCGTTTTAAACGTGCTTTATAAACACATTGTACTTACTTACTTTTACTTACACATTTGAAAAGGGACTATAAGCTGCAGTCGATCACAGAATGAAGTTAATGGAGAATCTTGAACAGTCCAGAACGAAAGGCTTTAAATGAGAGAAAGGTTTTTGCAGTGATATAGAAAACTTTAGTAAAAAAATCCAATCATGCTTCAAATTATAATCAAATAATCTCTAAAGTCAAATAATCTCTTAGATTCTGTGATCCAGGTTAGCACAGGGAAGGGGATTTAAAACATACGAACGATGCGGCCGGGTTTCATTGTGATTTAGAGTCAAACCTTCTTGAATAGGACTTAATTTGCTCTCATTCACATCATTCACTAAGACGGGTTAAAGCAAAATCTGAGGCCAGTTTTCCACTCTTCTTCTAGCAGCGCCACTGTGTAGATAACAACAAAGGTATATGGCAAGAGAAGGGATCAAAGGTCATTATATTTCTAGTTTATTTTGTCCATGTTCAGCCCTTGGTTTTAGCTCGTTTTCTAAACTAGTTCACCTTTAAATACCTCTGCAGTAACTATCCGAACACTCTAACATGAATCCATTCATCCTAACAGCAAAAAAAAAATGTCTTTGGCTACAATTCACAATAAAGGGATTACAAAATTTGCATCTACTAAGGAAATGACAATCTGATATGCGTGCGAGAGCGAGCACCCGGCAGTGAACAGTTCTGGTTCTGCATTGTCTCTAAACACGTTATACTACCAGTTGACCTCATTAAATCAGGACAAATAAAATAAAAAAAAGCTAAGCTAAAAAAATTCCCCTGGGAAAGAAATAAACAGATTTTTATAAATCCAACCTGTATCTAATCAGGTTTCAACTAGTCCCAAACTAAAAGGAGGATTTTTGTCTTTTTCATTTCCTCATTACCTCAAAGTTGAAGTTAGAAATCACTAATAACATTTCTGTGATCAACCATGAAAAAACAGGACACTGCTGTTAGCCAGCTCACAGTGCAGCTGCAGGTTTCCCTGAGGACTTCTGAACTGGATGCATCTTAAAGAACTAGAAGGTGAGACCATGGCTTTACTTATAGGCGGGAAAACAGCTTCCTCATATTCTGAAATGATCTCCTAAACAATCAGCCATTTATCTGTCTTTCTGGAACCACGGTACATCTAAAACGGTATTCAGTTCCCTGGAACTTTTTCATGTTTTGCCATATTTACGTTACAAACTTAAATGTATTTTGAGGGGAGCTTTTGGGCTAGGCTAACAAGCTAGCGTGCTAGTATTCAGCGTGCTTTACTCGTAAAACCAATAAATAAAACCCAGCAACAAGCTTCTGGTTACGTCTTGAAACAACAAGCAGTTGGTGCAAGTATTCACTTAAATAGAAGCTACAGTCCACCCATGTAGAGGCAGCACCATGCTATGTCAATTTAGGGATGTCCTGTAAGTCCCTTAGAGGACTAAAAACCTAAAAGCTCACATCATATAAATACAGTAGAACTGTGGAAGCAGTCCAATCATCTGGCTTTTAAAAGCTTGGAAACTAACGTCACACGTCACAGTGATATGAAATATGGTGGCGGTGGCATCATGATACGGGGATGTTTCTGTAGTGAAGACAGACTGAGCTAAATTTAGGTGTATCCTGTAATTAGTCCAACCATAAACATTTAGAGGACAAGCTAACAGTCGAGGGAAGAGACTCTCAGTCTCGGGGTCATAGGTTTGGGCGCCAATTACGATATACTGGTGAAACACGGGAATGGCAGCATCATGATGCTTTTCTTTGGGAAAATAAATACTAAAAAACCATCTTTCACAGTGTAATATCCCCATATTTGAGATAACTTTTCTTTTTTTTAAATATATATATTCTAGAAATACAAACCCTTAAAGACCTGCAGTGGTAGGAACGAATTGTTCTACAAATTATCGTCTTGAGGGACCGAATGAAAAGGTTTTCACATCTTTCAGACAGACGTTTGATCAAATTTCACACGATATGACAGAACATGAAAAAGCTCAAGTTGTACCAGCAGCTTGTTGTGCTGCCAGTGGGTCACTCTTGAACTCAAACGGCCATCCCTGTAGGTGGAGGCAGTTTGTCTTACATCCATCCAGATCCTCTTTTCGTCTCTCTTAAACGGTGATTGTTACAAAACAATAAATCATTCAATTAGATAACTCCACACAATTGACAACCTTTACAATACATCCATTTGTTTTTGTAGGTTTTACAATGTTCCATGTGCATGGCAGCTAATTTCTCAGAGTCATGTCTGACCTTCCCTATGCGATAAGCCCCGCCCCCCCAGATAAAGCGCATTTCTTCACATGTCATCAACAGTCACGTGGTACTTTTAAAGCACTTCTGCAAGCATGAACATCGAACACACAAGCCTGTAAGGACACATAAAAAGGCTTTTGAAGATGTATTGTGAAGGGTTTTCACCCAGGTCGGTGTTTGACGTTGGTATAAACCGGTTTAAACGAAAAAAGCTCGTAGCACAGAAAACAGTCAGCCTGTGTTTTGTATCAATGTTGAAATCACAATGTAGTGATTCATGGGAAATAGACGTCTTTTTTTTCTTTTTTTTTAGACAAATGCCAACAAAACAACAGCTTTACTCACGAGGAAGTAACTGACTCCTGGTCAATGATCTCAGCTATGGCTAATTTACAGTAATCATACCGAAGTGGCAACATCCATCTGACAACGCTGCGTCTATGCCACCTTTAAAATGAACAGGAAGAATTAAGAGTGACACAACCCAGGTGTCAGCGGACGCTTTGTTGCTACAAGAAGAATCCTGCAAGCTATCCAGGTGGGCGGGAAGTGCAATGGTGGCTCCAGTCGTAAGGGTTTGGGAGGGGCGAGGCTTTTAGACCTCTGCTCTCCTTCGAGCAGGGCGGGGAACTAGTTGGGCGGCATATCCGAGAGAGAACGCATCCCATAGAGGTAAGACGACGGTCGTTCCTTTCGCGTTTTTCTTTCTTTTCTCTCTGTTTCGGACTGTCTCGGCGTCACAGCGCTGTGGCCTCCCAGCTGTTGCCCCGCGGGACCTGGCGTCACTTGGTCTCCGTCATAACCGGGGCGGGGACCGCCGAGGGCCGGTTCAGCTCCGTCCCCGCAGCGGGGGACGAGGCTGTGGACGCCAGGCTGCAGGGGGTGGAGGGTGCAGGGAGACCTGGCGAAAAAGAGACGACAGTCAGCCAAAGTCGTCACACGAAGCCGGGTTTATTTTCCTTGGTGCCGACTGGCTGGACTCTCAAGAACAAGTAAAAGCGGGATCTTGGATTTATTACGCACAGTTATTTAAGATATATTTGGTGTTTGAACTATAGATATAGATGGAGATGTGGTATTTCCAGGGTGGAAAGACACTAATAATTTTAGTTGCTTAGTATTACTTATCATTTCCCCATCTACAGCCTATAGAGGACCAAGGGTGGGTGTTACAGTGGACATCTCATGGCAACTGTCTGTATGGATTTCGATGAACACGCGTTTGAATATGTTTGCCCCAACTTGCGTGCCTGACTCACATTCTTTGCGTGGAGCGGCCACGTCGTTGTCTATGGAGCAGCTCTTGCCATTGGTGGCCTGGCTCTGCTCCACCTGGCTGCTGCTTTGGCTCTGAGCAGCTTGATTCTGGCCCGCTTGGCTCTGGCTTTGAACCGGCCTCTGAGTCTGTGCCTGGCTCGGCCTGGGGTTGGAGGCGTCCATGCTGCTGCCAAGTTGTAGTCGCCTCATATGCCGCACAACAGCAGTGGCGTTGAACGCTTGCTGAGGATAGAATCAAAGACAGAAGATGGAGATTTTTTCTTTATATCATTCGTTGTGTTCATTCGAGTGAATGCTTATGATGGATTTCTAACTGTCTTTCTAAAACTGCAGAGATTCAGCTTTCAGGATGGAGATCAAGTAACAGATAAGTAGCAGCAATGAACGAGTCTTACCCTCCATTTGCTCTTGGCGAAGTTCTTCCTGATCTGCCGGCTGACCGACTCATGGATGTTCTTGCAGAGTGCCGTGTCCCCAGCGATCCTGCAGCATACATGGACAGTTTCACACAAACAGGCATTTGTCTGTAGCCATCTAAAGCTCCTTTGTTTTGTGTTTTCCTAACCAGGGATGTCTGAGGGCCTGTTCGCAGGTGAACCTCTTGGCCGGATCTTTCTCCATCAGACAGCCGATGAAGTCCTTGGCTGAAAAAAGACATATATGATGCAAATAACACCAATTAAGAGCTAAAACACACAGAGAAGAATGTGTCTGGTTCAACCATCAGAAAAATCCCTGGCAAGTCTGTGTACGAAGGCTTAAACAGGGTTCGTTTGGTAGCACTGCTGCCTTGCAGAAAGAAGGTCCTGGCTTCAAATTCCAGTCTAGGCTCTATCTTTGCATGTTCTCCCTGTGCATATGTGGGTTCTCTCCGTGTACTACGGTTTCCTCCCGCAGTCCGAACACATGGCTTTTACGTTAATTGGTCTCCAAAGAGTCTTTACACGCGAAGAGCATGCATGATTGTCTATCCTGTGTGTCTCCGTGACTACGTTCACACAGCAGGACATTGTGTCCAAAAACTGATTTTGTTTGGTCCCTTGGTGACCACTATCCAGCTATTTGATGGCAATATGCCCAATTCCAGTCTTTTCATCCACATGTGGGACCAATATGAAGACATATTTAACTGCATCTACAGTCGGAATGATCAAGTGTATGCACTTTGGGGTCGTGAACCGTTCATTCTGAGGTCCACGGGTTGGTCATATCTAAATAATAGTTGAAATGTTAGCACCATTACTTGACAGGAGACAGATAATCCCTAATCATTAAGCAAAACCGACGCAAACGCACTCCATGAGTTTTCCAGCTAATGTGTAACTGGTTCTGCTCCCAGACCTTTCTTGTAACCATGGCAGCGGCATATGACCCCCAACACGCAAACACACACCAACATGATCATTCCTGGAAAACGAGGTCAGGCACTTTGATTTAGACGTGGCCCACGGCAGCGAGGGGAAGAACGGGTGACTTAGTGAAGGAAGAAGATGAGGAACGCTTACCTGAATCGGATATGTCATCCCAGTACGGTGCGTCGAACTCGTAATCAGCCTTGAGGATTTGCTCAAACAGCTTGGAGTCATTTTCATCATAAAATGGAGGATAACCACAGAGCCTGCAGAAGATAAGTTCTTGATTAAGTCAATTTAGTATCCAGTTTCATTGATAACATGATTTAAATCAACATGGGACGTGAGATCTACAGATCACTCAATTCATACATGTGAACTTCCCACATCTTCGCTGGTGGAAACCACAAACCTAAATGTATTTATTTTAAAGTTCCCAGACAAATTAATGTGCTGTAATATCTGGCCTTGTGCTCTGGCTCCCCTTGGCGTAGCATATACCCTACTCACAAAAAGTTAGGGATATTTGGCTGTCGGGTTGACCTTCAGGATGAGCCCAAAATGCATTGAAACCTTAACAGGTGAACTTCATGTGACCTTCTCTAAGCTTTTGAATGCACCTGTCCAACTGTTAAATGTTTCAGTACTTTTTGCACATGTTGCTGTTCTCTAACCAGGAGCTTAACGGCAAACGTCACAACAGGTGTTTGATCCTGGAATGACCAATAAATGTCCTGGTTCAATTACAGCTGGTGTTTAAACAGTCGTCCTCATCAGGCTGTTCACATTGAGACATCATGAGACCAAGACGACACCTAACAATGGATCAACAGTGCCTGGCCATTGCAATGCTTCAAACAGGACGTTCTCAGACGGACGTGGCCACTGAGCTCAGAGTGTCACAGAGTGTCATCAGCAGGTTAACAGAGATACCGAGAGACTTGAAGAGTTACAGAAAGGCGTAGAAGTGGACGTCCTTTGACCACATCCATGCTGATGACGCTACATTGTGAACAATGCCCTGAGAAACCGGATGATGAATGCCACTCTACTCCAGGGACGTTTAAGAGAAGTGAGAGGCACCCAAGTGTCACGTCAGACCATTGGAAACCGTTTACATCAGCGTGGTCTGCGTGCTAGACGACCTGCAAGGGTACCTGACCACACCAGCAGGCACAGGGTCATCGTCTTGCATGGGCCAGGGAGCATTTACGCTGGACGAGGGACCAGTGGGCCTCAGTGCTGTTCTCTGATGAAAGTCAATTCACGTTGAGCAGAAATGATGGCCGCAAACGATGTTGGAGACATCAAGGAGAGCGCTATGCATCAGCCACTGCTGTCCCCAGATGAGCTTTTGGTGGTGGGGGTGTCACAGTGTGGGCAGGTGTATCCAGTCTGTATAGAACTGCCCTACAGTTTGTGAATGGTACAGTGACAAGCCCATACTACCTGAATAACATCATTAATCCAGTGATTGTGCCCCTACATGAACAGCACAGGCCTTATTTCATCTTCATGGACGACAATGCTCCAGCTCATCGGGGTCACATCATCAGGGAACGGCTGTTGGAGACTGGTGTACCTCAAATGGAGTGGCCTGCACTTTCTCCAGACCTGAATCCCATTGAATACCTGTGGGATCAACTGAGTCGTCGTGTAGAGGCTCGAAACTCTGCACCGCAAAACCTCAATGACCTGAGGCTGACGACTTGTGATCAGCAAGAGACGTTGTTGTCAAGCTGTAATTGATGCTCAAGGGCACATGACGAGTTATTGAGACATTGACATTTTTTGTTGTTGTGTACACACCATTGTTAACTTTGTTTCAACAGATTGAGAGGAGGAAATCACCAGTGCATCCTTCTACTTAAATGTCTTACTTTCGTGATATGATATCATTGTAGCGGGAACTTTGTACATTTTCCACAAATTTCACCCAAACGCCAAATATCCCTAACTTTTTGTGAGTAGTGTATGTGTTTATGTGTACCTCCTGGTCTCTATTAAGAAATTAGCTACTAAATGCTTCTGTGTTTCACATTGTGGGTATTAAAGCATCTGTCTTTCTCACAGTCCTATCATGTCAGCCTGCCTAGCGCCTTAGACTGCTCGGCCATCCTGATGTAAAAAGGGGGTTTTCCACACGAAGTTCCACGCCCGACGTATCAATGGTGTAAGAACATTTGCCAGTGTGACATGAGCATTATCAAAAGTTCAACTTGTAACAACCTGCAAAAAAATACCCGTTTTCCAACAGTTTACACAATCAGATCATACATAATCCATATAACCAGCAGTTTTGAGTGTATTTCTAATTGTTCTTACTTACCTACAACCTCTATGTTTGCGTTGTGTAACACGTGGCATACCAGAATAAATATGCCAAGTTGAACAGCCCTCATTTCCAGACTCATAAAACGGATATCCAGATAAGATGAAGAGAAGCATGTCATTTATTTAAAGAGGTTGCCAGGTCAAGGTGTGTGAAGGCGCTATAGTTATTTGAAATGCAAACACCAGACTGCCATAGAAATATCACTTGTAGCAAGGTCTTGGACATTTTGACAATGGATGTTGCTATCTACTGACCAGAAACTCTCATTCTCTGCCTTTAAGAAATGAATTGAAGCTTTCCAAAGACCTTTAGGCAGAAGCATTTTTTCTTTGGGATAAATGAGTATCTTGCCTTTCACAAGGTGATTCACTGAAAACAATCATGTTATAGGAGGGATTCAAACCCATGCTTCCAGGAGATACTGTGGCCTTAATACTGTTCCTCTACTCAAAGTTCAGAGGTGTTGAATCTTGCCTGAACCTTCTTGAAACATTTTTATGCCTTATATGTGCAAATCTAAATGCCAGAATAACTACAAACATGAGTCAATTTATATTCCCCATATACCACTTACGTATAAAAAAAGTGCTAAAATTCACGTCCGTAAGTGCATTTTGCACAGAAGCATAAGATGATTGTCAGAAGGGGGAGTCGAACCAGCGCCTCCAGTGGAAACTGCGACCTGAACGCCTAGGTTTACTATATTATTTGCATTGCAACTGCGCCATATTCTCCTCCTGTATCCACTGCTCTCGTGTTCCATTAGCCCATTAGCTGTGCGTTAGAATGTCCTGGTTCCTCAACACTGGACACAGACCTGGTTTGAGCCCCTCTCCTCATGACCAACATTGTATGGTATATATGCCCTGTATGGGATTCAAACAGTGATCGGGGTCTGACCCCCTGCCAAATGAGCTATCCAGCAACAAGATTTCGTACAAAATAATTCCTCAGCTCCAGCATCCACAGGTGATACACAGGTGTGAGTACCATTACCACTATTCAAGAAGAAACATAAAGGCACCCAGAATACATTAGGACGTGACGGCGATGTGATAAAATGCTCAGACAATATAAGCTGGACGAAAAGGAGCTGATGGAACGATCAGCAGGTAAAACCCGTTCATGAGATGTGCCACCAACAAACAGTCAAAGTCGCTGATATGATCAAATCTCACCAACTATTACAGATGGTCGGACTTGAAGACAGAACAGTGTAGGAGTAAACCTTGAGCACCATAGTAACAGAGACCATGACCTAGTGTGGAAGCAGCCTGTACAAAAAGGTCCCCAAAACAACCCAGCATCTTACAGCAAGGTGTAAGATGCATGTATGGAATATAAGGACCACCATAACGAAGTGGATGGTACAGTGTACTGGAAAATCTATGAGAGATACAAACTGGAGAACTGTAGCTTAAGGAAGGGAATCCCCTCACGAGGTGGTGGGGAAAGCCAAGGAGAATGGTAATGGTCAATCAACCAGACATTCTGATCACTGATAAGCAACAGAGTACCTCAAAGATTTTACACCTCAAATCCAGCCCTAATGGATCAGCAACATCAACAAAAAACACTATTATTGCAATAGCACACACAGAAACCATGTGGATGAAGGTGCTGTGGTAGAACTGGACCAAACGTCTTGGTTTACATGCAAAAAGCTTTGTGTGGTGGAAAAATAGCAATGCGCATCCCACTGAACTGAAGTTGCCCCCACAGTCAAATACACGGAGCTGAAGAGAGAACTTTTTTATAGCAGAGAGAGAGAGATGCTAGTCAGAGTTGTTGGGAAGGTGGATGAGGCTGAATACATAAGAAAATCTGTTAGGGGCTGGAAAATGACTCGAGTCTGGGGTCCTAACTTGGACTTTCTAGCAGAGCACCAAACCTGAACATCGAAGCAGAGATGCAAAGGAAAGTGCTAGAATGGCCTAGTCAAAGTCCAGACGTAAATCCAATTATGAACCAGTGGCAGTTTATGTTCACAGACTCAATTTAAGTCGAATGAGATTAAATTATTTTGCAGAGAGGAATATGAAGATTTTCAATCTGAAAATACTTAAAGTTTGTAGTTTTAACTCGTCAAGGTCCTTATCAGAAATTATTTTCTCAAGCTCTGAATTGGTTCAGCTCTGACAACAGATTACTGGTTTCCAGTCTGGGTGAACACAATTTCTGAGACGTTCCAGTCTGATAGTTCAAAATGAGGCAATTAAAAACAATGACGGAGCTGCTGCTCAACAAAAACATCATATGCTCCTCATTACCACAGAGCTGGACGCGCCGCGAGTTTCATGAAAACTCATTAAAATACCGTTCTCCATCAATACACATCGGAAAACAGGAATATAGGCAAAACACACCAGGAAGAACTAGACAGGGATGGTCCCTGCCGTGATTAAAAAGGAAAAATGGAAAAGCTTTCTGTTCGTTTTCTTGCTTTCTCGTATGCTTAAAGTCGTACCCGTCACTCTGCTGAGTCTCCACTCCATCTAGCACACATGGAAACACACACACTAAGCAGATAGTGAGTCCAAATCTGTCTCCTGAACACGTGTCCAGGAGCACGCACTACGGAACCTGGCTGAGTATCATGGTTGATTACCTGATCTGATCTTTCCACCTGAGCAGCAGCTAAAAGCTAACAAGGTCTGAATCCCAGGGCTGATTGTGCTAATTACCAGTAGGAAGCTGCTTGTTCTCTGCACTCACATCAATTCTGCTGGTAACATAAAATATGGAGAGGAATATGTGGGAATAAGCTACGATGGAGCTGGTAAGCTGAGCCTCGGCTTCCACGTCAATCCTATTGATACTACTAAAATACATGCGATCCGTTATTTTGGGATGGGACTCGAGGCCAGCAGCTGGTTTGAATGGTACTATTTTGTTTTTTAATATGAGTTACAAGCAGATATTGAGTTACTGTTTTTGTGATTTAATATAAATTAAAAGAACGAGTCTCAAGACGTATTTTGTTCGTTATCTCAGAGTTCCAGGCGATTTTCATAATATACAAAAACTCTTCTGTGTATTTGTGAGTTTGTCAGTTTGTAAATCTCTGGTAGGAAATATCTCCACATTTCCAGAGGTAACGTATTAAGTAAGAAGGAAGCAGAAGATAAAATAGAAAGCGGAGTCTCAATATTTTATTAAATATCAAGACTCCACTTGCAGTGATTCTTGCAAAACGCTGAGCACCACTTTCTTCATGGTCGGAGCAGCGTCATAGCACGGCAAAGCCCTTCTTCCTATCTGTCCAATCTAAATTAAAGTTATGAATCAATATTAGAATGAACTATGAGAAAGTAATTATTACTCACATTCAAGCTTTCATAGGAGGAGGAATTGAACATCTGTTACTTGGTGTAAGAAGCTGGGATTTCTTTAGTTTACAATAACGTTTAATCCCTGTAGGTTTAATAAACTATTTTTGAATTGAATTATTGTGTATTTATGTAAAGTTAGATGTGCAAATATTGTGTACTTGTATTATTAATCTGTGGGTAAATCTGAATAGCAGATGTGTTAGGGAGGGCTGGTACTCACAGAATGTAGGCGATCACCCCTATGGACCAGCAGTCCACTGCCTTGCTGTACGGCTTCTGTGCAAGAACCTCTGGAGCTGAGAAAGACAATTAATTAAAGGGCTCTGTTTAGTGCATTGTGCAACTTTTACATAACCCCCAACAGTTTAATGAGCTTCACAACAGAGAAAACATCCAGAGACATCATGTCTATCCACATTAAAATCACATGGCAGTCGGTTTAATGGTGGGAAAGCTACAGGTTCCCACAGCCTACCTGAAAGTTCTGGGCCTGAAACGTCTTTGCATATGATCAGAATGTCTAATAAAGACACAAACACGGCGGCCTGCTTGCTGATATACTCAGCGGCAGACATGAAGGGTCACCCGACAGACGTGGGGGTAAAGCGAACGTTCGGCTGCTTCTGCTATGTAATGGACTGACTCACTGGGAAAGCATGTGTGAGTGTTTCTGTTTCCCCAGATTTGTGGTTTAGGGCAATTTTTATACACTGAGGTCACAATTCCTGTTGTAATCTCTGCTAAACCTGATCATGGCATGAAATATGTAGCTTTGTGTAAAA
This sequence comes from Orestias chungarensis, assembly GCA_032876305.1. Lineage (NCBI taxonomy): Eukaryota > Metazoa > Chordata > Actinopteri > Cyprinodontiformes > Cyprinodontidae > Orestias > Orestias chungarensis. Next base: position 122,299 of record JAVLVB010000683.1, on the reverse strand, counting down.
CAATGCAATACACCAATTTTAAATCCATTTTATCTTGTACATAAAGGGGTTGGACAATGAAACTGAAACTGTTAGTGTGGGAGGTTTCATGGGTACATTGGACCAGTCTAGTGGTGAGTCTTCATTAGTTGCACATTGCATCAGTAAGAGCAGAGTATGAAGGTCCGGTCAGCAGGTAAGGGCTCAGTTTTGCCCAAAAATATTGCAATGCATAAAACATCATGGGTGACATACCAGAGTTCATAAGAGGACAGATTGTTTGTCCACGTCTTGCTGGTGCATCTGTGACCAAGACAGTAAGTCTTTGTGTTGTATCAAGAGCCACGGTATCCAGGGAAATGTCAGCAACCTACCATGAAGGACCAAACACATCCAACAGGATTAACTGTGGACGCAAGAGGAAGCCGTCTGAAAGGGATGTTCGGCTGATAACCCGGATTTTATCCAAAAAACATAAAACCAGGGCTGCCCAAATGACGGCAGAATTAAATGTGCACCTCAACTCTCTTTTCAGCTAAAATGTCTGTCGGGAAATCCACAGGGTCAATATACACGGCCGTGATGCTATGGCCAAAGATTGGGTCACTTCTGCCAATGCCAAACATTGGTTTCAATGGTGGAAGGAGCCCAAATCTTGGGCTGTGGACAATGTGAAACATGTATCGTCCTCTGATGAGTCCACCTTTACATCTGGGAGAGTTACTGTGTGGGGAAGCCCCAAAGAAGCGTACCACCTGGACTGTTGCGTGTCCAGAGTGAAGCATGAGGGTGGATCAGTGATGGTGTGGGCTGCCATATCATGGCATTCCCTTGGCCCAATACTTGTACTAGATGGATGTTTCAGTTTCATTGTCCAACCACTGTAACTGTAAAGTGAAGTTAAAATATTCAGAATTTACCTAATTAGTAAACAGTTCATCTGTTGAATTTGGATCAAAAAAAAAAAAAAAGTGTGATTATATTGGTGGTGGGACCATTATGCTAAGTGGATTGTAACAAGAAAGCTGTTGATATAAAGTACGTGGCTCATCATTAGATTATTGAATTGTAAATAACTGTGTTTGAGCTGGTTCACATCTTTTCTGTAGCCTGGCAGTTAGAAATTCATTCGATCTCACATGCGGTGTTTCTCAAGGCTCTGTTCTCTGGTCTCTTTCATTCAATATCTACTTGATCAGCTCAGATTTCAAAATAAGTCATCAAAACTTAATAAAGTCTGAGAACCTAAGGACCACAAGGCATTAAAAGTCAAGGCGATGTTCACGCATACGCGATCATGTTTTTGTTTTTAGCTAGAAAACGTTTTAAGAAGTTGAGGTATAGAAGTGGGGGGTGAATAGTCTGGAATTGAACCGTTTCTACTGAAGTCTGATTGTAGACTGAATGGAATGTCCGTGTGCTGTTTCTGAAATAGACAAATCGCGAATAACAATTTTTTTTTTATTGCTTTTGCAACAACAATTTCAGCAGTTTTATAGCCACTATAATTTACTTTTACCGGAGCTCGCTACAAGCCACCCAGAGCAAATTCTTAATGGAAGTTTCATACAAATAGGGAGAATCAAAGAAGTGGAAAGTTTGAGGGCTTATGATTCAGATCTGGTTTTCATTTGGTTTTTATTATTTATACCTCGTTTATAAATAGACACGAAATGTCTAGAGTAAAATGGCCATGGGCTTGACAAAAATCTGCAGTAGAATAAGAATGGGTGAAGCTGTGAAGGGCTACGAGGGTTAAGAAAGTTAAAGACGTGTGTGTGTGGACGGAGACAACGGTCGCAGAACTTTGACAGATGTGAGGGTGAAACGACTTCAATGAAAATGATGTAAGAGCTGATAATTATTTGGACCATAAAAATAATATTTCACATAAAATGTGTCGAACGGAGACAAAACATGAATTTTATGCCTGCAAAACAAAGTTGAATCCTGCTGGGTTCCAGTAAATCTGGCTTGGTATTGTGTCACACCATCAGTTACAGTTATAGTACATCAACGCAGCTGTATTTATGCCACTAATTTGTTCATCCTAATTTTTAAAGTCTTTGGGTTCTAGTACCCTTGAAATGGTTGGCGGGCCTTTAATTAACCTGCTCCTCCTTTTTTAATTGATTAAACAAAAAGGAAACTAGATTAATTCTTTTGTTTCTTAGAGGCTTTATCTTTCATCCATTTCTAACAATGGGGTGGATGCCTCAGAGCTATACGTCACCCGAAGCCCGGTTCAGTGTTTGGGTCGTTTAGCGAGGTATGCCACCTTATGATTGGAACATGTAAGTTGTTTCCCTTAAACATTTCAAGGTCTGCAGCGGATGAACGTTTACATGTAAATCAAACCTATCCCAAGTAAAGCGCATGCTCGAAGTCTAACTCCCTGTGTCTGTGTGTGTGATTGATATGGTTTTATACCAAAGCGAACTAAACTGTGAGAGACAAAACCTCCTTTGCAGTATCCATCGTTCAACCCATAGAGGGCAGCGCTGAGATGGCTTTAGTGATGGAAGCCCAATACGTCGAGAGCTGTGTGGGTCGATAGCACGGCATTGAAGGAAGTATACGACTGCATCCATCCTTCTGTTTATTTTTTTTATTGACATACTGGGCAGCAAACTGATGTGCATGTAAGCACGCAAACACACGCTAACTCTATGTTAGCTCTGCATTAGCTGCCTTAGCAAACTACAGGTTCATGAAGCGAGTCTCCCAATCTCTCTTAGCAGAGGCGGGGCTAGAGGCCAGGGTATCACCAAACCCCCCTGACCTCTATATATACACATACATTGCTGCTTGAAAGTTCGTGAACCACAAAGGGACATTATAATAATCATGTGAAATGTCAAAGAAATCTCAAATTGGAAAGCAGATCTTCAAAATAAGGGACACAAAGAAAAAAAGATAAATGTTTTCATTATTTATTGAACAAAAGTATTGTACCTGTCAAAAAACAGAAGATCTGCCAAGTGCAAAAGAACCTGAACTCTTTCAGTTAGTACCTTGTGACGCCTCCTTTTGCAGCCATTACTTCAACTAAACGTCTTGGGCATTTATCCCAGACACTGACAGAGAGGTCTGCAACTCTCTGGAGGTGATGCGTGGGTTGGCCTTTACGTGCATTATTATTTTTCTGGTTCTTTGTTGTGTAAGTTTTGACGGCCGTCCACTTCTGGACAGAGTTGCAGTGATGCCTACTGCCCTCCATTTGCAAATGATTTGTCTCACAGTGATTGGATGAAGCTGGAATCTTTTGAAGATGGTTTTATAGCTTTCCCCAGACTGATGGGCTGTCTCCACCTTCTTCCTGATGTCCTCAGATGTCTCTTTTCGTCTCGGCATTCTCGATCTGGTCTTTATGCCTTGACACAACAGTGGCTTGGTTGGTTTCCTCTCCCTTTTAACCAGTGCACCTCAAAACTTTTCCGAAGGATGTCCCATTTGATCGGTCTGCTTATTTGATTACTGGAGCACTCACATTAGTGAGTCTTTTACAGGATTGTCTTTAACAGTGCAGCTGTGGTTCATTTACTTTTGCAGATGCTCTGATTCCATGTTTCATTTAGTCTGCTTGCAATTCACACATTTCCCTCAAAACAAGCAGATGGAATTGATGAACATGAACCTGACATTTCAAATACAAAGCCTGGTCATGAGAAAATAAGATTATAAACTACTCAAGTAGTTCACAAACTTTCAAGCAGCACTGTGTGTGTGTGTATATATATATATATATATATATATATATATATATATATATATATATATATATATATATATATATATATATATATATATATATATATATATATATATATATATATATATATATATATATATCCATAGACTTATCCGAGAAACACACAATCCACAGTGGGTTAATGGAGTGATGCAAGATTCATTAAAATTCCATTCAAATATTTGTCATCCTAAAACGACAAAATATACAATGTATGCGCGTGTGTGTGTGTGTGTGTGTGTGTGTGTGTGTGTGTGGGGGGGGGGGGGGTACATCGCTTAGAATTGGTCATATTTCAAGTAGCTCACAAGCTCGAAAAGTGTGGGCACCCTGCTTTAGACCAATCATTGCAGAATCAAACTAATTTATACAAGACATCTCAAACTTTGGGGAAAAAGAAATTTGCACTCTTAGCTCCACAATTTATACATTTTATTTGCAAAACGTTGCAAAAAATTCAGATTTTTATTGGTCTTTTAAACTATCTAAAAAACGAAAACCATGCTACAATGAAAATATAAAAAATAAAAGATGTCTATGCTGCATTTTCTCTATCTACTTTGGTACACTGTAGGGTCTAAACGGTCGTTTAATAACCAATTCAAGACCAAGAACAGGATCTGTCCAAAATAAATGGTAGCAGTACTATCAACTATCTTAGTATTACAGTATTTGTTACCCCAACTATTTGCTCAGGGTTCTCACAGCGCTGTTTCAACTAGAAACCTTCTACCTCTATTGGGCGACAACTTAAGACAAAGCAACACAGTATTGGCTGCTGGATTGGGTTTAGAGCCATGGACAAAGCAGATACTGATGGTTGAGGCCAAGAAAACTCTTATCTAGTGCTTGGATAGGACTTTTGGAGCTCAGAACAAGATCACATTGATGTACTGCATTCTATTCTCTTTGTGAGTACAAACAGGAAAACTATTTATTTAGGGAAACAACGGTTTAAACGTCCTCATGGTGGTTAAGGACACATACCCACATATCCCGGCGTCCCACAGGCGGTAGACATGACGTCGCCACTGCCCTCCATCTTTGACAAACCAAAGTCACTTATCATGATCTTGGATTCATCAAGTGGATTAAAATACAACAAGTTCTCAGGCTGTAAGGAAAAAGAAGAAGGAAAGAATAGTTGTAGCGTTTATTTATTTGAACAGATGAATTTAAAAATCTGGTCCATTTCATCCTTGGGGTTCCTCAAGACTTCGAACTTTCTTTCAAGATATATTCGATCTCGTAACTCAAAATCAAGTAAGAAAACCAGACCTAATTATGTTGATGAGGCTGAAGACCACAGGACATTAACACTTAAGACTACGCTCAGACGGCGTCTCTAAATTAGTCGCTAGATTCCAACTGTTTTCGAAATCCAAAACACTGCTGTGAGTTTGTTCCTGCTGCTGATTAAACACCACCGTTATTAGACCTGTGAATGGCTTATGACTCAAACAAAAACCAACATAGATGTCACATAATAGTTAATGCTGCCATCTATTCATAACCAGGCAAAGAAACCTATGGAGAAAGAAAGCAAAGCTCGGCACTGCTTGCTTCAGCCATAATTTACGTATGGTTTTACCATGTATGTATTCTTTTGGTGCAGAATTATGATGCTTGTCTCGAGTAGCTGATGTAAAAGTGGGATAAAATGACCGTTCTGACTGCAGGCGCTTTGAAAAATATTGGATATAACTTCTGCATTTTGCACAAGTTCATTTTTACTGAGCTCAACCTTTGAACAGAAATTCTAAGGACTTTCACCATCATGAACACAATGTCCTCCGTGTGCTTTCAGTCAGACATCTCTCTTCATGGGTCTTGTTTAAGAATGGCTTTATTCTTGCCACACTTCCATTAAGGCCAGATTTGTTGGGTTAATAGCTAATAATTGAATAGAATCTGGAAAATAATCTGGTTGGAATAAATTAGATTTAGAAGTATTACGGTAAATAAGGAATAATATAAAATAAAATTCCAATACATGTTATTGCATGTGTCATTGGAACATTATAACAAATTTCAAGGTAAAGGATTAGCTTGTTTTGAACTGTAGTTTATAGTTAATTACAAAAATCTAAGCCGTAACTAGAAGGTATAGAAATACTTTTTTTTCAAACTAAAGTGTTTTGATATGCACTTTATTGTGACTTTATCCTTTGCTTCCAACAGCTGACAGATGACTTAACGACTCTTAAATCACTGCATGTGTCCAGGTGCTGCAGCTTTAAGTCAAATGAGAACGGCTCTAACAGATTTTAAATGTAAGGGGTAAATGCGTGTGTGCCTTTTTCTCCAACAGAGAGAGTTTATTTGTGAAAAGTAAGGACATCTTGCTGTTTTTAACTATTTTTGAAGTACTGCTGCGCCATACAAGTTTATAGGTGCGATATGAGATCAGCTTTGGTTTAGTTTAGTAGTAGACTGGTAATTGTTTGTGTTATAAAACAAATGTCTAGGCCAGTTCAAAAAAAAAATGGAAGTCAATAAAAGTCTTCAGTCGTTTGAAAGCACAAAATAGTTTTAAATATCATAAGAGGACTAATTTGTTTTTACTAACAAAGAGAGATCATTGGAACTTTTCTGGGTTCTCTTTGTTTCCCAGTCCTACCACACTCTAATATATAGTTGTGAGATATGGTGTGAATTAATTTTTGGTTAAAGTTAGGGTTAGGAATAGAAAAGACACGATTAAAATAAGGGCACATGTCTGGGTTTTGCTTAAATGCAGCAACTAAAGTCAAGGGAAGTCTATTCAAAGTCCTCATTTGGATAGAAGTACAAGGATGTTGTGTGTTTGCCAGTCCAACCTTCAGGTCTCGGTGCACGATTCCCATATTGTGCAGATAGTTTACAGCATCCAGGACTTGACAGATCAGCGTGCTCGCGTCCTTCTCTGTGTAAAACCCTTTTTCGACGATTCGGTCAAACAGCTCTCCGCCAGACACCCTGAGGCAAAGGAGAAAGAACGTCAGAGGATGTATGTGTGTGTGTGTGTGTGTGCAACAGTAAAAAAAAAGACTGAGAGGGGGTGTTTATGTCAAGACCGCGTTATTTATGAGGACTGTACATTTTTTAATCAGG
>JAVLVB010000683.1:90627-103555 GCA_032876305.1 Orestias chungarensis | reverse complement strand
CACACACACACACACACACACACACACACACACACACACACACACACACACACACACACACACACACACACACACACACACACACACACACACACACACACACACACACACGAACAGGAGTGCAGGTTGAAAAGGGATAATGTGTGGATTTAGGCTCTGTCTGGGACAATGAAGGGCTGGCAGACAACAGTCTGGGTGTAATTGGAGACCACAGTCAGGGTGCCTTCATTGAAAAGCCTCTCGTACATTTATGTTTCCACGCTGCTCTCATTCATGTCCAAAGAGTCCTGCAGAACAAAGGCTTAAGGTTGCGGTCAGTTGCTGCAGTTTAATGAGATTTTTAGCTTTAGTTTTTACCAAGTGTTTGTTTTATATTGAATGTTACAGTAGTGGTTGTGCAAAGGCTTGTCTTAAAGTTTGTGGTAAAACATACGCGTCCAAGGATCTAATGAAGTGACCCTCATAGAGCCAATCCACTCTGGAATCCACCCAGACACAAAAAAACTAAAGGCTTAACTGGGAACTGTGGTATTTAAAAGTGCCTTTGGCTCATAAATTGAAACAAATATTTAATAAACATGTTCAAGAAACAAGAAATATTAAAACCTCACATCCAGACAGTTACCTTAAGAAGACCTGAGGCTGTGATTGCTGCCAATAGCAGATCAACAAATGTTCAAAAATGTTGCCTTTCTAAACTTGATTCCGGTTCTCCCCTCGGCGGCGCTCCGTCTCCCATTCTACTCCATTTCTAAGGGTCAACTTCAAGCGCACCAATCAGTGAACAGGAAGCTGATGAAGTGGATTGTCTGCACCGCTATAAACTTGTAGTCTGCCCATGATTGTGGAAGCGTAGGAAGCGCGGCAGAGCCATTCAGTCGAAAGTGTTTCGCCGCGCTTTCAAATACTGAGCGGTTAAAGTCTGAGCAAGTGAGGGATGACTGTTCATAGCTTCCAACAAGCTTTCACCAGCCTGTTAGATCCAATCGATTAAAAATGTCAGCTGCAATTAAAATGGTATCTCTCCCTAGATTTTTATATTTATTTCCAAATATTCCTGTTTTCATCAAGAATCAAGAATCAGTTTAATTATATAGCGCCAATTTACAACAGGTGTCGTCTCAATGCACTTCACAGAAAATCATTCTTTAAGCTGCTTGATGTAATTATTATGCATTTCATTTGGGGGTTCAGAACTCACGGGATTTCGAAAGCACACCTTCAAAAGCTTAAGCCGCTGGGTGGTTTAGGTTTACCCTGCCTTTTGCATTATTATTGGGCAACCAATGCTAGAGCCCTGGCTTATTTGCAATATGGTTATAAGTATATGACCTCCTTAAATGTAACCTCATGGTTAGCTATTGAAAGGGATCTCATAAAAGATTCCTGCCCCCCTGCACTTCTGTTTGCTTCACCCGGGGCCCCCTCGGTTTCCAAGACAAATCATTTCATAATATTTAACTCTTAAAAAATCTGGCAGCAGATTAGGAGGGTTTACACCCTTCCTGATACTCTTATATATGCTCCAGTGTGGTAGAATCATGCATTACCTTCTTCATTATTGATTGCGCCTTTGGGAACTGGGAAAAAAAAGGCATTGTAATGCTGAAAGACCTATAAATTAACGGTCATTTGGCCTCATTTCAACAATTACTAATAAAGTTTTCTCTACCTAACTCAGATTTTTTCAGGTTTTTACAGATACGTAGTTATATCCGTCAGATTATCCCTTTCTATCAGTCTCTCCCATCTGAGGATCCAGTATCCCAGATTTTACTCAGACCGACAGAATCAAGAAAACTAGTCTCAGATCTGGTTTGTGTTTTTTCAAATCTATAAAATTTTACCACAGACTGGGAGAAAAAACTTTCTATTAAGGTAGAGAGCGATGTTTGGATGGAAAGTCTCTTAAGAATAAACTCTTGCTCCAAAAATGCTAGACATCAGCTTCTACAATTCAAAGTTATGCATAGGTTTCATTATTCTAAAACAAGGCTAAATTACATTTTCCCTTCCAAATCACCACTATGCGATCGATGTAAAGGAGCAGATGCACCCTGGCTCACATAAATCTGTTATATGTGAGTTGAGCTTCTTTCATGAGTTAAAGCTCCGTAAATGCGTTGAATTGAGCAACGGGAACGAAGTTGCTGTGCTGTGGAAGAATCAAACGCCAATCATGCATCCATCCATCGATCTATCCCAAGGATGGAGTAATGCACAGCAGAGAAATCTTGGTGTCTTTCTTTTGTGCTGTATGGATAATGTCCTCTCGGCTGTAAACAAATCCATTAGGTTTTCCGAGGGCTAAGTGGCGTCTTAGACTTTAAGGGATGCTCTAAACTGTTTGCGATAATAACATCCATGAACGTCAGCTTCCCTCTCTCTCTTTTATTACTGGTGGCAATTACAATTTTCCATAATGTTCCACTGGGGAGACAAATTAGTAACCTCTGCATATTTAATTGCACCATCCTTCTTTCTTGTAACAGAGTGCATCACACTAGCATGTCTCTGGGACTGTATAGGAACAGGCTGGTGTTTTACCCATCTCTACGCTTTTTATTTCACCAGGACTAATGGGAAATCCCAATTACCTTCTGTATGTTCATACACAGGGCTAGGAATCAGCCAATAGAATTAAGAAGGCCTTTTCTGAGCAACATCATACTGTGAATCTTTCATTTTTGGCTCCTCTTCAGCGTAAGCAAAGCCCATGTGCAAGAGGACCCATGTGCAACAGCGCCATCCCAACCACACACTACTAGTGGTGTGTTGGGAAGTAGAGGATCGAGGGTAAGGCGCAGACACTCCAGCCGGCTGAAAGCGTAAACAAGCCTCAGACATCATCTCTAACGAGTGGAAAGCAGAGATTTTTCCCCATTATTGCTCTCAACAGTATTGACTGAATTGTGACACAGACTGAAGGGATAGTACGGATGGTAATGTTGCTCGGCCTCTCTTCTTATCAGAATATGATTGAAGCTCCTAACCAAAAGAGATTAGTGATAATTGTATATTTCTTCCATTTCCGTGACAGCATCATCCCGGTCTCATTCCAATACCTTCATCTTGCATTCTTTGGTAAGCCCTTTGCTCTATCCATACAGTTGGACAAGTCGGAATGAAATCAATGGATTTTGTGGAAAAGTGTTTGTTTTTAATACACATTGCGAGCTGAGGTCGGCAGTACCAGCAATCGGTTAACGGATTGTTCCATTTGCTGCAGTGGGGACGACCAATCTGCTGGAGCCAGGACTCATCTCTCCTCAGTGGCGCGCATAACTTTTATGTAATGTACTTTTGGATGTAATCATCACCTTTAAAACAGACTATTAATTTCTTTATATGAGAGCAAATATTCACAAATCTAATATTTCATTTCCCCCTATTTATCTAGTGAGTCAGCGTAATCCATGCCAACAAACCTATCAACACAAAACAGATGTGTGTTTGGATCCCTGTAATTCTAGTTGATACAGGGGTTAATTTTTCATTTAGCAGTTTTGTGCGCTCAGCTTTCTCTAATTAGAGCCTGAACCATGTAGATCGGTGTGTAACAACAAGACTAACCCTGTTTAGGGCAGACTTTTATCTTAAATAAAGGAGGGATTTTGTGTAGTGGCTCTTTACTATTAGCTTCCACTGAATATAGAACATTGCTAATATTGACTAAACTAAATGTTACAAAAAGAACGTTTACAGAATTTTCCTACGAGTTATGTGGGAGGGTTGCAAAAAAATAAGAAGAAAAACCAATCAGACATGTTTCCATCTATGCAGTGCTGCAATAAGCCGTAGAGACCGGAAAAGCTCTGCTTCATCACAACGTCTTAGACAAATGTTTTTTGTATGAAATAAACTAAATAAATCATATTCTATTAATTTCTCATCATCAATTCTGTTAGTCAGCTAGTGCAAGATTTTCATTCTCGTTCCAGCAAAGGTTTCTTTAGCACCCATGTGTTACCATCAGAAAATATTTTTCCTATCAGTCTCTTCTCACAGTCTAAAATCCTTAAACAGGGATTGGAAAGATTGTTTTCACTTGTATTTGATGCTGGCGGCTGTGAGTGAATAATAAGCTGCTGCCTTTGAAGCTTCACACATTCCACATACAGCAGAGCAGTTTGTGTCTGGCAGAGTCAAACCACACAATCAAAGCCACACGTGTGATAAGTGTCCAAACATAAGCTGCCCTCTGTGGTTTTATGTGTGAACACATGCATACAATAGGTTTCTGTCTTCATAAGGCCTTTGTGTTAATTTCTACTCATTTTTATTATTATTTCTAAATTCATATCCCTAAACTAACCTTTAGTGGATTTTACCTTTGGCTTTTTAACGAGCACAATGTAATATTGTGAAAATGGGCCTTACAAGGTGAGGAAAGTTAACGCACACATCCCCACACGCAAACACACGAGCGGCATTTAAACATCCGTGATCAACGTGGGATTCATGTTGCCGCATCGCTTTGTCATCTGCGGCATCAGCCTCAAAAGCTGAAATTACACATGGCGGTGTTGTTGCCTTTGGGGCCGCTTTCTGCTGCTAAACTTAGACATCTGTCGTTACAGTGCGTCCAGGACCGGCTGATGAGACACGCTGCACGACGGGGAACGGTGATGGCGAGACTCTGTCAGATGCGCAGCGCAGTAAACGGTTGACGTCTGCAGCCGGCCTCATTTTTTAACGTCTCGGCACCGGCGCTGATCTCACAGCTGGATCATGAGAAGCCCGGGGCTAATTGGAGGTTAGGCAGGCATCTGCGCTCTGCCCATTCAACAATGAACTCTCATATAAGGCATGAATTATCCTCAGAGTGATTCAGGCTCAGTCCTGGTGTATGTTTGTGTGCTGTAGTTGGACTGTGGATCGTGACCTGGGGGTGGGGGGTGGACTTTACAGGGGAGAGGAGGGATGGCTTGGGGGTATTTTGCTTAGGAGATAGAGGAGATGCACAGTTGCCCCGGTAACCAGGAATTAGTTGGGCTGTGTGTATGTGAGCGGCCGTGAGACTGCACTTACTTCCTCAGCACGGCGATCTCGTTCTCGATGCTGCTCTCCTTCCCCTTCAGAGCCTTCTTGGGGATGCATTTCACGGCGAACATGCGGCCGCTCAGCTTCTCCTGGGCCAGCACCACCTCCGAAAACGCCCCGCTGAGCGAACAGAGACAATGGAACAGCAGAAAACATCGTCAATCCCAATAATTTTGTCAGTCTATGCTTCATGAGTTCCACAGTTTGGTCCCAGAGATGCGGTTTACGAGTACAGAGTTTATCCGGTGATCGGAATATGCAGAAAATTGCTTTGCTATGAGAATGTGGATCAGTAGAAATGTTGAAATTAGTTGCAGCATTCCTGAGCTTTAAATGTATATCATAAAAAACAGTATCAGCGATAGGGGGAACCTCTGGCTGTGTTGAGTCGCGTGTGTATGTGCGCCATGTAGACAAGCAAGGTGATGAATGACGATGAGACCATTTCAAGTAAAACCTGAAGCGAGCGCCGGCTCTGTTGCTGACCCTACGCCCAGACTCCCTGGGAGAGTAAATAAGACTCTCTTCTCACCCAATCCTTGGTCTGTTCGGCATAATCTACCACAGGAGCAGATGCAGACTGTTGGGATTCTGCTAAAAGCCAAACTCAGTCACTTAGCTGGTCATCCCTTTTCGTCAAATCTGTGTCTACACAATCTGTGGGATTCCAAGCAAACACGGTGTAATACATATACATGATGCCAATAGGTGTTGAATGTGGCGAAGATGTTTACTAGCATAATTAGTGCTGCAGAAATCGCAATAATGCCATAGCACTGTCTACTTTAGTTTTCTGTCTCGTAACAAGACAAGGGAAGCTAAAACAAAAGAAGGTACAGCTAGTATTGGTCAATAAGATTAATATCTGACCCGAAACACACGGCTGCCTAACATCACCATATTATCACCATTACCCATGCCGTTATTGGGGATTTGGTAACATCCCCAGCTTGAGGTTCCTGTTCGAGGACATTTCTTGTCTTTATCATTTTTAAGGGCTGAACCCTAAAAAGTGCATTTCATTGACAATATTTTCTTTATTTTAATTCTTCTAAATTAATGAGTAGCTTGGAATCCACACTAAATACCTCAAACACGTAGCTAGTCCCATAATCTTGCAGCACAAGGTCCTAATGAGAGATTGAGTTGGTGGCCGTAATTTAGAAAGACAAATTGTCAAGCCTATAACATATATTTTGGATCTGTGGGAGTACCCAGAGAAATCCCAGGCATGCACAGAGAGAACACAGAATCTTAGAAGGACGCCGGGCTGATATTCTTACAAAAGCTAAACTAAAACAACAATAAAGAAACTGAGAAATGCTTCATAGTAAGATTCTTACTAAAGGAATCTATCACGAGTTTTTAATTGTTGGGCGTCAACATGAGCGTTGAGGGTTTTGACTGTTCTGTGTGCGTGTCCAAGGCTTCTCCCTTAGGGTGATAGCGGTGGCTGTGAATGGACTCTCTTTTGCATCCATTTCTGCCCCAGTCACTCAGAGCGAAGCACATTTTAGCAGCTGTCCATCAGTCTGGAGGCAGAGTCGTCTTCCTAACATCAGCATGCTGGCACAGAGCCGCGGTCCATCGCTGCGCCTTTGCTGCACTCATCGCTTTTCGGCAGTGACTATCAGTAACACTTCCTTCTCTTGCCAATCTCTCTCAGTCTCTCGTAAATCTTACAGAGTGACAAGCGATCATAGCGCCTGTTGCCCCGGGTGATTGTGGTGGACTCTCTGAGAAACCGATAAGATTATTCCAATTGACTCACGCACAGTGACACTTGTCTTCACCGATAAAGGCTGCTGGGGCTCTTCGTGACGTCAAAGGAAGACAAACAGAGCGATCTGTGAGGCACAGGCGCACGTGTGCGCTCAGAACAACGCACAAAGCCGGGAGCGGTTTTTCATTCATTACCCCCAGAGTGTGAGATACATGAATGGGTGCCCTCTGTGACTGGGAGGCATTCAGAGCCGCAAAATTGATCATCACAAGAGCAAGTTTACCTTTGTGCTTCGTGTGCCGATCATTATCTTCTGATTGTCTGACACGATAAAGGAGGCAGTAATGTGTGATGAAAAAGCCGAATCACGACCAGGCTCTGCACAGATCACCGTTTTGGTTTTGGAGGCTGGAAATTCGCAATCTAATTTTTGGCATCAGGAATGTTTTGGAGGATTTTAAGACCTTGGTGCTAAATACTATTTCAGTCTGAAATGAGTGATAATTGATGCAAAATATAACATGTGATTAAGCATTATCCTATTGTTATCATGATAAATTACTTGTCATAAGATTGGTGTTTTATTACAACAGTATATTAATACAGTTTTATGTTTTTTCCCACTATATGTTCTATTTCAGTGGCGATAAATGTAAAAACATATAGAATTAATTGCATTTATTTGGGGGGGGTTTTCTTGCAGAATAGTGCCAAAAAAACAAATTTCTTCATATTACTGGTTTTCCTAGTTTTAAATGCTGCAGTTTTTTAGTTTTTTCTAAAACGGCAATGTTGATTTTGTTCTCTGTCAACTAAAAACGAATTCAAAGCAATTTACTTTTTCAAAATCTGACCTATAATCCCAAAGATGCCACGCATCTGGGGGAGTCCTGGGTCACCTCGGCGTTTCCGTGGGCATAAAAACATGCATGGGTGTTTTTAAAAGCGTCAACCCGTTTAGAACAATAAAACATTTCCGTGTCTGCGAGGAACTTAATACACGTTTCAAACATTCTAGATGATATTTCAGGAACTGACCTATCAATGTTCACAATTTGGCCTTTACCTGGAGTAAACTGGAGTACTCTAGAGTAACGGGTCCCTGCTAATCTCTGACAACATCATCTGGGTGTTTAGGGGTGCACAATACAATTTAATTCATTTCAAAAAGCCAAATCCGTCTTCTGCATCTACCACATGTTAATATGGATGAACAGAACTGCAAGTGAATTTCCGCTTTTTTCATTTGAAAGGATCGGATTTCGGTCTGTAGCTATCGTATCTTCTAAAAGGAATAACTTCACAGGCATGACGGTACAAATATTCAATCAAACCCTGAAAGAAACCACACTTTAACATTCTCGTTTATGTGCTATTGGGTAATTAGTCGCTTACGTTTGCAAGTACGGAATGCGTCACAATTTCTCTCACAACCAACATGAATGTGTGCCCTCATCATTTTTCCTCTGGCTGCCGAAGACTTGGGGCTTTAGTCAATTCTCTTTCATTTCCATCAAATAACTTTACAGACCTGACGTCGTCTTCGTCTTAATGTTGACTTTCACTACCTCTTGGATCCCTGATATCTTGCTGCCATGAATAACCGTATTGTTAGGTAAACACTATCTATTTGGAAGTAAAGCTTAGAGAAATGATTATATCACATGTTTATGGTTTTCATGGCACTAGTGGCGGTCGTTATAGTAGGAGACGAGTGGAAGACTAGAGGCACAGGTCCGCAGGGTTGGAAGTTGAACAACTGGACAACTAAGTCTAGGAATACTGCGCTCTATCTCCCCGAGTGAGACCTTGAAATGAGCTAGGGTGAAGGCTGAATGGAGTAGAGCAAAGCTGCTCCGTTTTATCCTCTTGAACATTTTAACGTCAACTGCTCATAGAACCGGCTGGATTAGGAAATGTCGGCAGCCAGAGACTTTTGATTCATTAAAGCGAAACCGTACTTTAAGGCAACTGCTCGGTCGGTCACACGTCAAAACAGCTAAGTTGATTTGCTCCTACGCTTGCAAGAACAAATTTCCTGTCATTAGTTGGACAATTGTCACTGGAGAGGCTTTTTTGTAACTATTATTTGATACAAGCAATGCCTGTACCTTAAGCCTGTGTACCGAGTCAGCGTTTTTCCATAACACCTGTGTGCTTTTCCTACAATATAGCGTTTTCTCTGGGTACATAATAAAATGGATTTAGTTTTTGTTGGGTCCTGTAAACAATTTTAGTGCTGCTTAGTTTTTGTCGTTTTTCTGAAAAGCCTCAGATACACATTAAACAAGAGCAGAGTACATTATCTCAATCACATCTAAATGCAAATATATTGAACAATGTGCCGTGAAGGAAACCGCTTTCAAACACGTAGTGGAAACTATATTCCTTTCAAGGCCAAAATCCACGGCTTAATGCGTGGAAAGCAATATTGTTCAGTGAACAATCAGCTCTGATTTGGTAAAGAACCAAGTGCAAATAAAAGAGATTTAGGACCTGATGGCTCTGGGGATGAGAATCAAATGTCATGCAAACAAACTAAAGAGCACATCTGTTCCTGAGGCTGAAAAAAAATGCTCAAAACTACCCAAATTTTTTTCTTTGTACTGTTCATGCAAGCAGAAAAGTAATTGGCAATGAAATTCAGAAATAAATGAGTACTTTGTAGGACCTATTATTGCAATCCAGCTGAGGGTCTTTTGAGCTAAATCTGTACAACTGACTATTTCTGCTTGTTTATCTTAGCAGAATAGCTTAAATCGAAAGAATTGTCAAAGATTCTCAATTCTCATTGGTTTAAGGTCTTGACTTTCTATTGGGCCACATTAGCATATTAATGTCCTTTGATTAAGCTATGACCGTGTGTTTCAAGTGATTCTGTTTGAAGGGGAGCTCCAGTGTCAACTGTTTTACAAGGAAAACCTTTTCTTTTGTTGTTGGCATCGTTGGTACTCAGGAGGTAGAGGTTTGTCCAGTAACCAGTGGGTTTCCAGTTTGAACTCTCATCTGTTATCTGGTATTGGGAAGTAGGGTTACACTTGCAAGGCAGCCTCTTCCAGTCCAACAGCAACCCCAGTGTGTCGATGTTTGGGTGAATGACTGAAGGTTGAGTGACGGTTTGAGATCCTCTGGACTTGATAAAGTGGTATAGAAGTATAGGCCATTTACCATTTGAGGATTTGTCCTCAAGAAAAAACCATACTTGATCACCTGCCAGGAAATATTTGTCCCCTGTTGTGTAGTCATATCCACTACATGACTTGCAGCATATACGGTGGACACCTTGAATATACTAGAGTCAGATGTCCACAACTAATCATAGGAAGATTCACTCTGCAAACAGTCCTACACTGAGTTTGAGACACTTTTAGAGTAGCGGTCTCCAACCCTGATCCTTAAGAGCTGCTGTCCTGCAGGTGTTAGATGCAACGCTGCTTCAACACGCCTGGCACATTTGGCTTTTGTAGGCTACTGAGGACTAGGGTTGGAGAACCGTGGATGATGTAACAAGTATTCATGTTGTTACAGATAAAGAATCAAAATAAGAAAAATGTGAATGAAAGAAAAATTGTGCCTGCGGTGTTGCAGATAGCAGGATACAGGACGCACAATCAGAGCAGTGGGCCAGCACGCCATGGTCCAATTTACTTTATTTTAACCGCGAAAGTCATTTTCCTGCAATTGAAACGCATGCTGAAGGACCAGCGGGGTTCACCTGATTGAAGGAACGAGATCTGTGTACTACCTCTGAAAAGCGGCTGCGAGGATCGCATGTTTGACTGGCTAGAAGTCTTCATTTGGCTGCTGTTACCCACAGCAACGATGATTGAATTCCCTCCTCCATGAACCCTGTGTAATTTTTTCAGTCCAGCTTCACTGCGAGGAAAAAGCAAAAGTGTTGGCAACCACAATGTGTGTGTTTTGCGATCGACCACATATCCAACAGGGAAACAGTCTGTCTCCGAAGGCGCACAGATGCTTGCACAGGCATAGAGGGAGACTAGAACAGGCTGACAAGGTGGATGTGACACATTTAACGTGGGGGCCAACAGCAGCTGTCAAAGTCAAAATGGAAATCTGTCCACCCAACAAATATGGTTGGATTCCCTGGATTTCTATGATGCGATTGTGACTCGGTACTTCTCGTGTAGACGTTTGGTCTCGGTACCTCTGGTGGGTTGAAGGCGTGCAGCAGATCAAAACGTACAATGTGACAAGAGTATTGTTTACATGCCAAGCTTCTTTAGAGTAAGCCAGAAATAATATCTTTACTAATATTTTCATAAAAACAAAATGGTAACATCTAAGTAATAAGTGATGTGAAAAGATTTACTCTTTTTAATTATTATTTACTAATAAAAGTTTCAAATCATCAAAGGTAATACCATAAAAATATAACCTATAACCTTAACATGTCTGCCTTGCACTATCAATAAATAGCAGTTTAATCAAAGCTGAAATGGGAGACACTGAATGGACTCGTGCACGCACACAGGCCTGATAATGACGGAGCATGGATGAGGACAATTATACGGCTCGTGGTTGACAGGGTCAGCTGGCAGACCCAGTATTCTGCCATTTAAAGAACACACACACACACACACACCTATCTTCCTTCGCTCTGTGAATACCAAACAATCCAATCGAGGTGTGTGTTTGTCGCCATTGTGACAGCAAGGTACAGACGTACTGTTCCAGAGGCGAAAAAAGAAGGGTGGTTAGAAGAAAGGAGTACTGAGGTATAACTCAAGTTTTGTCCAGGGGACTGGAAAATAAATGTGACTTTTAGGGATTAAAAGTTTTAGTGAAACACATTGTACTTCATGAGCAGGTTGCACTGACATAAACCTCACTGCGAATCAACAGGTGGCCATCATTTATTTCTAAGCCAGTTTAAACATATAAAACCTGTAATTCCTCATTGTGAAACAATTCTGGATGGAATACGTTGAAACAGTCACCCTCACTTTACCTCATCGGTTGTTTTCCCCTGAGAAAGATGTGTTAAAACCCATAGCTTAAGTTTTACTGTAAGTGCGTGATCTCTCACAAACACATTTAGACTATTTCTCTCACGCCCTTAACTGTGCTTGAGTTCTAATCAGCTCACCCAACAGATTTCATCTTGATTAAGACATGGTACCAATTTGGATACATATCTAGAGTATGTCCTCTGACTTTTACACCACTGATCAGAAAATGTGCATCATAATTCTGCACCTGGAGAAGACAGCGTGGTAAATCTGGATTGAATCAAGGAGTACATGCTTTTATCCTGCTATAATGCTGTGACAGTGACAATCTTCAAGTCCAGGCAGACATAAATTAATGTATGATGAAGAGAACCAGGATGTTGTAAGGAGTGGGTGTGATTACATCTCATTTGTGATGGAATGGCGATGCGGTCTTCCCTCATTTAGTTTGATCTATGGAAAACTAATGAAGCTCAAGCTGATTTCCAAACAACCTTGTCCAGTTCAGAATGTATGCGTTAATATGTCAAATCTAATTATTTATGTCCTGATAAACAATCAATGAAAAATTCTATAGTGGAATTGCAGGAATCTAAACCTTATAATTTCTGGGAAGCTTTTTCGTATGTTACCACTGATAATTTGAGGATCCATCTTTTGTAATGGAATCCAAGTCTTTTAATTTGGAAGGCCTCTTTGCCATGACGCTAAATCTTAGCTCCCTTCACAGAATCTCTGTCAGTCAGGTCAGAAATCAAAGCATTACCATCCTGTCTAGGCAGAGAGATAATTTTGGTGAACCTACTTTAAGCTCCCATCTGCCAACGGTATGAATGGCATTGGGCTATACGATGTTTCTCATGCCATTCTGAGAAGCTATGGCTCTGGTCTCCTGCGGTTTCCCTGAGTCAGGACCAAACAAGGTGAGTTATGCTCCGAAGACATAGAAAGGTCTTGCCTCCACTGGGACGATGTTTAAATGTAGGCTGAAAGACGGCTCAAGAGGTTTGGCATGAGTTCCCGTATCCTCAAGACATTTTACACGTGCACTGTGGAAAGTGTACTGACAGGCAGCGTCACCGCCTGGTACGGGAGCTGTACTGCTCTGGAACGGAAAGCCCTGCAGAGGGTCGTACGGACAGCGCAGCATATCACCAGGGTTCAACTGCCAAACCTCCAAGATCTTTAC
>JAVLVB010000683.1:77036-88055 GCA_032876305.1 Orestias chungarensis | reverse complement strand
CGGTGTTTATTGTTTCCCCGCTTGTTGTTGTTCATTTTAGTTCCGCTTCCGCGCTTTTAGTTCCCATCACGCTGTGTTCCGTTGTCTGTTGTTCCCTGTGTGGTTCCTTTCGTGTTCTGTTCACTCATCATTCCTGCAATAAATTATTTATTACACTCAACTCCACCTCTGCTCGAGTCATTAAAAACCCTTTCTGACAAAGGGGGTGTTTGGGGGGGTAGAGTCTTGGGAGAAATAAGCTTGAACGTCTGTAACTAGCAATAACGACTGTGTTCCACTGTACGTCATTGTTGTATGTCAACATGTAAAATTCAATAATGAAAGTTGAAAGAAAAAAAAAAACTGAGAAAGATGATATGGAAAATTCAAATCTACTTTCAGATTTATTGGAAATTAATTAGATGTTTAGATAATTATTGGTGTTCCAAACTGCAGGTGGGAAGCTGCTCATCTGAATCACTATAGCAACAGGAGGTAAGGCGTGATGGATGAGGATTTCTTACCGGTTGTTGTGTAAAAGCACTGGAGCGAAAACTGGAGTCGGGCAGAATACAAACACAAATGTCACAGGCCCACAAAGTGACTTGATTAGTGGGAAAACTTTAATACTGGAACTACATCGAAAACACAAGCCGGGTGAAATGAGGGATGGAAGTGCGTGTGTGTTGTGTTGTTGTTTTTTACAGCACTCATAGCCACAAAAAACACTGTTGCCACGACAGCAATTAAGCACCAATTATAGTCTCTATTCTAACTGGGGCACTGATAGCAGAAGATGAAGAACAAGAGGGAGTGAGCTCTCAAGTAAAAGGTCTGAGAAGTCTTAAAAAGTCTTAAAAGCAATTAAAATAAAAAAACCTCCTAACAAACAATGAACAAGAAATTCCCCTGGAATTCCAAACTTGTCAATAATATCCCTACCGACTGAAACTTATACTGGGTATACCAAGGTGTTTCCAGGCCAGACTGGATCTATAGCCCCTCCAGTGACTTCTGGATCTTCCCAGATTATCTTACCAGCAGGAAATACCTAGAAAAGCACAGAAGGTAAGCAGATACCCAGATCAAAACCCCAATAAACTCAACTGACTTCTTTTAAGGCGGAGAAGACATCAGCTGTAGTTTGAGCCCTCACTTAATGATGAAGCTCCTGTCCTTTTCTCTGAGCCTTACTCCAGTGCCCCTCAGGAGGACGCTCGCTTCAGCCACTTATATGGGATCTAATTCATCCAGTTACAATCCACATATCATGAACAAGTTTTCCAGAGATTATTTGACCCAAGAAAAAGCTTTGATCTGTCTCTTCATATCTCACAAACACTCATGAACAAGACTCCTCCCTACTTGAGCATAGACTGATGCAGCACCCAGAGGTCGAGTCCAGCTTTTTCTGCTCGAAAAGCATAGAGAATCTCAAACTTAAAGGAGTTTCACACTGGACAAAATCTCTCAAGTGCTAACGGTCAAGGCCTGAAGAAGCCAACAGAACAACATCATCTGTGAAAGTCGGACCCTGAGGATCTACTGTCCCTACATGCTCGTCAGAGTGAATGCTACTGGTTTCCCTTACAATACCTTTTAACCAACTTGAATAATAATAAAATAAACGTTATTGCATTGTTCCACAATCAGGATCAGATTGGAAAAAATAAAACATTGCTTGGACAACTCAGGTGGTCTTAGTAGTACTCTGATTATTAGACAAGAGTTGACACATAATATAATAAAATGATAAATGAAATTCGACACAGCTCGTAAAGGCTGTGTATTCCAGTAGCTACATGTCGTGAGTGTTTGTAGTGGTTCAGTTCTTTAAATATTTTACCCAGGATCCTCTACTGACCTGATTATGTTTCACTGACTTGTTGAATTCCCCTACTTGACATACTTAACCAAACTGACAAGACAATTATAAACTGCACAAGACAAAGCGTCACCTCTGTTCCTCTTTATGTTTAATTGGATCAACACGACAAAGATTCCCCAATATGAACCAAATGAGCCACCAAGGTACGAGTTTTGCCATGGCAACGGTGCAAACAGCAGCTGGGATGTCACAAGACTTTCCATTTGTGGATTATTCGTCCCCATGGAAATCACATTCATTTGTTCGAGGAGAATGACATCACTTATGAGGATTTGCTCAACTTCACCAATTTGGGTCTTGACTTGTTGAATATCCTTTTAAATGAATCTAAACTGAACGCAGAAATACTGGCAGTGCAGACCCTCAAACTCAGTTCGTGCTGAGAGGGAGCCGTATGGAGGAACAGAAAGAGAGGAAAGACGAGTGGTAAGACAAGAGCGAGCTCGGCCTGAAGATAAAAAGTTTTGACCTGACACATTACAGGGCACGACAGAGGTCGTCTGCTTTAAGTATTCCTTAAATGCTGTCACACCAAGACAAAGACATGCAGGTGTATAACCAGGCTAGTTTGGCTTTCAATAGGGGTATACCACTGGATTTTCACCTTTAGGGTGATACGCTCTGACTGAAAAGTTTGGGAACCTTGGGTTTCCAAACTTTTAAGACTGTGACGCCCAAAATGACATCACCAGAAACTGGTGAACCCCTGTTGGCTGTCTGGCGATCCCCTTAAAATGGACATTATTATATTAGATGTATTCCAAATGAGCATAGAGGGAAATAACTGTACAGACTTTTAAATGATGCATTACAAGAATGTGCATGCAGTTATTTATTATTATATTAAGTAACTAATTTGTTGTTATACATCAATTAATGAAAGATGTAATGGTACCACCTCATACTAGACATTTAAATCCACATTTTAGTAAAAAATTACCCCATAACAACTTTAAAAGCCAATTCACTGTTAAAACAAGTATTCACCATATATGCTACGTTTGCAGTTTTACTCAAGTGTTACAGATACGAGCTGTAATGCCGGTGCATGTATTCCTTTCTGCCTTAACTAGTCCCACTTTAAAATTCCCTCCCAGCTGCTATGCTGCAACTGTTGCGCGGAAATGCAGACGTTTCCCAGGTAATTCATGGTCACGTTGTGACACAATCGCACACGAGAGAGCGGGTGTTAATGAAGAAATCGGTGCAGCTTCCCAGTTACTCAGGAAGCTTTGACGGGGCTTAGTCTCATAGATTAAAATTCATCTAATCGCCCTCCAACGTCACAAAGGCAGCAAATTAAACATGCACAAGCACCGAGTGTAAACAGCGGCAGAAGGCCGCTGAGTTAAACGTAGCCAGCAGCAGCTTGGCTTATTAGGAGGCTTTGTTAGTGCTGTATTGGGGGATGATGTGATTGTCAACCTCCCAAAATCTAAATTAAACTGCTTTATTGCTGATTAATATTATTGGGTTACAACTCTGTATCCAATCATGTTAATGTAAAGTTGAGTAGAAGTAAAAAAATGGTTAAAAAAAATAACTAAATAAAAACTAGTAAGGAAGCAACTGGGATGACTAAAGCATTGAGGGGATTATGAAGGAGAGTCAACTCAAAATTTTGGGCTTTAGCTGAAGTTAGAGTTTTAAGATCTACCACACTTGGGTGCATCCAAAACATCAGCTAAGACTGAAGTACTCATTGTCTAAGCCAAGCCTAAAACACAGACAACATGGGAAGTGTTTGACTTGGACTGAGGAGAAACAATACAGGACTGTTGCTGCATGGTTAACATGACAGTAACGTTTGCACTTCTTTTAGAAATCAAAATCCTGGAGGAAGCGTGGAGGAAAGCTCTGCTGAAAAATACAGAAATGCCCATTTTGTTTTGCAGAAGATACTAGTAGTGGGTTGAAGATCAGTTCCTCCAAATTCAAAACCCAGAAAAAGGGGGTACGCCTTCTCCAGAGATGGGTTCCTGTCCCAAGTGGAGCAGGACAAAAGCTGAGCAACGATGTCCATGTTCCTACGTTCATTTATGGTTATGAGCTTCAGGAATGAGATTGCAGATAAAAGAACCAGGGAAAATGTTTTTTTTTATATCCTCAATGTGTCTTGGCTCTTCCTGAGAAGCTTTGTCAACTGAAAGGGAGCTCAGAGTAGAGCCGCTGCTTCTCCACATCAACAGGAGTGGCTTGGGCATCAGGCTAGGAATCCTCCCTGGTGAGGAGTTCAGGTGACTTCCCCCTGGGAAAGGGAAGGAATAAGGCCAGAGGAAGGCCAAGGGCCCACTGGAAGGACTATGTACCTTGGGATTCCCAAAGACGGGCTGGCCCAAGTGGCTGGGGAAGGTAAGTCTGGGCGTCTCTGATCCGACCCCAGATAGGCAAAAGATAATTAATGTATTGTAGAACTTCAGTTCTCTCAGTGTGGATTTTTATTGTGTGTGTGTGTATGTGTGCATGAATGATGTCACGCTGCGTTTGGCTCAAGGACAACTTGACAAGCTGTGTAAGTGGGCCAAGATGGGGCTGATAAACAGAAAAACACACACACACGCCTTGATCTGAGTCAAGTATTAGGGCATACAGAAAGGAGGTGCAGTCTAGTGTGTGCGTTTCATTTCACAGCCCTGCAACGTGTCTCCTGTGTTTGCTCCTTCTGTTTGTGTACTAAGTGCGGTCTGCCCTAAATTACCTGTCGAGAAGACTGAGTGAGCGCTGGTCAGCAGTGGCGCTGCGCCGGCACTACTTCCATTAATGGCAGCGATCGTTTACAAATCTGATGGGCAACAGCTAAGGATTACTATGGCGACTCTGCCGCGTGACTCCCAAATATTGCTTGGGTACACGCCGTTACACTTTAACTACACAGGGAGCCTGAGGATAAGACCCTGAAAATGATTTGATTGATAGTTTTTGTTCAGTGAACCAATGAAAAAAAATGTTGGTAAAATACGTGTTTAATTAATAGCCATATAAGGAGATCTTAACATTTGGCTAATTTGTTTTAGTAATATTTACATAGAAGCAAAGATCATCAACCGACTATAACCACCTTTAAAGTGGTCCCACAATCAGCCAGGGTATTAAAAAGTATTCCACTAAAAGGAGAGCACTACCGACATTTGTCTAAAAGTCAAGATAGACCCACTGCATGAGTATATTTACTTTTTGTATATCAATGCATGTACACTATACTGGTTGTCTGAAATTATAAAAGGCTCGTAATATCATCCCTAGGTAACAGTAAAAAAAAAGGATTCAACCTCCGACCTTTCGTCAGTTTTGACCCTACCTGGGATTTTATAGCCTTGTTGTTGCATGAGAAAAGTGTTTCCTTGTGCTGAAGGTTTTATTTGTTGAGTCATCAGAGAACTGATGTGCTTGTGAAACAATCTTAGATATTATCTGATAGGCCTGGTGGACTCTGACCGGAGCCACTGCGGTGGTCGGATTAGTAGTTGTAGTAAAATGTAGTTGTATTTTAAATTCAATAATCCAGTTTTCCACAACTTTTACACTCTGGTTCAACACAGCAGCAGGGCCCTTGCCAAACAGAAACTGCCAGAGGGCCGGGCTAGCCCTAGTGATGTCACATGACAATGGGTCTGTTGACAGGCATCATCTCGTACAGTACTGTGGATCCATTATGAGAATGGGCCATTTTATGACTAACCCTCAACCCAACCATATTTTGTCAATTCAAAGGGCTTTACTGGGTATATATGACCCAGTTCTAGGTTAGCAAAATACAATTATTGAACTTCCTGTTTAAAAAAAAGGTTGAACATTTTACTAAACCAAAACATTCCATATTAGTTTTGGAGTACTGTTTAGGAATTGCCGCCTGCCTATGACGGTTTGACAATGGCAGCTAATTAAATAAACAACGCCATTCAGTTCGGTCTAAATCCTAAGCAATTAAAGCCAGGGGAATGTATAGGACATATTACTGACAAAGATTTCTTGTCCCTACTCCCAACGGGGTTCAGAAAACTCTAAACTGTGCATCCAATTTCTGGGAAACTTCATTTCAGCATAAAATCCGCTTTGGGGTCTTTAACCGATCCCACAGAAGTCTGATGTAATGGCGCTCATTTAGTTGCATGAACGCAGAAAACCAAAACGTGGCGTTAGACGCACAGATGCAACAAACCAGTCAGCTCTGAAGCTAATCTATATGAAGCCACATCATACGTTGAGCTCAACTTGTATAAACTTCCTTTAAATAACTTGAAACCATTTCATTCTGTAAAATCACGACAGAAAATTATGAAAACCAGAGAGCAGATCTTCTTGGTAATACCATGGATTAGTCTTCCCAGAAGGAGCAGAGATAAGGAAACATGGACAGACTCCAACCGAGACGGCCCGACGGATAATTCATTCTGGATTATGAGCAGGACTTCTCATCCTCTCGGTTGGCTCCGAGCTTTGCTTCCATCGCTGCTGCTGCTGCTTACAATTAGTTCATTACTAAACCAATCGATTCAAAATCACTCGAGTGATGATTCTATTAGCCTCCGTTCTGAAATTTACATAATGAGACACCACTTAGGATCTTAAACGCTCCACAGCACTAAACAGAGATGACGTGGTTTGTTTTTTTTCAGAACAAAAGCTTTCCTTGGCTCAAACAACAGCAGATGGTGGAAGCAGAGATGGGAGTAGCAGAACAAAACCACTTCCAACATATTTATCCTTCAGAAGTGGAACATGATTGCCAAAGGGCCCCTAAAGTCCCCCACCCCCTGCCCTCAGGCTTCTGCTCCCATCCCTCGTTACTGTTCAGTCACAATCACTCATTTCCATACTGTTATCTCTTGTTCTTTGTCCTCCTGCTTCTCCGTTCCTGGCAAACAAGCAGCATCGCTGGAACGAGCCGTTTCAAATTCAGCAGTTTCAACAACCCCTGGGTGACATTTTTTGTCGATCGATTTAAAAATCCAGCTCGTATTTACTCTGCATTCTTTCCAGGAACCACTGAGTTAACTTTATTTTAGATTTTCTCAAACGTCACCATCGTCAAGGTCAATAATCTCTATCCAAATCAGTAAAAAAAAAAAAAAAAGACGTCTTAGAAAACAAAGATGAGCAGAGGAATACCATAGGATTAGAGATGAAGTTGGGTCTACGTCTACATCTAAGGCTCTTATGTTGAAGTACAAAAGGAAGTCGTTCTTGAGTTGCTCTCTATTTTGACAGAGATCACTAACACTCCTCCAGCCGGCTGACAGCGCTCAGGTACTTTAGCATAAGCGAAACCTCAACTTTTAACCTCTGATAGCCACTAACAAAGATGGTTTCTAAGATTATTTTTGGTTTATGAAGGGTCAAATCTGACACAATTGATCACAAGTTGGAATCTGCAATTGACCTTGAGATCAATACTAAACTGATGGGCTAATTTAGCAGGGAGTGTTATGCATTGACCTACTCGTCTAACATGCTGAAGAACATCATGATATAAATAGATATAATATTCTATAGATATATGAAACAAGAGGGAAACTTTATGGGTGTGAGTCCGATAAGATCTTACATTAAACTAACAGAATTTTAGGAAAAGAACATCTTACTGACAGATCCCCCCGGTGGAGGTAGTATGATGGTCTCAGGATGCTGAACTTCTACAGCTCTGCTGTAATTGATGGAGCAATTATGTTTATGTTTCCCCACAGTATTTGGTTGTTCCCACCATACGTTTATCATTATCACGAAACTGTGATAACATTTTAGATCCATGTCATCCACCCCAAAGTAAGGCTATATTCAAAAGCTTTCCAGCATCTAATAAACACCAAAGAAACATCCACTGGCATTTTATTTAGGATTCACAGGTTCATAACGTTCATTCTTAAGCTTTTCAGAGCTCCACAAACGTTGCGAACATGGAACAATTAAAAATGTTCCCAAGAGTTGCATGGCTTTGTGTTTTTTTTTTTACCTCCTAGAGTATCGGTGATTTAAACAGATGACCGAATGAGAACCTCAGAACACCATCTCGCTTGTGTCACTTAAGATCGGCCATAGTGATTTAACAATTCAATTCAATTCCAGAATACTAAGCTGGCCGCAATAGATGAAGATTTTCATTTGAAACGATTTTGAAAAAGATTAAATCTATTAGTATAGTCAAAACTGACTTATTATCCCCTTACAATAGAAAATGTTAGGTAAAAGCCAAGATTTATGTGTGTGGGACATAGAGCAAATTTTCCTTTACATTGGCAAAAAAACAAACACAAAAAAACAAAGATCTTGGAGTGGTCTAGTAAAAGCCTGGACTCAAAACTAACTAACATTCTTCTACATATTTGCAATAGAAACATTTTTTTTTTGTTTGCTTTTCCAGTGTTTGTCTGATATTACATTTTGCAGATGAACCTAAACATTACAGGAATGTCAACATTCATCTGATCCTTCAGGTTGTTGACATAAACCAACTTTTCTATATCTTTCGACAGCAGAACTTGAGAGAGCCGAGTCGCGCCTCCTCTCTTGAACAGAGGCCTGGTACTAATTCATGCCGACACGAGTCTCAGCGCGGCGTAACGTTACAACTCCTAATGATGTTATGGAACGGGCCGGGCCGATGGCCTCCAGGACGACGGTTAGCTTTGCTGCTCATATCGTGCAACCTGACCTCCAGCGCTCGCTGTCGTCCTTGATCGATTAAACACCCCCCACCAGCTGCTAAATTCAACATAACAAGCCAATGAGTCCCAGCAGGTTGCATTTCCCTTATTTCCACCTCGGAGAGCAGATGTTGTTGTCGAGAGACTTTAGGATTGCACAACAGCGCTGGAACCGTATCCTTCGATCGAGACAAACAAACGACTCTCGCAGCAGCGGCTCCGTATGTTTCTAAGCCAGATTCAAGACGGTGGGCTTGTTATTTCATCAAATCATGGATGTTGAATTCTAACATTTGCCAATGTGAACATGCAGCCGCGTTCGCAAAACTGAACATCTGTCAGAAGCAGACAACAGGCTCTCAGATCGGGGCCATTATAAGCTGGATGTGATCACGGACAGGCTTAAAATAGAGCTTTGATCTCATAATGGACTAAAGTTTATGATCATTAATACTCTGAACCCACGTGTCAGTCTGGGCTGAGGGATGCATCCCTTACACCGACCCACCCAGCAACCCACTTCTCTATACACTCACACACACAAAAATTAAAGGAACTCAATCTATTTGAGCTGATCCAAATATCATCACCTGTGATGCATTTTGTTGTTGTTAGATCAACAGAACTTAGCAGGCGGTACAGGTTCACACAGTCAGTTCTTCAAACCTTCACTGTGTGTCAAATTCCACAATAAGAAGGGAAACAACATGTCAGTGATAGATTTGTTGTTTTCAAAATCAACAACGTACCTTACTTTGCTCTATATTAGGGATAATTGTTTTTTCAAACTGTATGACTTCTGAAAAGCTTCAGACAATAGTTCTCTGGAGTTCTGGCACATTTCTTCATAAAGAACGAATCGAAACTGAGTTGGGTTAGTAGTCCGCCTCGCTCCAAAGCACCTCATCAGATCTGGCCACGAATCCTCTTCAGTTACTGATTCCCTTAAAATAACTCCCGTTCCTGAGCCGGTTCAGTTTGGACGCTTGCAAACGTCAGTGTTTTGCCAGGAGATGACGTCAGTTTCTGTCAGTTTGGGAAACCAAGCATGCATCCTCCTGTCAGACGTGCATTACAACACGCAACAACATGAATGACAACAGAAGCTGAAGTTTACTTCCAACTAATCTACTGATCTGGAGAGAATCAACCAAGGTACGGTAAGCCTTATTTCATCACGCGTGGGTGTAGTAAACATTAAATAATGGAATACGAACCTCTTTATGGAGGAAATCGCATCAGTAAAAATCCATTTTCAAGTCCTGCACTGCCATGTTCACTCATGGGACAGTCGTAGTTACGCAGCATAGGAATATAGGTTGTTCAACTGAAGCTGAGCAGCAATGCTGATGGATTTACGTGGTATCAAAAGTGTAGTAAAAAACATATGTGATATATGCAATATCTGTAAATATCTGCCATAACAGCGTCGGTGCATACCTACATAAAACCAATACAAAATCAAATGGAGATGGATTATCTTAGCTGGTGTTCACGCGCTTCCCCTTTGTAATTAAGCCCTGGACAACTGCCCATTGCTGTTATAAGTGATTTTGTAGTGCTTAGCAGCGCAAAACCTCCAATAAAAACATTCAAAAATATTCAAGGAACTCAACACCACCGACTCCGAAGGTTGCTACAAATATCCAACCACAGGAAAACATGTTCGTATCCGACCTGACATCTGATCTGACAGAAAACTACTTAAGACGCTGTAAGCAGCAGTCAGGAAGCAAGACGCAGCGGCAAAATAAAATACACTCATTCGGGGAAAAAAACTAACTAAACCGGTTAAACTGTAACAAACTTAACTCAGCTCGGAGAAATAAAAAGGGGAAACACACTCTAGTGTGACCATTCCATTACCCAATGAGCCGGACCCTCGAGTGGGATCCAGTGTGACAAAACAAAAACTTGATCGAAGCATCAGAAGTTGGCTTTGATGCTGAATTTCTACAAATATTCCTTGTTGAGCCTTTACTGGCTCGGTTTAGAATCAATGCTGGCGCCTAAGTTAGGATGGGCAGCAGAGATAGAAGCCAAATAAATGACGCACACGCATATGCTGTTTTCATCCTTTCTGAATGGCACTGAGCCAGAGCTTATTGACCACAACTACTGCAGTCATTTGGCATATGCCTCAACCCCGATTAATTACTCTCCCACTGCACTCAGACGTCTCACATTTCCCTTTTGTCATTAGGAAAAATGGATGCGGGAACAAAACTGGCGGATACAAGAAAACTTTACACGCATCAATAAACTAAGTGCTGAACACTTGCAGAAAAACTGCACATATGCCGTTCTGTAGCGTTGGGGGCGTAGGCTGGCAATGCACTGATGAAGTCGGCTTTGTTACAAACTCAACAATCATCTTTTGTTCTATTGTTACAGATCCTATTTATACCTCACATGAAAGAAACTTTGACAAACCCACGGCGCGCACGCTGGCACTGCAACCAGACACGTGCGACGGAGACCTAGCAGTGATGGACGGCGGGTGAGGGTGGA
>JAVLVB010000683.1:59448-71555 GCA_032876305.1 Orestias chungarensis | reverse complement strand
CTCAGTATGAGGGATTGCTGTAAAGTCAACGACAACACAAGCCATTGTTTCTGCCTGCTGATTCCAGAGGAGTGAATGCTGCAAGTCAATGACTCCATGAATCTGCTGGGGTTCCTTAGATTGGAAACTTTTTCAAATTGATTTGTTAGAATGTATCCTTGATTTTAATTGATTTTTTGTAAAGTGCCTTGAGACGACATCTGTTGTAAATTGGCGCTATATAAATAAACTGATTCTTGATTCTCTTGTGGTCAATCACCAATATTTACCTGTACATTGGTTATATTATTGATACTTTACTATCCTTTTGACGCCTTAACATTTTTTACCACACCACTGAAGTTGCCTCTCTGCTCTATTAAACACCCCTCAATCAGGGGATGTATGGCATCACCAACACTGTAACATGACCAAACAAAAAAATTATAAAAACTGCACCGTCCACCTTCCCTAAAAACAAGGTTACATAAATATCGGTCGTGGTTATTGGACCGAAATCAATATGCTGAGAAATAGGTCCATTTTTCTCTGTGTTAGAAAATATAGATTAACGGAGAGAAGCTATCAGCCATAACAGCAATATAGGATATCAATACATAAGGAAAGAGAGAGAATTAGTATTGGCTAATTAGAAGAGGGATCATTTGAAAACCTTCCTTTCTGTAACCTGTTATGATTTTGCAACATGACACTGAAGATTACAATACTATCTATCCATCTATCTGTCTATCTTAGAATTATTATGTAGTCTAACATGATTTTAAATTTCAACAAAACTTGCTTTCTTGAAACCCGATGAACTTTTGTCAGACCCCGTATCTTATTTTGAAGATCTTCTGTTTATGTTTCCTGCATGCAGCAGCTTTACAAAATTTGAATGCCACCTGCAACTGTCCAAATGCAGTTAAATGATGCAAGTGTGACAGTTTGATGGGCTCCCAGACCCTCAGACGAAGACCTTCCCGGTTTTATCTATCACCTCTCCTTGCAACATTTAGCTTCCAAGCACATTAAACTGTAGTGTTGTTACAGCAGTGCATGCTCTGACAGTGAAAAACACAGGCACACGCACAGCTGGTGGAATGTCACCCATTCATCCTGTTCTACAGCCTGTGTGTGGCCTTGCAAGCCCAAGCTGCAAATTCGCAATGCACCAGTTTGCTGATAACAACCGTTGTGCATCCGTCACATTTTCTGCAATCCCCCGTAGGCGTCTGCGTGGCTCGCCTCAGCCTCCCCTCATGAGACCTGCAGGGTCCCAGCTGCAGCAGCCGCACGTTCACCTGCATTACCCAAACGCAGGAGTTTGCAGAGAGCCGCCTGGCGCCCGGCTCTGCGACAACTGTGAGGTGTGGGTGGGCGCAGAGGGTGTTTTTAGGCCAGCCGAGGTCGCGTCACGGCTAAAGCATTCTCCCCAGACCTGGCTACTGGCCTCTGTGTATCTCTCTGCGTGGAATGCTGTAGGGAAAACACAAGAAGGTGGGGAGGGGCAATGTGTTGCAACTCCTCATGAGTATTCAGGCTGCAAACTACTGCAGCTCTTCCTCAGCAGCACCCACGGAAAACTCCTCTCCTTCAACCCCCTCCCACCAGCTTCATCCCTAATCCTTTACTCTGAGTCAGCAGCTCTCATCTTCACCCCGATGAAAGATGATTACCCAGCTGCAGAGGGAAGAGGGAGAGAGGAGAGCGTCAGGGATAGGTGGATCCAAGCAGAAGGTCAAAGAAGACAAGGGCGGTTAAACAGAGGACCTATCCAAATCAACTAACCTTAACCTGATTCACATTATGTTCTCAAATCAGTGCGTGAATTACCAGAAGACAAACACAGACCGAAGCAGACGAGTGTAAAAGCCAGAACGCTGCCCACAAAGGCAGCATTCACGCGACACCGGATCCAACAGCGTTTCCTGGCATCTTAACGGTCATGTTACGTGAGACGTGATGAAGCACCAGAGGAGCATGTGGTAAACAGACTTTAGTCAAAAGAAGGAGATAAAGCAAAAGCCCAGGCATCCTTTGACTTACGTTTCTGCGTCGATCGGAAAAAACTACAACCATAATGTTTCTCTCCAAAATCTAGACTCAAGACACTCCTATTGAAATTGAAGCGACTATCAACCCAACATCGGTCCATCTGACATTTTTATGAGAACGTAACGTCCAGGAATCCAAAGTTCACCATTTTTATCCTGCCGACCAACTTTCTATTAGTCAGTCATGTTGAACATATCTGTTAAAAACCAGCTTCTTTGTTAATTGTTAATAATGTTCTTAGAACCCGAGAAAACAACCTTGAAACTTATCTGTTTGAATGTATAAATCAACTTCCTGATTATTTATATTCCACTTTAGCTCCGTCTGTTTGAACCGAGGTGATTATTTGTGAATGTTTGGGTGCCATGAACGCGTTTCCTGTGCCATTGTTTGGTAATTACACTATCAGTTCATAAAGAACATTTTAATAATGTATTGAGCCATATAAATAATAAATCCATGTAATATGTAGTCTGGTCGGATCATCAAAGTTGTTTTCAGTTCACAGCCTGGAGTACTGGAACTCTGGACTGACTCATTTCCTCCTTTGCCGAATTATTGCTCTATAAATTCAAGAAAGGTTGGCAGCTGGGGGGGGAGGGGGGCATTGCCCATGCTCACACTGCTCATTTAGCTCCCAGTGTAATGAGAAGTGTTGCGTAAAAGGCATAATCAATTTCTCCTGGGTTTGTTTACTGCACCCTCTGGACTAACAGCCGGTCAATATATAGCAAGAAGTGGAATGGGTTTGTTGTTTTGGAGCTCGAATCTACAGCAAAGCATGATGGAAAAGAACTGGACTCGAGCAAGAGCGATGTCTTAAGGCAAGTGGGGAGGGGGGGTTGCAATGAGCGGGTCAGAAGGAAATAACAGAAAGAAGTGTAGGGGCTGAGATAAATCACAGGTGACTGGTTAGGAGGCTTTAATGGTAAAACAGGAAGTTCATCGGTGCTAAAACCCACAACACAGTCA
Organism: Orestias chungarensis; assembly: GCA_032876305.1. NCBI lineage: Eukaryota > Metazoa > Chordata > Actinopteri > Cyprinodontiformes > Cyprinodontidae > Orestias > Orestias chungarensis. The sequence continues at coordinate 68,546 of JAVLVB010000683.1, read as the reverse complement.
GGCTGCTCGGTTTTATTTTTAATCCAAGAGCATCAATGCAGGCAGAGTCTCCTGGAGTAATGCTGTTTGGACAGGAGAAGGTTTTGTGGTTTGGGGCGGGCAACATTATCCAACTCGTTCAAGGATGTAGGAAATGGCTCAATCAGGAACCAAAAAAAAAGTCTGGCGCTACAAATGTAGAGCTAATCCTGAAACAAATCAGATTGTTTTCAAAGCATCTTGGGTTTGAACAGTCATTACATCATTAATGTGAGACATCCATCATAACCTCCAATACAAGAAGCCAGATCTTGTAAATCTGAATGCAAACAATGTTTGAAGCGGGAAGTACCAAGTGTTTCTTTCTAAGCTTCCTTAATCCTTTTGGGATCTTGTGATAACACAGGATCTCATTGGTCGTAAAGCGAGGCTTTTTTAAGTTCATTAAAGATTTTCCCACAGAGATAAAAAAAAAAATACAATATTATGTTAAGAAGTCAATATTTAATGGGACGTTTAATTTTTTCACATAACAGTCCACAACTTATAGATGAATATGTATCAATGTACAAAATCAAGCAATCCCTACACAGCTTGACATCCTCCAATAACCTGACAAAACTATCTGGTGTTCAACAGTCGGTACCTTGATCTACTAATTCAACTACTTCTGTTTCACAGCCCTGATTTGGTTTAGAACAGCTGGTAGGGGATACAGAGCGGGGGGGAAACGGAAACAGTATAAAAATAAAGAATGCAGCGAAATTCGGTCTCTTCAGACAGAAGTGATGACATCACTGTGGAGGACTGTCCTCCTCGTGTTCCTCCTCAGACTCGTCCTGCTGGCTTTTCTGCTGCGGACATACAAAACAAAAGTGGAAAGTAAAAAGATTTGAATAATTACGTCGCATTAAGATGAACGTTTATACAGGAGAGGATGCTTAAGAAACGACTCTTCTTGGTGCTAAACTTCACACATATATCCAAACACATGTTTAAGTCAGACTTCAAGATTTTTTACAAAGTGGGAAAATAAGAAAAAGTCAGTCGATAACCATAACTCAACAAGTTCCTAACACTTTCAAAATACCTACATTTATCCGATACCTAAAGCCATTGCTGAGGTCTTTCTTTTTTGGCATTGTGCTAACACACCGTATGCTCCAGACCAGTAAACTAAATGCAATAGCTTCCATTAAATACAATGGTTGTTTAGCACTTTAGCATTAGCTTCCCCTAAAATTAATTTTGGTTTAGTGCTTTAGCATTAGCTTCCATTAGATACAATGTTGGTTTAGCACTTTAATATTAGCTTCCATTAAATACAATGTTGGCTTATAGTTTTAGTATTAGCTTCCACTAAATACTATGTTGGTTTGGTGCTTTAGCATTAGCTTCCGTTAAATACAATGTTGGTTTAGTGCTTTAGCATTAGCATCCATTAAATACAATGTTGGTTTAGTGCTTTAGCATTAGCATCCATTAAATACAATGTTGGTTTAGTGCTTTAGCATTTGCTTCCATTAAATACAATGTTGGTTTAGCACTTTAACATTAGCTTCCATTAAATACAATGTTGGCTTATAGTTTTAGTATTAGCTTCCACTAAATACTATGTTGGTTTGGTGCTTTAGCATTAGCTTCCGTTAAATACAATGTTGGTTTAGTGCTTTAGCATTAGCTTCCATTAAATACAATGTTGGTTTAGTGCTTTAGCATTTGCTTCCATTAAATACAATGTTGGTTTAGCACTTTAACATTAGCTTCCATTAAATACAATGTTGGCTTATAGTTTTAGTATTAGCTTCCACTAAATACTATGTTGGTTTGGTGCTTTAGCATTAGCTTCCGTTAAATACAATGTTGGTTTGGTGCTTTAGCATTAGCTTCCGTTAAATACAATGTTGGTTTAGTGCTTTAGCATTAGCATCCATTAAATACAATGTTGGTTTAGTGCTTTAGCATTAGCATCCATTAAATACAATGTTGGTTTAGTGCTTTAGCATTTGCTTCCATTAAATACAATGTTGGTTTAGCAGTTTAACGCTAGCTTCCATTAGATACAATGTTGGTTTAGTGCTTTAGCGTAAGCTGCCATTAAATACTATGTTGGTTTAGTGCTTTAGCATTAGCTTCCATTAAATACAATGTTGGTTTACTGCTTTAGCATTAGCTTCCATTAAATACAATGTTGGTTTAGCACTTTAACATTAGCTTCCATTAAATACAATGTTGGCTTATAGTTTTAGTATTAGCTTCCACTAAATACTATGTTGGTTTAGCACTTTAACAATAGCTTCCATTAAATACAATGTTGGCTTATAGTTTTAGTATTAGCTTCCACTAAATACTATGTTGGTTTAGCACTTTAATATTAGCTTCCATTAAATACAATGTTGGCTTATAGTTTTAGTATTAGCTTCCACTAAATACTATGTTGGTTTAGCACTTTAACATTAGCTTCCATTAAATACAATGTTGGCTTATAGTTTTAGTATTAGCTTCCACTAAATACTATGTTGGTTTAGTGCTTTAGTATTAGCTTCCGTTAAATACAATGTTGGTTTAGCAGTTTAACGTTAGCTTCCATTAGATACAATGTTGGTTTAGTGCTTTAGCGTAAGCTGCCATTAAATACTATGTTGGTTTAGTGCTTTAGCATTAGCTTCCATTAAATACAATGTTGGTTTACTGCTTTAGCATTAGCTTCCATTAAATACAATGTTGGTTTAGCACTTTAACATTAGCTTCCATTAAATACGATGTTGGCTTAGAGTTTTTAATATTAGCTTCCACTAAATACTATGTTAGTGTATGGCTTTATCATTAGATTTGACTAAATAAAATACTTTTTTAGCTCTGTAGAATTAGCTTCTATTAAATACAATGTTGTTTTAGCCCCGCAATATTAGCTTTAGCTAAACAGAATGTAGGTGTAGGGCCTTATCATTAGCATCTGCTAAATATAATTCCAGTATAGCACGTAAGCAGCCTTCCTCTTAAAACAGTGTTGGTTTAGCACTTTAGCATTAGCTTTCATTAAATAGCATCTTAGTATAAGGCTTTAGCATTAGCTTCCGCTAAATACCATTCTAGTAAATCACTTTATCATTAGCTTCCACTAAATAACAAATTACTTTGGAGCTTGAACATTAGCTTCTGCTAAACACAATGTTGGTTTAGCACTTTAAAATTAGGTTTTGCTTAATACCACATACCAATTTAAGAAAGTCAATGAGTTTGTAGGCGTCCTCTCCCGTGGAGAGGTCCACAAAGTCCCGTGGGATTCTGTGGCTCAGACACGGACTGGGCTGCACCGTCACCTCGCTGGTGGTGTTGCGGAACGCCGGACCCTCCTGCTAACACGCATCGGGAGCTCAAGTTAGCCGTAGTGTGGATCAAGGTAGGGAATGACAGCAATGCGTTTGCTAACCTGGGCAATTTCTCCACCGGACATCAGCTCATCCCAGCTGAACAGCAGTGAGTCGGTCACCTCTCCAAATGGGTTCAGGTCAATAAGCCACACCCTTCCCTAAGGATTATACAATTATACTTATGGCAGTCATAAAAAGTTCCCTGAAAAACACTTTAAACCTCAAGTTTTTTGTTTGTTTTTTTAAGAATAATTGCTTGTTTCGTCAGTGAAGCGTTGACAGTCTTTCAACGTCAAAATTTAGCAGGATCAGGGGCAAAAACTGACATTTGGGTTTTGGACTTTATCATAACAACATGTGGAGAAGTTGAGTGGGTACGACTAAAGCATTAAGAAGTGAGTTACCTGGCTGTCTCTGTAGACATCAAACACGACTGTAAATAAGAAAAAAAGAATCATCAGGTTATTTAACATTAAATTCACTACTTTTTCAACTTTCTCATAAAACCACAATTCTAAACACGTTTTTGAGGCCAGACTAAATTGAACATTAAAATTTCAATACAGCAAAAGCCATTCTCATTCAGCTTTCCCTTTTGTTTTGCTTTGGCCTGATTAGCCAATTAATATCAAGGTAAATAAGTAATGGTGTGGACACAGGGAAATGCCAGAAGTACACAAAGAAGCTGAGGCTCACAGTCTTCGTCCAGGAACTTGTACTGGATGTGCTGAGAGAAGAACCCCTGGATGGCCTGGGAGATCTGCTCCTCCTGCTTCAGGATGTGCTGGTAGTACTGTGTGTAATCCCTCTGGGAGATCGCTGGGAGATCACACAGAAACGCAGTGAGCGCGGCTCAAATTGGATTTTATAATTGCTTCAGAAATTAGCCCGCTGAGCACAAGGCAAGCCTGTCACTGTTCACGCTACATTTATATTCAGCCTGTGAGACTGGAGTCCAATTCTGCTTCCATATGGGACACTTTTAGTTTATCTTTTCATAGTTATTCATATTTTTAGTAAGCACGCTCATGAATTTTGCTCGAAGGTCTTAAAGTATGAAGGGGAAGTTTTTTACCAATCAGCTTGTTTTCTTTGACGAAGCAGCGAAACTCTCCACCTGGAATCAGCTCGCTCCACTTCCTCAACACCAACTATGGGCACAAGGAACGGTTACGGTCCAAAAAAAATACATAACTTGCATTAAATATGACATTTAGGGTTTTTGTGAACATATATTACAAGTTGTATATATTGTTATACAATCTAACTTGGCAACTATCTGTAGTATGACATAAGACGGTTTTACATTCATGCAAAAAAAAAAGGGGCTTAAATGTAAATACACTAAAAAAGCAATATTAAAACCTTTTGGAATGATAAACTAAATACCTCATAATTAATGACTGGATCTGGAGAGTCTTGGTCGCTACAGTGGAGGAATCTGCAGAGGAAATTACACCAAAGCAAGTAATAGAAATAGATTTAATTAGCTGAGGTATTCTCTTTAGGGAGATTTTCATTACACAGGTTTTTTATAACTCATATCAACGACTAATTCAGCTGTCACGTGTTTTACTGTGACAATATACAACCTACACGATTAATAAGACTCCACTTTACCAACATCTCTGTTGAAGTTATCGACTGAAAAAAGTATTTACAAGTTCATATTTATGCTCTTACTTTGAAGTGGGTGGAGAGGATGTGCTCTGTTCAACTTGACAGCTTTAGCATTAGCTTTTGCTAGATACAATGTTGGCTAAGCATTTTAGCGTTAGCTTACGCTAAATACTATGTTAGTGTAGTGCTTTATCATTAGCTTTAGCGTCTTTTACTAAATACAAGTTTTTTTTAGCTCTGTAGAATTAGCTTCTATTAAATACAATGTTGTTTTAGCCCTGCAATATTAGCTTTAGCTAAACAGAATGTAGGTGTAGGGCCTTATAATTAGCTTCTGCTAAATATAATTGCAGTATAGCACGTAAGCATCCTTCCACTAAAAACAGTGTTGGTTTAGCACTTTAGCTTTAGCTTCCACTAAGTAGCATGTTAGTATAACGCTTTAGTGCCAGCTTCCACTAAGTATGGTGTTGGTAAATCATTTTATCATTAGCTTCCACTAAATAACAAATTACTTTGGCGCTTTCACATTAGCTTCTGCTAAACACAATATTGGTTTAGCGCTTAACCTTAGGTTTTGCTTAATACCAGGTACAACTGGTACCTAGTATAGCCCCTTAACTTAAGTGGAACTAGCTCCTTGCGTTTCTGTGTGCGCAAGCTTACGGCTGCGTGAGGTCGTGCGTGATGAAGTCCGAGCTTTTGAACAGCAGGAATATGTCGCTGAGACTGCAACACTGCAGCGAGCTGTTCAGAGCGATCCAGTTGGCATCCTGTCAGAGCAGAAGGGCTTAGATCAAACAATGATTTCGGTGGTGCAAGTACAACTACAGCTAAACGCATTAACACATCGGATATGCGCGTTGTTACCCGCGGTGCACTCCAGTTGAGTTTGGGGAAGACCCGTCCACCCAGCGCATTTATGGCCTCCAGCACTGTAGAAGTGAATTCTGGGAATTCAGGTGCCTGGCAGACATCACAACCGTATTATTATAAACAATATACACTCAATAGGCACGTTAGAAGAAAACCATACAGTATAAGACGTTCCTACCAACTAGCTAGTGACTAGAATCGGATTCATTTTATCTTGATCTACCAAGAACATAACTGATGTGTCAGAAACAACAAACTGTTGGACATTTTTAGACATTAAATGATACCAGCAATGCTACAATATACACTCAATGGTAGTATTTGTACCATATTGGTTTTGTATTGTGACGTCAGAAATACCTTACTTTTGAGGTCTGCTTTTAAAACGGTCACTTTGGTCCATCTTAAAGTTATAACGTCCATATTACCTGCGCATCTATGCCGAAGTTCAAACCGCAAGCAAATACACTTCTACAGTGTAAGTGGATACTATTAGCAATAGTAGTAAACCACTCACACAGCCGTCTGATTAACAGTAACGTTTCAGTAACAGTAAAACCCTATAAAAAAAATCTGATTTCAGCAAAACCCTAAATTGAGCATCAGAGACCTACTGTGTGAACGTGGCCAATGATGCAAATAACTTTTCAATCGCATCAAAAGTGCTATGTTAGGTAGAGAGTCAGAGACTGCAGTGCACTGAAGCGGGTAAACACACTGGGATGTTTGAGACGAATAGAGCTGGTGTTTAAGTGACGCTCAGTTGGTGCTGCGCTGCCATCTGAAGGCTGCTGCAGTAATCAAGACTCATCGGGGCCAGGCTCCCTGGAGTGGTCTCCTGCTGCGTTTGCACATCTGTTGTGCTTTCAGAGCTGCTATTCTGCATATGCTGGGTATCACGCAGTGGCCGCCTGACCTCCTGTTGCCTTTCAATCTTCTCAAACCAGTCAGACCGTTGTCCTCTGACGTTAACGAGGCATTTCCAGATGGCTCTGTGTGTGAAAACCTTGGCAGACCAGCCGCTACGGAGAGTTTAGCACTAGCAATCATGCCATGTTACTTCAGAGCTCTTTCTGATGCCTTCTTTAAATATCGTCACCACATCTGGATGTCTAAAGGCAATAGGCAACTACAAATAGGACTGGCTGATTGACACTTGTGAGCGTACGTATTAAAACGGCTTAAGTTAAACTTATAAATCTTCATTTGAATAAGGCTAAGCAGCTTCGGTTTTCACAGATCCTCTTTGCAGATGTGCAAAATGAACTACTCACAGTGGCTGTTGCTGTTGTCTCGTCATCTGACCACTAGAGGGGAGAAGAAAAGTAAATTAGTTATTAAGGAAAATTAAAATGAACTTTAAACGAAACAGACTTTAATAACTGGGGTAAAGAAATGCTCTGATAACAACCCTAATTCGGACCGTTTTATATCATTTTACTAAACGGAAAATGTATGACATAAATCTGGCCACTGGGAGACCAAATAGACAAAAACACCGGTTTGTTAATTACAGATGACGTGCAACTATGAGCCCTCTAAGCAACAATCCTACCGTGAAACACAGTGGTGGCAGCATCTTGCTGTGGTGACGACTCTTAGCCACTAACTGAACTATAAAGCTTCACATACTTGCTTGTGTTTCTGTCCCAAAGAAATGTTTAGGGGAGGTTAAAATATAACTTAGATCGGATCACTAGCACAAATAATACGGTTTAATATAATCCGAGCTGCTGTCATTCAGAACATCTCAAAATTAAGCCACCACGGAAAACCCGTGTGGTGATGACTCCTTTTTCGGTCACACAGATTAAAACAGTGGAAGTGGTGAAGTTCCTCTGAACTCAGTGTAATTGTACCTGAACGTCCTCCTCATCATCTGGCTCGCTGTTGTTGGTTTGTATGAGCTGAGAGTTGTGATCACTAAAGTAGAAAATAGAAGAAGCGCAATTATTGTGTCATCTGCAAACATAATCAGGAAGTCTGTCTGACCGTATCTGGTAAAACTGTGCGTAATTAATGGGGAAATTACACTCCTACAGCACGCCTCACTACTGTCTCACATACCTTGTACATGCATGTATACATCTAACTGACACACAGAGAAACTGGCTGCTGCCCCGATCACTTTGATCCTCCCGTCAGAAACTGCAAACTATGATGAAATGTTGTTTTTCCTACCAGTGACGCACCGCCGTTAACGATAATAGGCGGCGTTAGCAATACGTTTTAGTTAAGAACATAAGGAAGAATAAAACAACGAATAAATTGTTTTTAATTTGAGGGAGTCTAAAATACGGTTTGCGGAAGTAGAAAAAGGGTAAAACATAATTGTTAAGACGAGTGAGCATCCCAAAATGGGATCAGAATTAACAGAAGGTAAGAAATAGGCTGCAAACAAGTAAACAAGAGAAATAAGGAGTACTAAAAATATTTCCCATCTAGTCCTTTTGAAATATATGGACAAATCCACTGGATCAATAAAAATATTATGTTTATATTGAAAATACAATAAATATCATAACTGATATCATCCAGTCAGTCTTGCAGCCAATCTGACCAACATGTCAGTATTCAGGCACCAGAGTGGACCTTGATAATCCACCTGTTTATATCTGCCTGGCAGGGCAGGGAGAGGTTGGAGGATGATGGTACTATCTAACACCTGGTTGCCAGGGTAACACACATCGTAACAATGATCTGGTGAGTCGTTCAGAAGCACAGCTGGTTATAAATGTGTGTGTCGGTGCGAGACTTCATACCTTCCGGAGACCACCAGCGTCCCATCGTCCAGTAAATAGTCTATAACATCCTGAGGCAGCGGGAGGATCAAACTGGGGAAACATGGAAGATAAACACAGATTGATGCCAGAAGCAGAGCTAGCTTAAAAAGAGTCCCCACCAGAAGCAGAGCTAGCTTAAAAAGAGTCACCCCCAGAAGCAGAGCTAGCTTAAAAAGAGTCACCCCCAGAAGCAGAGCTAGCTTAGAAAGAGTCACCCCCAGAAGCAGAGCTAGCTTAAAAAGAGTCACCCCCAGAAGCAGAGCTAGCTTAAAAAGAGTCACCCCCAGAAGCAGAGCTAGCTTAGAAAGAGTCACCCCCAGAAGCAGAGCTAGATTAGAAAGAGTCACCACCAGAAGCAGACCTAGCTTAAAAAGAGTCACCCCCAGAAGCAGAGCTAGCTTAGAAAGAGTCACCACCAGAAGCAGAGCTAGCTTAGAAAGAGTCACCCCCAGAAGCAGAGCTAGCT
>JAVLVB010000683.1:20745-31990 GCA_032876305.1 Orestias chungarensis | reverse complement strand
ACACACACACACACACACACACACACACACACACACACACACACACACACACACACACACACACACACACACACACACACACACACACACACACACACACACACACACACACAGGAAGAAGGAGAGAGAGCAAGGGAAAACTAGAGAACACAAACAAAAACTCAACCAGATAGAAAATAAGTTAGAGAAAATAATCAAATAGTAAAGATAATAATAATAAAACACAGATCATGACAGTAACAAGAAGAGCAAATGTGTTTCGTCACGGGTCAAGGTTGCTGTAGAAGGTGCTGTCCAATAAATAAAATCATACTTCAGCTGTATATATTACATTTTGTGTCATGAACTGGTTGAGGTAAATGTAGATTTGATCATATCAGCTAAAATAACATATTTTACTTTATATTAAAAACGTAACAATATTTCATGATAAATTGACCCACAGTTAATTGGAATTGGCATATTTGGACTTGACCACTTTATCTCAAATGCTAATAAGATCAAATTAACCACAGAAACACAAAGTATTTTCCCCTGGTAGGCCTTACTATTACCTCCATCAGAATTATACAGAAACAATCAAAAGCTAAACTACAACATTAAAAGAACTACACATGTGTATAATTGTCATGGAATCTAAGTTGCTTCTATACTTTTAGTCTTAATATATTATCGCTAAAACCATTAAAGTTTTCTGTCAAAACAAGTACTTGTCACAACTAGAAAGGAATGGATTGTGCGGTGGATGTTTTGGTTTGAACTCAGATTCAGAAATGACAAAATCTCATATCAAGACAAAGCCTGCTTGATATGCTCATTTCATTCATGGAATCTTTTTCTGTTCCATAACATAAGTTTGCATATAGTTTCTACCATTTACAAAGATATAGGACTCATTGGCTGTAAAAGTAAAAGTGAGACCAAAAACCATGAATTAAGTATAAAACTTTGAGAACTATATAAAAATTACATCATTATTTAAAATATGATACAGTAATCTAGATCGCAACAGGGTTTCAGTTTTAAAGGCTGGCATACAAACATTAGTGTTGAAAACATTTTCGATTGTATATCTTACCCTGCGGGTTTGGTGGGTTGGTTGCAATTACTACTTCATCTGAAACAAAACAAGTTGAAGCCAATTATCTATCAACATCAGAACATTGAATTTAAATGCATAAAAAAAATCTTAAGAAAGAAAGACAACAAGATAAAACCGCCAAAACCCAAAATCGCACTCTATGCTGATGATCCATAACTATTCTCGAAAAACATTACTATTTAAAACGGTTGTATAACCGTTCTTATGCCATTCTGAAAAATTAAATATATTGCAAATTAACATCGGTATCGGCCACTGTTAGTCCTTTATAAACATAGTGTTATCAGCCAGATGAGCAAAACGACTACCAGCATGTTTCCATATTGGTAAATATTCCGATGTCAACATCAGGTGTAATGAATGTTGATTGTACTCCAAACAGTCCCTACATTATAAATAATATGCTCACTGATGTTGCGATTATGATATTTTTGCAATGTATTGTGAAAAACCAGGAGGTGTTTAACTGAAGTAAAGAAGCAATAGAAGCAGCGGGGTAGGGTAAAGGGAATACACAATATTGGTAAATATTAGTTATCAGCTGTAACGGGAATAATAATATTGACAGTGGCACATACTGGTCCATCCATTAAGTTTTTCAAAAATGATTACACTATTTACAGAATCACATGCTGCATTTATAGAAATGATAAAGTAGGAAATATAATTACTAAAAAGTCATTCAAAGTAATAGAAAGCAGTTAGCTCCGTTACATTCTCACACAATTCTGGTAGATTTTGTATCAGAGAGTTCTTTACCGTCGCACGCTTAATTAATTTGACATTTGAATACAACATTTGAGACTTTTTTTCGTTTATTTTCTTTGCCTGTTGGTCATAAAGAAAAAACCCAGATGATAAATTTAGCTTCTGATTCAACAGAGTGTTAAAGGGCATATCCACTGATATGTTTGGCATCTGGAACAACTCAGAGCAGTTCCTTCTTTTCATTCTGAAACAGCCACTTTTAGAAAAATAGGAAGTCAATACGTTTTTTGGTATTTAACCAGGCCTTGTTTAGGAACTGCAAACCCAGTCTAAAGAAAATACGTCTAATTTTAGGTCATGATCCAATGAGATTGTAAAGTACGTAGACATCTCACTTCATTAACGTTAAAGTTGGATAAAATGCGGCATGAGGAATATGGAAGAGGCAGGATTTTGATTTTTTCGGAGGGGAGAAAAGATCACAATTTTGCATTTCAGCAATTTAATCAGATTTGGATTTTAGCTTTCATCATCTCCCGCTTTGATCGGTTCCTTCAATATTAATCGGTATGCATCACTAAATTAAGAACACTGTCAATATATAAACTACCTTGGCAGCATAAAGTAAAAAAGGTAAAAAGGTAAATGTTCACATCAGTTAAAATAAGACATTTTGAGTGTGTAATATATTAAAAAGCAAAGCATCTCATACCTGGGCTGAATTGGGTCGGGGGTGGTAGTTTTGGGTCAGCTGAAACAGACAGAGACTTCAAAATAAGTTCATATCTTACCTCCTGTAGATCATGCTCTCGTATTTATTTAGTATAAATCCAGATTAGGTAAAAACTGAGACAGCGTTGAACAAATCAAACAAAAGATTCTATTGTTTAAGTGAACACTAGTTAATTTAATCTATTATTTTACACCTTTAGTCTGTCAAGGAGCTTTTTACATGCTCCAATTTCGGTGCTTATTTCACCACTTTTTTTACAGTTGTGTCAAGATGGTTAGATCTATGTTCACCTGTAACCTCTAGAATTCAGAACCAACTATTTTGGATTCATACTAAATGACCATGTTATTGCTTATAATATTAATACAAATACTTGACAAAAACCATTAAACAAACAAAAAAAAACATTAATATAAAAAGTAACAATCATGCTGCAGACAGAATTACACCAAGAATGTGTGTTGCTCATAACGAGCATTGAAATCTGTTTTCACTGTAATGTTCTTTCAGCCAGTTGTGTAGCAGTGTGCAGCAAGGGGTGTGATTACGGCTGAAGTAGGACAATTTTTATTTAAAGATAAAGTTTAGAGATCTATTTATGACTCTGTTTATAAAGACACCTTAATCCTAATTTAGTAGTGTGTGTTTTTAATCCCAAATTAAAGTTTAAGTGTGTTTGCAAAGTTGCTTATAAAATAGAATGTTAATCTACAACCTTTGGAACAGCCAATTTTTCTTTCCAGCTCAGAAATTTTTCCTATAACCCAAGCTATGTTTAAATGTTTAGGGAGAGTTTATTGTTCTTTTGATTCTTCTTCTTTGGTTTATATAGGTTTCACGTTTGGTTTTATTCATTCAATCTGTATTTCAGACTTTAATTTTACTACCTCTGATTTCATTAAAAACTTTAACTTTAGGTCTTCTTTCACTTTAATCTCAGGCCAACTGGTGATTAATAACAAACTATTTTCTTTGTTCGACCCTAAAGCCGGGATGATGCAACTTTCTCCCAATCTGTTCCATGTAGAGACATGCATTCACTGTTTTAAGAGCTCAGACTAGTTTCTCCAGTTTCCACCTCTAGAAATGGGTTCTCAGATTTCACATTATTAATCAGGCTTCCTGGTAGAGTCTCTAGCCCTGAGACGTATCATCTGAGTGGTTCAAAGACAACCAGTCTTGATTTTAACTTGATAAAATGTGGCGTACAACACGGAAAACAAAGACCTTCTCACGTATGCACTCGAGAAGAGATTCGGTCCACTTTGCGGCGCCGTCTTTCTCCTCGCACTTGATGAGATTTGACGTTCCGGCCTTTCTCACGTAACCGTGGACACACTTGTAGCGATGTCTGTCGCTAATGTTGTAGCAATGAGCTTGTAAGTCTTCCGTGAAATTCTTTTTGGGAATCTTCGGACAAAAGCAATTGCCTAGGAAAAAAATATAAAGGGGCAAATATTACAGCATTACATGATTATTCCAAGCCTTTGACATCAAGGATAATCTCATGTGAGGGTTTTATTTTTATACCCTCCTAATATATATTCATTAGGAAAAAGAGATCCTATCCAATTTTAGTTCTACTTTTCCATATCGAGAGAAAAAAAATTATTCTTGACTTCTATATCAGCTCTAAAATGATGTAAATCATCCCATACATTGACGTAATTTTGGGGGGACACAGGGGACATGTCCCCTGCACTTTTTCAAATGTCTGATTTGGTCCCCTGCACTTTTTACTGTCCAAAAACAATGTTCTGCTACACTACACCGAAATTGTCAGCACTAGGGCCAAGCAGAAAACAACCGCTCAAGCTGAAGCCCCTTCTCTGAGTTTAGACCGCCCACCAGCACTTGATTGCCTCTCTGTTGTTTGGATCTCTTGTGTGATTGGCTGTCTCCACCCTCACTCATTAGAAGCTAACGTTACAATCACCCGACGCGCTGCTGAATTTGGTTTGTGATTGGAAGGTCATAGTGTATGGAAAGCCGTTTCACTCAAAATTAAATAAATAAATATTTCAAGAAATAACTTAATATCCCCATGAAATATGAAAGCAATATCACACAAGAGGGAGTGTGAACCTGTGAACTGTCCCAGTGCTAAATATCAGTCTCTCGTCCAATCCGATTACTCGGTCGGAACTAACTGTTGTATACGAATAAATTAATATTTAAAGAAGATTTTAAAAATATTTTATTTATTAAAATTTTTCACAATATTTATTCATTTGTTTCACAATGGAGTTTTATTGTATTTAGTGACGCTTTTATTTTGAAATGACGCTTTACTATTTCAGTGGCTTTTATTTCAACACCCCCTTTTTCATTTAAAGCTCTTTTTATTTCATGTTCGTATATTCAAATGAGGGGTGTTATCTATATTTATTTATTTAATTTTGAATGAAACGGCTTTCCATAATAGTGCTGGAGTCCTAAGCGCTATCGTAAATATAACTATATGGTGGCAGGGTCTACTTTTTTCAGCTTCTTGGTAGTTGTTGGATTTTTGAGAAATCTTAAATGGTCCAGGAGTTACGGTTTTAAGGAGCAGTTTGGTCATTGGATGAACTCTGCTACTGTAAGTTGGACATTTGTTTGTGTGATAGTGTCGGGTGAGTCAGAAGGGTTGTAATATCAGATGAATTCATTTACGCTAATCTTTGAGTTGGTGTTCATGTGCCCGAGTCTAGCAGCATGCAGTAAGCAACATTTTTGATATGATCAAGTTATTTATGAGTATATTAATTAGCTGTAAGCCTTCCTGAAACGTGAGCAGTATTGACAGCTGTCTGGTTTCCAGTACTACTTTAAAAGTTGTGGTGTATGATGACAGATGCATACTAGGTGGAGACGATGTTACGACAGCTTTTACATCATATACGGCCTTAATGTCCGTTAATTCGAGTAAAACGCAGACTTTGCTTAATCCTGTGCAAATGCGTCACAAGTAACTCAGAGCTGGGGGGTAATTGCTGCAAATAGGCTCAATGGGATTAAGAAAAACATGATAATGTTTTGCTGGATGCTTAATAACCAGTCAAACCACTAAAGGAACCATTAAACTCAAAAGTACAAATTGAAACATAGAAAAACTACGAGAAAACATGAACTGATATACAAGACTTTCGTTAACAAATACGCCCCCCCCTTTGAAATAAAAATTTCCGCCATGATCCCATAGCTCAAGTTTGCAAAACAAATCCCTGTGACAAACTGAATACACTGAGGGTGTGATCAGCTGTATAGAAGCAGGAAATACATTCAGCACACGTTGTCTTCATACAATAGATAGACATCAGCAACTTTAGAGAAGCAATAGCAGCACCTGAGCAATCTGGCATTGGAGTGGGCGTCAAATTTCAGAGAAAATTACAAAAACCCGAGAGCAGCATCTCAAGTAGGCGCAGTCACGAGGTGGCGGTACGTAAACACAGTAAATGTGAAGGCGTTTAGCTAATAATGACGTGGTTTACAACACAATGATGGAGGTAGAGAGGACCAACTACTAAAATTCCACATTGATTAGTAGACCGGAACGTCGTATTTTATTTCCCATTACCCAAAGCCAAAAAAAATAAAAAATAGATGTCCATCAAAACAAAAGGGTTTCGACCAGAGCCGAGCAGGGAGAGCTCAATGTTTTTGTCCAACAGATGGATTAGCTTTCAGAGTCGTACAGATGTACGTTTTTTGTTTTTGTTTGTGAAGTTATACGTTTTAACTTTGAAGGCGGAACATCGAGGAGACACCGGCAGGTCGACTGCAGCGCCCTCAAAGGCGTGTGGATGCTCTGGAGATCGCATTAATTTAAACCTTTAAAAGTGAGCAATAACACTCTAAAATAAGTGTCAAGACAAACATTAAACCATTTTAATTTATATGTTCATGTTAAATTGCACCAGTTAAAAGACCAGCAGTTGTTTGGATGATAAAACTACCATGACGTAAAAGAAATATAAAAGTCCAGATGAGCGGCAATAAAAGCTTGCGTAACATTCTCAAGGTCTTGAAAGGGAGATATGGCTTCACTCTGACAATAAGGGGAAAAAACGTAGAATAACCGTAGTAATCTGAACTGTCGAAAATAACACTTACAAAATGTATCCTAACTGAAATCTTAATTTCAGCCAAAGATCAGAATGTCGTTAGGAAAACAATAAAAGAGAAGACAAACAGCAGTAATGCAAGTATCGACCCCTGGGGAACCCCAAGAAGGAGAGAGGCTGCTGGATATGAATCTGTTATGATCAAAAATCCAGCATTTTCTTTCTCTGACTATAAAATTATATTTCTTTACTCTTTCTGCACACAAACAAACAAAATAAAATAGAAAAAATACATCGTTTTTTTAATAAAATTACATCAAAATGTATCAAATATCGGTATCAACCAATACCGATAACATGTCTAAATTCAACTTTATTTTTGAAATTGGGACATTTCTGTTGTTAATTATTAATGTTGGGAATTTTAATGAAATTTCAAAATGACATATATAAATTCAATATAAATAGTATAAATTTAAACTGCGAGGCAAGGCTCTCCTCAATTCCTGTAAATACCTCATGGATCTGTTAATTGTAAATCATCATTATGTGTATGTGTATGAGAAAAAAAAACAGCTTTCTCTGTTGCCAAATAGTGAACCTAAACTGTTTAATAAACATTTCAGACTAAGTAACCAAAAAACTTTTACAAAACGTTGTTTTTGCATTTATATATATATATAAACTATAATATAATCAGAGAGTCATCACTGATGGCTAGATGCAGTTTGAAAATGTATGACCTATAATCTGTTAATTTACACCTACTGTTGTAAACATGAATACATCCACACAGTGTTACCCCTTCAAACTGTTTTGTTTGTTTGTTTTCTTTTTTAAATAACAGGTGTATGAAATGTTGGTGTGTGATATCAGGTTGACCCTACCAGCGCAGGACAGCCGCGCCGCTCCCAGGAGACACACCATCACCACACAAGCGGCAACGCAGAGCCGCCCTGGATCCATCCTCCAGCCCCGTCCTGCTCTACTGCATGTTCTCCGCGGAGGTCGGGAGCTTTCACAAACATCCTCGGGGAGAGCTGTGCCTGGCGCTTCTTCGGTGCGCTGCTGATTTGAGCGCTTTCACTTTCACTCGCAGACGTGTTTCCGCCACACCAATAAGAAAACAGCGACTGTTGATGACGCCCCTTTTCTGTGTGTTTTTTAACATTTAATAAACAAAGTTTCCCTTTTAGTTCAAGGTGTAGCCAATTAAGTGACTTTATATTAACAATATGTATGTATTATATATATTTAATAGACACATAAATTAGACACATTTTAAGTACTTATTTGTGTTATGTGTTGGAGGACTTACATAAACCTTAAATAATGTCGTTCTTACTTTGAATATGGTTTAATAAACGCCCACAAGCTTAAAGTTAATATTTACAACCCAAACAAGGTTGTTGCGTCAGAAAATGAATCCAGTTAAAGGAAATAGGAATGAAAGCCTGAGCCGCACATACCAACATTTATTCCTGTGTTGTATTAAACAACCCTAAGTCTTCACTGTTGCTTACTTGTCGGGTAAAAAAATAAAATCATTTTATCTAAGAGAGAAAGCGTAAAAAAAGGCAATTAAAAAAAGAGATATGTTCTTATGTTAATTAAACTGCCTGTCCATATTATCGTGCAACGGTTATTTTAAATATTTAATTTGAATAATTATTTTTCTTATCTAAATTATCTATATATTCTTATCTTTTATTTGTTTTCTAGACCTGTAGAAAATTAGAAAAATAGAGAAATAAAGCCCAGAGGTGAAGTCCGCCTGCCGCTAGGTGGCGGTAAACGTTGTTGTCTCTTTACTCTCTTCTTGTTCTTCCGCTGCTTCCGGTCGCGCGAGCTACAGCAGGGGGTGCAGGTAAAGCAAATGTGTTCTTTTAAACCTGTTTATATATCAGAAAAGTGTTACTGTACGAATTTTAAGGAAGAATAGTGACGATTAAGATGTTTTTTCCCTGTATTTTCCATAAAGACTGTAGCCGTTAGCTGCAGCGCTTATGCTAGCAAATCATAACAGCTGTTCTGTTAACGTTGCTATTACAACATAAACAGTTTTCTTAATGAAACGACGCTAAAGTGAAGCTGCTTAGTCTGTATTAAAGCTCGCTGGTGACTCTGTTTGCACCAGACAGCAGCTCTGGGCCGACAGCATGTCGCTGTACGATGATCTCGGCGTCGGTGCAAGTGACACAAAAACCGAAGGCTGGTCCAAGAACTTCAAGCTGCTCCAGTCTCAGCTGAAAGTGAAGAAGGCGGCGCTGACCCAGGCTAAGGTACCCCGGCTATAAATAAAAGGGATGGTGCATTGATGAGGAGAATAGGGGCATACATTTCCCAGAATGCACACATATATCATCACAGAAGCTCAGTAAAGCCTCTCTCTGGGGGGGGGTTTAGACTCAGCGGATGAAGCAGACCACCGTGTTGGCGCCTGTCATCGATTTAAAGAGAGGAGGCTCCAATGATGACCGACTGAACACTGACACTCCTCCGCATGCTGCTGTTGGAGTCAAGGTCTGCCTCGCTCACCAGTATTGTTCGATTCCTCGACGTGTTTCACTGGGTTTGACTAGATTCCTGCAGGCTGGCTCATGCTGCTGTTGCGCCTCCGCCAGGACGCGGCCCCCAGCGGCTTCTCTTCGGGGGACGTGCTGATCCCGCTGGCGGATGAGTACGACCCCATGTTCCCCAACGATTACGAGAAGGTGGTGAAGCGTCACAGGGAAGAGCTCCAGCGTAAGAGGGAGCAGGAGCGACAGAAGGAGATCGAAGAGAGAGAAAAGTAATAATAAAATCACGCCCATCACCTAAAAATATGAACTGAAAGGCAGAAAACAAACCTCGTGTGTTTGCAGGAGGAGAAAAGAGAGACACGACGGTGGAGCTCCGAGTGGTTTCTCCCGTTTCCCGGCAACGGAGGAGGAGTCGGATGAGGAGGAAGAGTATGAGAAAGAGTGGAGGAAACGAAGTAAGTGTCACCATGGAGATATGTTGTTTATTGACAAACGGGGATCAGAACGCTTCCACTAATGGGGATATCAAGGAAATATATACATATTTTGGTAACATTTAGATTTTTGACATACTTTAAAAACTTCCTATAGTTGCAATCATGTATCGGTTTATACCACAGAGAGGAATATTTATTCTTATGAATTTATTTTTGTTAATTATACCTTGAAATGATTTTTAAACATTGAGAAATCATTATAAGGCAGACTGTTGACTTGACAGCTGTTCTTCGGACAGTCATTGATACCATAAATAGGGACAATGAACATCAGACGTTTGATGATGAAGAGGTTGGTTGTTCGCTGTGTGGCGTACATGATTTAAAAAACTTAAAATATGTCAGAAAACATGGTTAAGATAATTCAAAAGCAAAGTCCAAAGCCAAATGTGGATCTATGTACCCATTATATTGGCTCCTAACAACTTTGGTTAGAAAGGATTAGGGATAAAGTCATATTTTTATATAATAATCAGATAGAAAACAAATGTAGGCTTTAAGCAACTTTCCTTTTTTTTTTGGTTTGTCTTTTCTTTTTTCAGAACCATGAACTAATGAAAACACATTAATCTTGTTACTGATTTATTAAAAGGATATATAAATTGTCTTTAAGTTGTTCACAAAGTATAAATAAACAAGTAAATAGATTTTATTTAGCTGGACTGAGTAAAAATGTCTCTTTAGACTGTAAAGGTTGGATTTAAAGTCTGTATTGAGTTACTCCAGTAAAATACAGGGAAGCACTGATCGGAAAATCTGGGCCACTTGTGGCTGAGAAGCGTTTTATAGCAGTATAAGATAAATATTTCCCTTTATCGCCCTAAAAAAAAAGATCACACTGCTTCAGTTAAACACGCCACAATTCTGGCATCCACAGCATCACTGTCACTATACCTCCTCCAATCTAGAGATGCCCACAGACCTTGGAACTAGATCAAGAATGAGTGTATTTATATAGCGCCAATTTACAACAGATGTTGTCTCAAGGCACTTTACAAGAAAATCAATTAAAATCAAGGATACATTCTAACAAATCAGTTTAAAAAAGTTTCCAATCTAAGGAACCCCAGCAGATTGCATCGAGTCATTGACTTGCAGCATTCACTCCTCTGGAATCAGCAGGCAGAAACAATGGCTTGTGTTGTCGTTGACTTTACAGCAATCCCTCATACTGAGCATGCATGTAGCGACAGTGGAGAGGAAAAACTCCACTTTAACAGGAAGAAACCTCCAGCAGAACCTGGATCAGTACAAGCAGCCATCTGCCACGACCGACTGGGGGTTTGAAAAGACAGAAAGCTAAATTAGAAGCACAGGATACTGAAATAAAAGAGTTTATAGCAGCAGTTCTAGAACGTCACTGGAAGCATCTCAGCCCATGTTCTCATCCAAGAAGCTGTCTCAGCTAACAGAACCAGCCCAGGTGTGGTTACTGTGGAGGGAAGAACACTAAGAGAAAACAAAAGGTTAACAAGGTTGAAATAACGGTAACTAAGTAGATTGGACAAAGGAAGAAAGTAGCAGAGAGAGAAGTGGTCAGATTGTCCTCCAGCAGTCTAAGCCTATAGCAGCATAACTATAGAAAAACTTAAATAACTTAACCCTATAGAGTGAGACATGAAGAAGGTAGAGCA
>JAVLVB010000683.1:8924-20645 GCA_032876305.1 Orestias chungarensis | reverse complement strand
GAACCACCAGTAAACCTGCAGTCTGAGAGCGAAGTGCTCTGTTTGGGACATAAGGAGTAATCAGATCTCTGATATACGATGGAGCTTTATTAGTGAGGGCTTTATATGTCAAAAGAAGAATCTTAAAATCTATTCTAAGTTTGACAGGGAGCCAATGAAGGGAAGCTAAAATAGGGGAGATATGATCTCTCTTTTTAAGTCTGAAGACTTTGTGAACTTCCTGCTAATAAAGAGTTACAATAGTCCAGCCTTGAAGTAACAAATGCATGGACTAGTTTTTCAGCATCTGTCCTAGAGAAAAGCAACTCTAATCTTCTTGGCTGTTAATATTAATCCAGTTTTACTTATCAGACTGATAGGATCGCCCTCTATGGATATTATTACCGATATACCTTCAGAAATCTCATCTGTGATGTGTGTGTGTTCTGCCTGTCTTCATAAATGAGCCACTAGATGTCACCAAAACCTTTAAAGTCGTCGTTAATTATTTTTATCCGAAGGTAGAGCAGGAACAAACTGTTTCTTTCCTTTGTTTCCAGGTATGGGTGGGGCAGCTATCGCCCCTCCTTCATCACTTGTGGAGAAAGAAGGTAAATGTGACTTACCAGAGCGGATGTGGAGGGCAGCTCCTTGCAAAACTTTTCGGAGATTTAAAATTCTTACCATAATACTAAAATGTACATAATTTGTCAAAGCTAATTTAATCTAGACATTTGAAAATGTTAGACGGGGACGTTAAAGTTGTTCAAACGTATGACGTGTTCCAGCAGAGGGCAGCGGTGTTCCTCTAACCCAAATGACACCATGTTCCTACTTTATACCAGCGTGCCTGTTCTCGTTCTTCAGGCCCGTCTCCGTACTCCTACGAAGATGAAGGCCGTCCTGCCAGAGGAGCGAAGGCGGCCATCCCTCCCCCGATGTATGAGGACTCAGACCGACCGCGCTCTCCGCCCGGGCCCACCAGCTCCTTCCTAGCCAACATGGGGTGAATCCTTGCCGCGTTTCCGTCGGCCAGTTCTATAGATCAAGAAGCCTTTGTTTGATAAACGTTCTCCCAACAGGGGTACGGTGGCCCATAAGATCATGCAGAAGTACGGCTTCAAGGAAGGCCAGGGGCTCGGCAAGCACGAACAAGGGCTGAGCACGGCGCTGTCTGTGGAGAAGACCAGCAAGAGGGGAGGAAAGATCATCATTGGCGACGCTGCAGAAAAACGTGCGTTAATTTTCCTTCTATTGTCTCGTTTAATCATTTTTATCTCAGCTAATGTCGAGCTCGTCTGTCTTCTCCCGTCTGAAGCTACCGTTCACATTTTAGCCCCTACTGTTCGTAAGAAAGTGTCGTTTTCTGCAGCAGGCGGTTGTGTTATAGTAATTCCTGTGTTTTATCTTGTGTGTGTCGGTGCGATTGAGCAGCGGGGTCGAGCCAATCAGGTGCGGCTGATACTTCAAGCGGAGCCTCTGCAGGTTGGCCCCCTTTTCTTACTCTTGTGTGGAGCACACCCAGTCCAGTTTCATGTTTAGCCTTCTCAGTAGTGTGTCTGCATGTCTCTTAGGTCTACTAAAGTAAATTAATTAATGTCTTCTGGAAAGTCTTCGTTAAAGAAGAAAATCAGCTTTAGTTTTTATGATTGCATGTAAAGCACATTTTTATTTTAGTTTGCTACTCACAGGTACATACTTATTTTTTTTCCCTTCCTTTCATAGCGATAAGTGTGTTTTGCTTATTTAAAATAGTTTAAGTGCCAGATTGCCAGGTTATAATTGGATCCAGTAACAGAACATTTCTAACACACTTGACCTTCCTTAAAAAAATAGTTAGTGATCCAAAAGGGAACGTATTTTGCTATGTCCTGTTTATTACAGCTGAACTTAACCAACGTCTGACATAATCAGTGCGGCCTTGTCGATTGGCTCCAAACCAGAAGATAGAAACTATTCAATTCGATTTATGTATACTGCGCCAGTTTGTCGTCTTAAAGAAAATAATTTCATTTTATGATGCCTTGTTCTCTTTTTAATTTCTCTTTGGGATTAATTAACTAGTTTTGAACTAACAAAAGGCTAATCAATGCATGACTACTAGATCACCAAGTCATAAACATGGATAAATAAAGAAAAAAGAAAAACAGCAACAACAAATCTTAGTTTTTATTATCTGGTTTTAGACAAAAACATTTTCCAACTAAATATTTAAAACAGGTTTTTCTAAATTCTGTATTTATAGAAACTGAAGCACAAAATACGCAGTTGGAAACCTATGGACACAAAAAAGGATCATTCTGCTGTGGAAATTATGTGCAAAAATTGCATTAAAAATGAGTTATTACTTAAATGAGGCTTTATAATTACATTTTCTGTTCAGAAATATTCTATTCGATTTTGTATTTCATGAGGCTACACAAACAAACACCCTGAGTATTTAACAAACTTACATCAGCTTTCTTTACTTGTTATTGTTAAGGAGCAGAATGATATTCTGCTTCAAAGCGGCTAATAAATTAATGCTCATGGTCTTGAATCAGCTGTTTGTCCACCTGTTTTATATTTTTAGCAGCAGTAGCATTTATTATTCTACTTTAAATCGATCTCATCTGTATGCAATGATAAAACGAAGCAATGACCGCAATAAAATCCAGTTTATTGGGTTTAAAGGTAGCTTTGTGTTCAATAGGTGTTGGGTTTCCTTTTGGCCAACAGGTGGCGTATGTGGCGCATGCAAAGCCTGCTGGGTTTTTAGTCATGTCGTCCATCGACAAGGTTGGATGTTAAAAACATTCTCTTCAGATCTGAGATATTAGGATGTCAGAACACCCTTTTATTTTTTTATGACTGTTTTCTGTTTTTATTGGCCCTTATTAGCATCTGGATGCTGTATTAGCTTTAAAGAAGACAGAAAAGACAGATTACAAGAAATCCTTTTACAAATAAAGTTATTACAGTAACACTTTCCATTTTCACTTAACAAGAAAGACTCAGAGAAACTGTTTGCATTGGGTCTAAAAGTGTCAGAAAAAACACAGATCACATCATGCTAATTACATAGTTCTC
This sequence comes from Orestias chungarensis, assembly GCA_032876305.1. Classification (NCBI taxonomy): domain Eukaryota; kingdom Metazoa; phylum Chordata; class Actinopteri; order Cyprinodontiformes; family Cyprinodontidae; genus Orestias; species Orestias chungarensis. The sequence continues at coordinate 17,597 of JAVLVB010000683.1, read as the reverse complement.
TTTCCTCCCAGTAAAACACTGTGATGCGCTTTTTATTTCAAGGTTGTAATATTTACAGTGCCCAACATTCTGTTAATGAATTTGGCCAGTTGGATGGACTTTCTGCCATTTATGCGCAAGATTTCTGTGCGCATGGCACTCTGGGTAGTGTAGTCATGTTGCAATCAGGCAATTTGCAGGTTCAATTTCTGCTTCCCTCTTGTCACATGTCATTGTGCTCCCACATGTCAGGGGTAAGCAGCTCTTACTATGCGTTATGCACGTTGGTTCTATGTTATTTTTACTTGTATTTTATCTACATCTTCCCAGTTTTGTATCAATTTAACCTAGTAATACAAAATTTGCTGATTTTCCTTAATGCCTGTAATTAGACGTTTAATATGGGGAGATCAAGCGTTCAGCAGCCATCAGCTGCTTAGCTAAGGAGAAAGGGAATGTTACTGAGGTTTTCTGTCCACCAATCAATTAGCTTAACCGTACCGCACATCTGTCCTGTAACTAAAGGGCGTCCAGGCATGTCTGTGCAGAAAATAGTCTGGTTTGAAGAGTTGTGGTCTTCCTAATTACTGGATTTGTTACACTATACTCTACACCTTACTTCTACCCTGATTAGTGTTGTGATTAGCCGTTATGATATTGCGTTTTTGAGTTTGACGTCAGTTTCCTATTTTGATGCATTCGTCCCATTTTTCCTGTATGTAAACTGTCAAACCGGGAACTGACGACTCTTTTTGAAATTGCATGAACTTTTGGCTTCTCCCGATAGATCCTATCTTCATCTGTTTGTTTTCTGCAGTTTATTGTTTTAGTTCTTTTCTTTTTTTTCCTGGAATACCAACAGCGGCACGACTGAGTGACCCGTTTAGAGTCGTTCCTCGGTCGTGCGGCGAGACAATAAAACCAACGCGATGTGGGAACAGTACACCGAACGTCAGCGTTGCACTGAACATTGACCGAATAGTTTCATCCATCACATGTTTTGAGTAAATATCTTTATCAGGCCTGTGAATGTGATTTCTGCTGTTTCCGTCCAATCAGCCGATCCTTCCAAGAAGTCTGATGCCAACCCGCTGACTGAGATCCTGAAAAACCCGACCAAAGTGGTTCTGCTGAGGGTATGCGTATCTTATCCGACATTTTTTCTTCCCCACATCGTATTTGATTGAAACAAAAAGCATATTTCAAAAGGTAGATGGGGTTTTAATATCAATCAAACATAAAAATGTGTCTCGGTTGTTCAGAACATGGTCGGTCGAGGAGAAGTGGATGAAGACCTGGAGGGGGAGACGAAGGAGGAGTGCGAGAAATACGGCAAAGTGGTGAAATGTGTCATTTTTGAGGTGCGAAGAATGAGGCTCCGCCGCATTGTTTTGTGTTTAAAGACACAATAACCAATCATATTGTCCTACACAGATCGCAGAGGTGCCTGATGACGAGGCTGTCAGGATATTTCTAGAGTTTGAGCGCGTGGAGTCGGCCATCAAAGGTCGGTATCCACTGGCTGTCGTACGGTGTTCCTTTATCGTTCGACCTGAGATGAACTTTACATAATCGCTTCACTCTCTTTTCGCGATTGTGTAACCGCTCTATTAATGCGGCCGAAAGTGTGTCCCGATCTAAATGAGTTGGCCCAGATCAGAATCAAGGTAAGATGTCGTTCCCTGCGGCGTTACATCACACACGGCCCGGCCACCCCGCCGCCTCCTGGCGGGACCGGCAGAACCGCGCGTACATCACAGCTCCCAGAAAGCGGGACGCACTCTCAAAGAATGAGTTACAGCGACGAAGGGGGGTTTATGTATCTGGGGTCATTTTGAGTTCAGGTTGTGTTTTTAAAGTAGCAACAATTCAGAACAACTCTCATTTTTACAAGACTCCTCGTATCAGGAAATTTGTTCCAGTCGAATCAGATTCACATCTGATGATGGCGCTAAAGTTTACAGCTAACGCTTTCTGGAACACGGCTAACACGTGGAAAGTGATCTTCTCCTCAGATGAGATTAGAACGTAACACTTTGTGTGAGAGAAAACTAAAACATCAGCAGAAGGTTTGCTGGTCGCTCCGCATATCCGTAACTTCAACATCTCTCTGTGCAGCTTTCTAACCAACAGCAACTGAGGTGGATTAGCAGCGCTTGCTAACAACATATGGGGTCTTTCAATGAATGTTATGTGGAATATTGTGTGGAAATTGAGGTGTTAGCGTGAGATTCTTCAGTCAGAAGCTTCATAGATTCGTTGCACGACTGGCAGCTACTGCAGGCCGACACTATAAAGATACTTGGAGGATATGAAGTACAACATTTAATTATAATATAAATATAATAAATATAAATTGTCTGTTGACTCCTTCTTCTCTTAACAACTAATATATTTAAATACAGACATGACAAATGCCAGTTTTAGCAGTTTTTTTTCAGTGAACGTTTGCGTCAGGGTCTCAAAAAAGAATGACACTGAAATTGCCAATAATATTATTTTACATCTATTTTTTCTTTTCTTTGGTTGGAAATCACTTTCTTCGAACAACATCCCATAGAAGAAAAGTTTTTCATTCTCCGTTTGCTAAAAAAATCTTGTTTTTTCTTTATTTTTAAACCTTGAAACTAAACTTGAATGGTGGTTATTAAAAAAATTCATCAGTTGGGCTAAACGCATTTCTTTTAGCAGGGCCGTAGCTTTTACAGGTGGTGGTAACGCAGAAAATCACATGAACACACCATACACTCGGTGGTGGCAGCATCGTCCTGTGATGAGGCCTTTCTGTTTCGGCCCCTTACTTTAGCTCTGAAGTTTTCAAAAGACTCTTTAACGTTTCCAAATCCAGGATGTTCACTGATTACAATAAGGAATGAAACAGCCCGCCATGTTACAGTTGACCCAGAAACAAATCACACCCCTGGATGATTAACATTTACATTTATTCGTTTCAAGCAGTTAGTTTGTTTCTAATAGGAAATGAGACGCGAAATAAGACGAGAAGAATATCTATTTCCGTTTCATTACAAATGCATCAGAACATCAAATGCTTTTTTTTGTTTTCAATGGGATGCTGCAGATTTATCATTAACTTCAAGTCATTGGTGTTGGGAAGCCCTGTTTTTTTGCCATGATCCGAATTTTTAGCTTCTGCAAAAGATAAAGATTCATGTCAGAACTCTAAAATGTTAAAAATTTCTAGAGAAGATGTGTAACTGTAAACCTGAATCTGCTAGGAGTGGGAATAATGTTAGCCGAACTACAGCTGCTGAAGTTCTCTGTCCATCTTAAACTGCAGTTAAATAGAGTCTTCCTGCTGTAACAACTTCTACACCGAAGAGTGTTGTGGCGAACGGAGGCCGGGGTGGGAAATCAATGACTTACTGTAAGAGACTACGATTAAAGTTTAGAAAATTAAATGTAGGGTGAGGAACATTCCACTTATTCGGCTCTTAAAATTCAGATACATTTTTTTATAAATGTTGGACACAGGAAAATATTTACAGATTTCTTGGTAATAATCCGCCTCCGACCTGCCTCTAGATTTTCTCCGAGGCATAAACCTGATTACTTTTTGGAAGATTGCTTAATCTGTATTACAGAGAAGGACCTCCCAGCATTTCACAGGAACATCAAATTACTTTCTTGTGAGATTGTGAACTAAACAAATCATTTAATCTGGTCATTATTAGTACATTTGAACTAAACTATGTTGTGTTTTTCTGCTCCAGAGCAACAATTACTGTAAAACACATCCTGCTGTCTCACAGGAGTTCTGTGGTGAACATCCTGTGTGTTCATAGTGCAGCTGAAGCGCGGAGGCTATGCGTCCCGCCTCCCAGCGTTTTTTTTGTCTTTCTAAGAAAACACACCAGTCTCTGAATGAGGACTCTCAGGAAGGAGCGTCACCATGTCTGTGTGTTTTGGTGAAAAACAAACATTTATTCAGGGAAGCAACACCTAAGATCCATTTTTACCACGTTCTGCGAATGGGTTTTAGTGTGACAAGCAGTTTTTAAACAGGAACAGGAGTATAAAAGTGACTGACAAATAATTTTGAGAAAAGGGAATCTAAAAAGCGTGGCCACCTTGTTAGCCGTAAAACCTGCGGTCACTCTGGAGGAGCTGCAGGGATCCACTGCTCAGTATAGGAGGGTTGGTTTACATTTACTCCCTCTATCTGTTTTTTAGTAAAAAGTAACTAAAAATTTAAATTGTAAGTTTGCTTCAAGTCATACTTTTTCCACTTCTGATACCATATCGATATTTCAGTCTTCAATATTGTCCCGATACGATATCATCGTGAATCATACATTCATTTATTACTTTTGTAGTGTCGATTGTTGGGCTTTATTATTTATTCCATTGGTTATATCATTTTGACGGTCTACAATTCGCTAAAAAATCTATTTATTTATAAGATTCTGGACAAAATAAACTGACGCTGTATTAAATGAGTGATGAGATCGGTCATATAAAACCTCCCCGGTTCTGTGTTGCTATGGGAACCTCGTTCGTGACGAGCATTGCTCTCAGCCACACTTTAGTGAAAAGTCCCGTCACCATCGCTCCTATTTCACACAGCAGGTCTCGAAGATCATTTAGGGTTTGTTTTGTTTCCGGCTGAAATTCTCAAAAATTGTTGCGTCGTTTTTCGTACTACTAAATAAACGCAATCGCCGTCGTACTTCTGTGGGACCGTTTCACTGCGACACGACCATTCAGACTGCAGACCCTTTAAAATTTATTAGAGATTGTTTTTGAATTAATAATCTTCTAATAGAAGCAACAGCCTGTGCTAATACTGAAGCGGCACAAATGGGAATGCGATCGTTCACACCGTGAAATAGTCTGATTTCAGTCGGATTTGCCTGCTAAAATAACAAAGCCTTTGTTATCAGAAGCTTTGGTTGTGGCTGCTGGATTAATATAGTGGTGCAGATTAAATCCTGGAACAAAATGCTTAAATTGGAGGCCTATTTTATATACAGTCCGAAATGTTCTGTTACTTGTATTTGGCTAATATCCGACCAATGTCAATGTTAGATTGAGACACCCCGTAGTGAAAGAAGAGGATCTAGTTAGATGAGATCATAATGACACTTTTTGGTCTACATAGAAAACATAGTGTACCACTTAAAATCATCATTAACACTCTTGGACACATGGTGGTACAAAGATCAGACTTTGGTGACTGTTTTCTTCTGGACAAACAAGAATAAGTAACCCTAAACGTCACAAAGTTTAAGACCGATGATCCAACTAAGAACAAATGAAAGTCGAATCAAGCCTGGTTGAGCTGGAGTTGTTCACCTGCATAGCTGCTGACTACAGCCTTTGCGTCTGAAATAAATATTTCCAATGTGTTTTCTTCATAAATGCCCTTCACATTTGTCTGGTTGCTGTTTCTAAACGGCAAGTTTCCACTACATTCTCTCACTGTACTTCACAAAACTATAAAAATCACCTGGTTTGTGCTGGAAACCTGTAAAAACACGTGTAATATTGTGATGTTGAAGGAGGGCAGGAGTGTGAACATTTTAATGTCTTCTCCCTCTGCAGCCGTCGTGGATTTAAACGGACGATACTTCGGAGGTCGAGTCGTCATGGCCTGCTTCTATAATCTAGACAAGTTTCGGGTTTTGGATCTCGGGGAACAGGTGTGACGTCCTTGAGAAGGGAACCTGTGAGACTACAACCGCACGCTTGTACATATTCTTTTCTTTTATGAACGGCATATGTTGTAATGATTGTTGTTGTTTTTTTTTGTGGTTATTAAATACCTTTATGTCAAGACAAAATAAAAGGTATTACGAATCTCGTAGGTGTGGTTTCCTTTATTTGCTTTGCTCCAGTAAGAGGCCTAGTTTTGCATATTTTTCTGACATATTTGACATATCTCTCGAGTCCAGGAGTCCTAACTTAGCCTCGCTAGAATATATGTAGGGGAATAGGACTGAGCGCAGCCTCAGCCCCAATAGAGCTTATGTAAGTGAGCCAGAGGGGCCCTGGAGGCTCTAGCTGACAGCATCAGAAGAAATCCCTCTGGAACAAGGAAACAGGTTGGGTGTTGAAACAGAAATAAGAAAAGAGACCCATTTAAACGATTATGTTGTCCCTCCATTTACGCTGCATGTTAGGAATTATGTGTATTAAACAAAAGCGGTTACCACTTTATAATAAGGCTCCTCTTATAAGTTCATTCATATATGAATCCAGCATTATTATTAGGCTTTTCTTAGCAGTGAGTGGGAGAAAACAAATTGATGGCTTTCTTGCCTAATAGCTAATTATATTTACCTGTAAATGTAGAGTTGCACAAAAAGCTTTTTTAAACTTAACTTGGCATACTAATGAAGTAGCATTAAAGTACAATGTGTTAAAAAAAATACGTCTTACAGACTATTGGGCATTTAAGATGTTAAATGAAGCTTTTAATATGGCTCAATGTTAATGCATGATAGTGGTTTCACTTTGCTCTCAATGCAAACAATTAAAATGTTTTTTTAAACATATATTTATACAGAGGCTTTATGAAAGAGTAATATATGGTTGAATTGGTGCAAATGTGCAGTGTATCAGTCAAAGCACGCCGTGAAGTGTTAATCATAGAGGTATCTGGGGAAGTAAACTGTTTCTGTGGGGGCAGGTCGTTGCAGATCTCTCGATGTTCCACCGACCTAAAGGTAAACGCTTGCACAGTTAGTGTCCAGGTTGTGTGGACTCTGCCGAGACGTCAGCACATCTTCCTTACTCTAGACGTTGAAAAGCTTCGCATTTTGCTGCCGGCTAGTCAGGAAGCTGGTGGGTGATCCAATGGCAGGGTGAGCTTCTGATGTGCGACATGAATCAAGAATCAAGAATCAGTTTATTTATATAGCGCCAATTTACAACAGGTGTCGTCTTAAGGCACTTTACAAAAAATCAATTAAAATCAAGGATACATTCTAACAAATCAGTTTAAAAAAGTTTCCAATCTAAGGAACCCCAGCAGATTCATGGAGTCATTGACTTGCAGCATTCACTCCTCTGGAATCAGCAGACAGAAACAATGGCTTGTGTTGTCGTTGACTTTACAGCAATCCCTCATACTGGGTCTATGGTGTTCTGGTTCAAGGAGAAATCCACAAAAAGTGTCTAAGCATATGTCCTTTTGTGGTCAGTGTTACATGGTGAGGTGTAGCATATTGAGTGCATCATCTGACCTGTTTGCATGGTAAAGAAACCACTGGGTGATGTATTTAGTGGCTTCGACCCAAATCACCGAAATTTCATGACTACAGAGGTGAGGGCGGTAGACTTGTAGTCATTTGACCTCCTGATGTTGGGTTTTTTGGAGGGGTCGATTGCGGAAGGAAGGAACCTCACAGAGCTGAAGGTCTATGTGATGGAACGACCAGATGGTTAGCAAAGGTTCTCCTGTGCGTGGGGGAGAAATTGTCAAGTAACTAGAGCTCGATGCTGAAGGAGCCTATTAACATCTTCGTCACAGATCTTTAGTGCAGGCAGGGGGTCCAGGGACAGGACGTTGGTTGGTGAATGGAGAGCTTTTGTCCCTGAGTGAGATGCGGTCGAGGTGATGGTAGGTGTGAACGGCCTCCTTTCAAACTTGAAGTAGAAGCTGGTTGTATGCCAGAGGAGGATTCTGCTAAGGGTGTGGACTGGGCTCCTATAGATGGTGATATTTTTAGACCCTTCTGAACTGATTTAGGGTCCTCTATTGAGAAGTTGTTTTAGCTTCTCACCGTAGCTTCCCTAAGCCGCCCTGATCTCCTGGGTCAGTTTGCCCTGGCTTGATTATACAGCCTGTACCATGCAGCTGTAAGCTTCATTGCTGGTCCGACGCAACTTGAAAAGGAATGTGAGTTAAAGCCCCAGCTAAGTATTGCGTGCATACACACAAACCAATAATTTAGATGCCAGACATGTTTTCACAGTTAGAAATATTGAGCATTGAGATGTACCTGTTGAGGGTTCTTTCTTTCTAGTCAAACATATTAAGAACCATTGGGTGAAGGCCCATTTGTGGCTTTGGAGTCATCAGTTGCACACAATTGGGCCTAGTCAAAGTGCTAATGCTTGGAATTCTTCTAATTTTGCTGAATTAAAACAAATCTTAGGAGAGTGGACTAAAATTATTCCATAACCTCTCTTCAGTCTATGGTAAGGTCTAACCGTTGACTTCATTTGTTGGCACCAAAGGTGTAACAACCAGTTATTGCTTTATCCCTTACCACCTCTAATGTCATTAATATTACAATCTTTAATCACTAACTCCAGTATTTGTTTTTCTTTTTTCGTTGAAAGACTTGGCCTATAAAAAAAGTTGTACCTCTGACAGACTGGGGTTCATGTTGATTGATCTGAAGATGATTCTACCTTTCAATCAACCAGCGCTAGACATAGACAGAAGAGTTCACTGCTTTCTATGTCTATGCGCCTGCAAATTAGGAAGCAGGAAAGGGTTCTGACCTACATACGAGCACATGCGACTAACATTTATTACAAGACTGTATTCACCTCTTTTTCCAGTAATGGCTACATGTCTTGAGCCTTTGCTTGGTGGAGCAGCACAACCGTTGTGTGGGCTTTGACTTATTCCTGATCATCCTTCGTATATACATATATATATATACGTATATATATATATATATATATACTTATAGATATATATATATATATATATATATATAA
>JAVLVB010000682.1:258005-275506 GCA_032876305.1 Orestias chungarensis | reverse complement strand
TTCCAGAGGAGTGAATGCTGCAAGTCAATGACTCGATGCAATCTGCTGGGGTTCCTTAGATTGGAAACTTTTTCAAATTGATTTGTTAGAATGTATCCTTGATTTTAATTGATTTTTTGTAAAGTGCCTTGAGACGACACCTGTTGTAAATTGGCGCTATATAAATAAACTGATTCTTGATTCTTCTTGATTCTTGATGTGTTCCTGTAACCTAGAAATAACTCTTTTTCCTTGATGTTCTGACAAGAAATAAAGTTATTTGAACGGATAAGGCAAATTAAACATATAAATGTTTTACCAACTTAAAATTGAAGCATGTCTCAGTTTTATAGTTTGCTGAGTTGTCTGAGAGCTCTGAAAGGACCATGGATGCCAGAACTGCAGCAAAGAGGAAAAATAAATCAGCATGAGGCTATAGCCTATTACACAGAGCAGTGAAATGTCAGCCAGGAGGTACAGAGGAAATAAAATGTCACAGAGTGGAGCCCTGATGTATGATCTCAAGTTTTACTTTTTATGGGGAAAATAGAAGGTGTGGGGCTACAAAAAAGCTCTTTAACAATCTTCAGGGAGAAGGCGACCAGTTAAATAAAAAAATGAAAAATTATGAAGAGTCTAAATTTCTAATTGAAACTATGATTCTTGAAACACACCTTTTCAGCAAACATTCACTTTCAGTTTAAAAGCAAAGCAATATCATTACCCTATTCCTGAGAAGCACCCACCAGGTCATGCAAAAATGAATTAACTTTCATTAGGCTTTCTGCTAAACAATGACCGCACAATCCAGAAACTGGAAAAAAAAACTGGTCCAACAAGAGGACAACACAAGTGCAAATTGATGCTGTTATTCATAGTATTACATCCTCATTGCATTAAACACCGTAGCCGCCATAAAAAGGAAGGTGATTACTGATATTACCTTAGATTGGAAACTTTTTAAATCGATTTGTTTATGATGTATCTTTGATTTTAATTGATTTTCTGTGAAGTGCCTTGAGACGACATCTGTTGTAAATTGGCGCTATATAAAGAAACTGATTCTTGATTCTTGATATGAGGTTGGCTCGCTGGTTTAATTCAGAACTTCGTACCTTGAAGGAAAACACCGAGAAACTGGAGAAAAAAGGGCTGTCTTCACTTAGAGGAGTCCTATTTATCCTGGAAAAACAGCAAGCTTCTGTATAAAAGGACCCTTCGCCAAACTAGATCTGTATATTTTACATTATTAATAGAGGAAAATAAGAACAATCATAGGTTTCTTTTTAATATGGTTGCAAAACTTATGAGAAATGAAAACTCTTTTGTGCCCTCCGTTCCTCCAGCTCTTAGCTGTAATGTCTTTATAGAAGTCTTTATTGATAAATTTGAATCTATTAATACTGAAATTGATGGCATCCTCCCAAACATAACTACTTACTCAGGAAGCAAGGAGGCACTGAATGATGCTCTGGAGCCTGTCCCTGATTGAAGTGCTTTGCTCCAGTTGAGCCTTCTGAGCTTTCAAAAAATATTGCCTTCATCTAAGCCTTCAACTTGTATGTTGGATCCAATCCCAACCAAATTGTTTAAAGAATTATTTCCTATTATTATTACCCTAATTTTTGATATGTTTAATTTGTCATTAGTACTGGCTATGTACCAGAGCATCTTAAGGTGGCTGTAATAAAACACTTAAGAAACCTTCTCTTGATCAAGAAGACTTAATAAATTACAGACCGATATCTAATCATCCTTTTTTTTAATCTAAATTCCCTGAAAAAAATTGTTGCTAATCCACTGAGAGAGCATTTGAGGAACAATGACCTATTTGAAGAATTTCAGTCAGGTTTCAGAACTTATCATAGCACACAGACAGCTCTCTTTAAAGTCACAAATGATATTCTCATGGGCTCAGACAATGGACTAGTGTCTACTCTAGTTAGGTTAGATCTCAGTGCTGCTTTTGACACAGTCAAACAGACATAAAGCCCTCACTAATCGAGCTCCATCATACATCAGAGATCTGATCACTCCTTATGTCCCTAACAGAGTGCTTCGCTCTCAGACTGCCGGTTTACTGGTGGTTCCTAGAATCTCTAAAAGCAAAATGGGAGGCAGATCTTTTAGTTATCAGGATCCTCTCCTGTGGAACCAGCTTCCAGCTTTAGTCCGTGAGGCAGACACCCTGTCTAGTTTCAAATCTAGGCTTAAAACCTTCCTGTTTGATAAAGTTTATAGTTAGGAAGAGGTAGAGAAGACAGCCTAATCCGGTTGGGGGAAGAACTCAGTCTTGACAGATGGTTCTCCTTTGCTCTACCTTCTTCATGTCTCACTCCACTGGGTTTTTTAACTTATTTCTATAGTTATGCTGCTATAGGCTTAGACTGTTGGAGGAAAATTTGACCACTTCTTTCTCTGCTTCTTTCTTCCTTTGTCCAATCTGCTTTAGTTGCCGTTATTTCAACCTTGTTAACCTTTTGTTTTCTCTTAGTTGTCTCTCCATAGTAGCTACACCTGGTGTGGCGTTCTGTTAGCTGAGACAGCTTCTTGGAGGAGAACATTGGCTAAGAAGCTGCCAGTGACGCTCTACAATTGCTGCTATAAACGCTTTTTTTCAGTATCCTGTGCATCTATTTTAGTTTTATGTCTCTTCAAACCTCCAGCCGGTCGTGGCAGAAGCCTGCTTGTACTGAGCCAGGTTCTGCTGGAGGTTTCTTCCTGTTAAAGGGGAGTTTTTCCTCTCCACTGTCGCTACATGCATGTGTGACACGGTCAACGAAGGATGGGACCGGACACCAAAGTAATATTTCGCAGGATCTTTAATTTCCCGACTGCCCTCTACCGAGCACAGCATTAATTGTCTAATTTGGGGAGAAACTTTTGTTATAGTCAAATAATAAAATAAAGAAGAAAAAAAAACAAGCTGTTCCTTTATTTCCTGTTTATCCTATTACACCTTCAGCACAAAACAACAATCACAAACAAAACAACAGTAGTGGCCTTATTTCTATATAAACAAAAAAAATATATATATTTATTACCATTAATATATTTCTAAACCACTCTTCACATTTTAACAGAAACATTTCGCACTGTGCATTATGCTTTAACTCAACTCAAGGTAATGAATTAACTTTAATGTACATATCCATGTATTAAATTGCAAAATATATTTTTATCCATGACCTTCATTGAAATTACGATACATTCAGAAAGCAAAATTATGTGCTCACTTACTCAAGCTTATAGCTTGAGAGCCTCACTTCACACCTGGATGCAGCACGCACGCACATACACACGGCTCATTCTCTCCCCTCTACACGGGCCACATATAGTTTCATAAACAACAAAATATAACAGTAACAAAAATTTCCGTACGCTGTATGACACTTACGCTGACCCGCGGTCGTCTAGGCAACTCTTGACACACTGGAGTTAATCTAATACTAACCCTCAGCCGATGAGAAATAAAAGTCTTTGGTCACAATTGTCTGCCAGTCGGCTCAGTGTGGTGTGCTGCAATTCTTTTACTCAGTAACGTACTTCCTCTGTAATGTACGATTCAAACAGCTCAACACACCAACATCCGGGAAATACACATGTGCACATTAGCTGGAAGGATGGCAGTTTTTCGCGCATTGTCAAACCTCGAGTTATTTCTTGTTTATTGCGAGGTTCTCAACCTAGTCGGCCTTAAAGTGACACATATATCAACTGTGTTAGTTCACAGCTCACCCATATTCACTTGGCTACATTCTCCACTGCTACATGTCAATGTTCTCTGTGACTTTTGATCCCATAGTCCCTTTAATATGTAAAGAATAAGAGACCATGCCTGCTAACACCTGAAACAGTAAATCTGGACCAAAGGACACTGAGTTACATGCAGACATTGGTAAGTTAAAAGGGTTTCTATTCTTCCCAGCTGTTGTTTTCTAGCTCTTTTGTGGAGGTGGGATGGGTGTGTCACCCCTGACTTTTCCCTCCTTTCTCCTCCTGGGAGTAGGCATCGGCCTCTGCTCTCACCTCTCACCCATCTCCTTTTCAACCCTATCCTCTCTGTCCAGTTTGCAATCAATTTCTTCATGGTCTTCCGCCACAACAATCACTGGACCCAGAGTTTCAAACTCCCGAATAGTAACAGGCTCAGCAACTGGATATGTCACTTTCTCTTCCAAAAGGAACTCTGGCTCATTGAACTCCATCCCTAACTCTTGACTTGGGACAGGTTCATCTACATGATTGGTTGAGTGGCAACATTGCCTTGGTGCTGTCACCAGACCCACACATGGCCCCAGGTTACACCTATGCACCCTTTTTACCAGCCCACCGTCCAGCCGCTGCACTGTGTAAGTGGTTCCTTGGACCTCTACAACCTTGTGGGCTGTGGGTGACCAAACATCTTGGATCTTGTTCCTTCCTGGTGGACGAAGGCAGACATAAACCGACTGTCCCGCCTCAATATCTGGACAGTATACATGCTCTTCTTGCTGAACTAGTCTTTCTTTAGCATTTCTTTCAGCACATTGTCTCGCTCTGGCATGCGCATGTTGAAGGCGCTCCTAGTGTACAGCCAACTAGTCGGGTTTATCACTGTTCTTCTGCTCATGGCCAAACAGTGCATCGATAGGCAAATGAGACTGAACTACAAACAGCAAATAATAGGATGAATATCCCGTGGTTGAGTGTAACGTGACATTGTATGCATACACTAGCTCTGATAGGTGTTCAGGCCAACAGCGTTTCTTCTGAGGGGAAAGTGTGTGCAAAAGGGAAAGTGTGTGCAAAAGATGCAGAGTGCGATTAAACCATTCGCACTGGGGGTTCCCTTGAGGGTGATGTGGTGTTATTCGGGTCTTCTTCATGCCATAAAATCTGCATAACTCAGCAATTACTGCACTTTCAAAATTCCTGCCCTGATCCGAGTGCTGGCGATCTGGTACTCCATACTAAAGAAACCACTCTTTCAGGATGACTTTAGCAGTTGTATCTGCCTTCTGAGCACGTATGGCAAAAAAATGTTTGCCTCAACAAGCCCAATGTCCTTTCATTTTCTTGATGTCCCATTTGCTCGTGTACACTTTTGAAAACCTGGTCTTTGAATCAGCCTGGCAGCAGTAGCTGATGACAGGTTCCAGTATGAGCATCTTCGATCACTCTGTACAAAAATCTATCTTTCTTTTGTAGTCGAGGCCACTGTTTCAACAGGGAGTGGACTGGCTTTGGCAAGGTTCTCCTTTTCTGGTAAGTTGGTTTCCTTTGTTTATCCCAGAACCCTCTCACAACTCTAAGAGCTGGATCGGATTCTTGGAAGCTCTGGAGCTCTGCTTTGGAATATCCAGGAAGTATGGGAGTGCTATCCTGGATCTCACTTTTAGCTACTGTGTCACTGACCTCTGATGCACTTAACTGCCTGAGCTTACAACACTCAACACCTGCTGTCACTAGATCTAGGTCTAAGGCTCTGCCTGGTCTGAGAGTGTTACATATCGCTACACATCCATCTTATTCTGCATCCTCACTAGCAGGCTCTGGCTCACCATTGGCTGGTCGCTGAGAAAGGGCATCAGCAACAGTACTACAGCAGCAGGAGTGATACTTTACATCAAAATCAAACACGGCTAACTAAGCGACCCACCTCTGCTGAATGTCTACTAAACTGGCTGTAGAGAAGTGGCACAGGGGGTTGTTATCAGTGACGACAGTGAACTTTGTCCCCCAAAAGATAACTCTTAAATTTCTCGGTGAGCGCCCACTTTAAGGCTAGGAGTTCAAACTTCATGCTGCTATAATTTTGATAATTATTTTCTGCCCCTCTAAGCCTCCTTCTGGCATAGGCTATGACTGTCTTCTTCCCCCCTTGTTCCTGATAGAGAACTGTCCCTAAGCCCAGGTTGCTACCATCTGTCTCTAGTATAAAAGGGAGGGTGAAATCTGCATAGCCTAGTTTGTGTGCACTGGTTAGCTTTTACTTCAATTGTTCAAAAGCTTGTAGACACTCTGGTGTCCAAGATGACTTGAACAACTGATTAGTCATGACCTGGCTGTTCTCTTTGACACATGCAGTTACAACATCATGGAGATGCCCTGCAATCTGTGAAAAACCTTTAATAAACCTCCTATAACAACTGCAAAACCCTACAAATGACCTACGCTCTTTTACAGTTTTTTAGACCGCAGCTTCACTGCACTTATATTCTCTGGGTCTGTGTCTATACCTTGGGCGGAAACCTGGTGGCCAAGACACCTAACCTAACCTAAAAAAAGAAAAAAAAAAAAGAAACCTAACCTCAGGTTGAAGAAAATGGCACTTTTCCACTTTAACTTTCAACCTCTTCAGAGCGGTGTCACGCAGTGTCAACCTTCCAGGACCAAGTGGTCCTGGAAGGTTGGAGAAATCACAAGCAAGTCATCCAAATAAATCAACACAATATGGAAGGTTTAATCACTCATTCTGGCTTGCATAAAACATTGAAATATGGCAGGGGCATTACATAGCCCAAACGCCATCCCTACATACTTGTATAGTCCAAATGTTGTGTTGTTAACGTGGTCTTGTCTCTATCCTTCTCATGCATCGCAACCCAGTGGTATCCGCTTGTGAGAACGATGGTTGAGAAGAAAGCAGCACCACTCAGGGCATCAAGGCTCTCGTCAATGCATTGAAGTGGGAATGCATCACGGCTCATTTTTGAATTCAGTCTCCGGTAATCTGCAAATAGCCTCAAACTTCTATCTGCTTCGCACACGATTGATGAAGCATACGAGCTTGAACTCTCCTGAATAACTCCCTTTCTCAACAGGTCAGAAATGTTCTCTTTCACTTCCCTGTACTGACAAGGTGGAATACGGCGGCACGGTTGGGAAACTGGTGTTTCATCCAGCGATGGGATTTCATGTTTCACCCAATCAGTGTATCCCAGATCTTCATTAACTGCAAACACATTTGCATACTTCATCTAAACTGCTACTAGTTCTGTCTGCTGCTCTGATGTATCTCCTAATTGCAAGTGGTCAAGTAAAGTCTGTGCGTCACTAGTGGATCCTTGATAATTTTTCCGGTTTATTACCACGTCCTCATGATTAGCAGAGATACGCTGGAATCATACCTCATAGGGGGCCGCCCTCAACACACTGACACTGGTTAAGAATACCGAGCCTAGTCTTTGAGGAGAGCCAGACATCTTCTGGGTAAAAGTTGACTACTTGAACTGGAAAATTGTGATTGTTGGATGATACCACAGTAGGAACAACTATCAATCCACCAGGAAGTGGAACGTTGCCCGGTTCAAAGAACATAACTCGTCAACCCTCTTTCTGGATTTTTTACGGCCCCTTACATGGACTGTGGAAATAGATGAAGCAAGTACATGTACTTTTTGTCTTCCAGCTACACGAGCCACAAACATATTCTCAATGAGCTCTGCCTCTTGCACCCGGTTGAAGGGTATCTAAAAAAAAGTATCTAGCTCACCTCGTATATTTGTATCAAACACCGAAAGCATTAGTTGCCGGCCCTGCTTAGCAATATTCATTCCAATGATGCCAAGCGGAAAACAATTTGGGTAATTTGTGTCATTTTGTTTGATTATGAGGAAACCACATTCTGGGATGGTGAGCCCAATTCATTTTTTTGTAAAGTGCCTTGAGACGACATTTGTTGTAAATTGGCGCTATATAAATAAAATGATTTTTGAAACTAAATCTTAATTTTATTTAATTTCCCTTTGGGATAGAAAAAAAGTAATATTAGATTCTGATTGATTGGTTGCTTTTATGCATGACTTTAACCCAAGTGTCTTTCTTTTATAGTCGTTTAGGATCCAATAATGTCACCTAAATTAAGTTAGTTCTACACAAAGAAGTTAAATAAAATAAAATAAAACTTTAGTATTTGAAGTGAAACAATATATGCTTTTAAAAATAGTTTCCCTTTCTTATTATTGTATTATTTTTCTTTAGTTACTTTTTCAATCCCTCAGTAGATTAACTGATCACACTTAAAATAATTGGGGGTTTTTTCTGTTAAAAAAACACACTTATCCACTCCATGGCATGGAGGTTTAAGTTGAATGTAAAACTTAAACCTCCATTCCATGGAATAAAGAATAACTACACAAGTGTATTAGAAGAGGGTACTGTCTATGTTCATGTCACTGTAATACAATCAGATTTGTATTTAACATTAAACAAACTAATATATACAATATTCAAAAAGAGTACGTTATTATATACAAACAAGACAGTTTTTCTCCTTCAGTGTCCAAGCTCAGTCTGTTCTTTCTCCTCTAGCAGGAGGGTGTGTTTCCTATCTCAGGGAATCCAGTTCAATCCAGGTGTTCTTTACATCATGTAGCAGTGAACCAGTTCTACCGAGCCCCATCTCTCGCTCCGTCTCATCTGAGGGTACACAGGTAGGGAATGCTCCCAGGACGACGAAGTCAAGATACGCAGATGAGCCTAGACAGAGCCACTGACCGATGTGTACTGAACCAACGGGATGGCCAGGTCCAGGTACTCCTACAGAGGCAGGGACAAATGGTTACCAAGGTTACACATTGAAAAATATTTGCATAATGCAAACAATTGGGTTAGGGTTATTCACAAATAAAGTGGGCAACCTTTCATTCTGGTTTTTCTTTTGGATTACCTTTGAAATTAAAACAGATTATGTTGTAACGGATGGCTGTTTTAAGAAGAAGGGAGCTCAGACTAATTTTGACACAATATGCCCAACAAGCACAAACATAGCAACATTTTCACACCTTCAAGGTAGGAGATGTACCGAACAGAGCCTTATGATGAATGAACCTCTCTATTATTATAGATGTAGAAAAACACTTTGCACTCTATTCAGAGAATATTTCATGTAGTAGAAAAGCTTTCCTTAGCTGCTCTGCTGGTAAAATGCCAGTATAGAGGAAGATTATCTTCCCGTTCAACTAGTTTTAGAAATGACAACTCAGAGCTCTTTGGTTTTACTTGGTTTTCTACAAGCAGCAAAATGCTATCCATCCATTCATCCATCCATCCATTGTCCTCAGCTTATCCGCGACAGGGTCACGGTGGCAGCAGCCTAGGTAATGAGACCCAGACTTCAGCCTCTCCAACTGCTTGGGCCAGCTTGTCGGGAGAATCTAGAGGCGTTCCCAGGTCACTCCAGTGTGTCCTGGGTCTCCCTCTACTCCTAGGAGGCATCCTAATCAGATGAATGAGCACCTTCAACTGCTCTAGAATTGTAGACCACGAGCTGAATATGCCAATAGGACCACATCATCTGCAAAAAGCAGCGAGGCAATTTTAACTCTAAAGCCTATATAAAAGGGTCCGGCACCCCGTACTCCCCCAAGTAACCCCCACAGGAGTCCACACAGTCCAAATCCTTCCCCAAATCCATAAAGGACATGTAGACTGGTTGGGGAAGATCCCGTCCATCCTCTAGGACCCTGTTGAGGGTGTAGAGCAGCAAAATGCAATTAAGTTATATCCAATTCATATTGATTAACAAGTCCTCTGTTTAAGTTTTTATTCAAATAAACAAATAAAGATAAATTCCATTTTATCTTTATATGATGAAATGCCTCCATGTCATGGTCACATGTTCACTTCCAGTGGCTTAATTTGTAGCATTCTTTTTCTACAGCTGAATCTACAACGTTAATTTGTTTGTGTTTAAATTGTCTTGATGCAGACAGGGTTAAATGTTCACAAACATCTACATACCCACTTACAATTGTTTAAATGTCCCGTAAAGAGTTGCACCTGTAGGAGCCAATTTCTAATCATAATTTTTTTTCTTAGGGTTAGGGTTGAATAAATTTTTGGGATGTGTGAAGCAGATTGCTTATAAATCCCCCAGTTGGCCGCGAAGAAAAGAGCAAGACTAGTCCTTTGTTTTTGTTTCCATTTTTGTATTTTTTCACACTCCATCTCCCCATGATACGACAGTTGTCGCCTCAAAGTGGTGGTAAAGGTTGGTGGGACTCTTCCACGGGGTCAGAGGTCTGGCATCTGGGGCCCCACAAAGAAAACAGAGGTAAGATTTTTTGCTTTGATTCTCTGAGTACCGAGGAGGCTTGTTTGTTGCTTTGAAGTCTTTTCGTGGGCAGGAAATAAAAACTACCTAAAAGGAGAAATTTAAAGGAGGTAAAATCTGGCCGTTTACAGTTCTAAACAGTTCTATATATATATATATATATATATATATATACACATACATACATACATACATATATAAATTTCATTTTTGTTATTTACTTGGGAATCTTCGATTATTGTAAACAATGTGAGTTTTGCTGTTATCTAGTCACTGCCATTGTTTTGAAAAGAAATAAGTTCATGTTGGACATATTTCAAGAAACACTCCTCAAACAAAATAAGTTTGTCAAATGAATTAAATCAGAATACTTCTCTTACTCCCTAAGGGAAATTAAATGTTGTGACAGCTCATGTTTTATCATCTGTAAGTAAGTCCCTAGTTCACTACAGAATTTATAACCTCTTGTTAAAAGTGTTCACAACACTTTCCAGGAGAAACAGACCCTCCTCCCTTCAGGAGCTTAGAGTCTCACCCTTCAAACACACAAATACTTCTCCACCTCCTTCAAAGTCAGACGGAACAGTTAAATGGTAGGATACTTTGAAATAATATGCATTGTTACTTTGATTCTGAAATACTTTTTGAGAAACATGAAAACATCCCCCACAAACTCTAAACACCCAAAAAGAGTACTGAATAGCATTACAACCACAATTAGAAAAAAGTTCTTAAATTATAAAGAGAGACAAAAACCTACCTATAATAATAACTTTAGCAACATTAGAATAAATAAATTCTAGATATTTTTTAACAGACTAATGTTATTTTAAACTTAAAAGTAGAATTCAATTTACTTAACATCATATATCACCTTTTTTAAATATGTTTGGATTTTACTTTCTATATTTAAAAATGCATTTTAAGTTTTCACCCATTCAGTTTAAGTATTTCAAAAGAATTTGTAAGAAAATAATAAATTGAATGATTACTTAGAAAATGTCATGTTTTGGTCAATATATCATTAAGGAAGAAGAGTGCCATATTTTAAGGAAAATATATATTAGACAAGGAGAAAGAATATTACAAAACTATCTTTCACTGTTGAAAGTTCTTCTTCACCAGCAGGTGACTAATGGCATGGACTGCCGTCTCTTAGTTGTGATCAATGACTCGAGCAGAGATTGAATTGAGAGAATAAATATTTATTTTTGGGGAAGAGTAATGAACATAAACATGAAACGGAACATAAACAGGAACTAGAGCAAAGCGGAAACGGAACAACACGGAACGTAAACAAACAGAGAGTGGAGGCGGGACTACTAAATGTAAACAAAGCGGAGAACTTAAACGAGACGTGGGAACTACAAACGTAAATAAACACTACAATCAAATAAACAAACCAACTAAAGAACACGGGAAGGGGGGAAATAAACTAACAGATAAAAATAATAACAATAATAAGCACGAGGGAAAGAAGCACGGGAAACCGGAGACTACAGGAACTGAGACGCGGAAAGTAACAAACTGTGAACAGGACAGACCAGGGGAGATAACCAAATAAGAAGAGCCAGGACAGAGAACTTAGCGAGCAGGAGAGGAGGCTTACAGGGGATGTGCAGGAACCAACAGGAGATGACGCAGAGAGACAAGAAGGCAAATCATCAGACGATCCAGCGGTGAGTGAATGAATAAATGTGGCTTATGTATGGAGGAACCGGGGTTGGATTGGTGGAGAAGATGATAAGATAATTTAGCACAGGTGGAAAAGATAATGAGGGAACTCAAGCTGCAGGAAACACACACAGAGAGAAAGAGAGAGAACACAGAAAAGAACAACAAAACAATAACTAATGATAACAGAGTAAAACAAAGCAACTACAACAAATTAAACAGCAAACTAACTAAAGAACCAAAACACAGATCATGACACAGGGAGAAAGAGAGAGCCAACAGCAAGGGAGAAAACAAAGACTCAACCCAACTACAAAATCACCTAAACAAAACAATAACTAAATATAATTAATGATAATAACGACTAAATAATAATGAACTGAATCAAACCAAAACACGGATCATGACAAGGGGAATGGATATAGATACATGTCTTAGTCTTACTGAAAGCATTTTATACATTCTAACTTTAAACCCTAATGAAACAACACACTTAGTTTTTTGAAAAATATGTTTAAAGTTTTCATAGTGAGGGATAGAATGCTTGAGTTTTTGATTGAGAAGTGAAGAAAAAAGTGTGCAGTATTTTTAGTTTTAAAATGGAGAGCACCAATGCGAAGTAACCTATGTTATAAATAGAATGTACTTATGTGTAAATTATTCCCAGATGTTCATTGGCAAATATTACTGAACAAGCAGCATTACAAAGATCAAGGAAAACACCAGATAGGAAAGAGTTAAAGCAGAGATGTTGTTTTAGAAATCTTTAAATATTTCAAAGAAAACTTAATAAATTTCACTGAAAATATTTAAGCTATAAAAAATAAAATCCAAATTGATGACTAAAGAGCGGCTAAGGAGCAGCGGTTCAAGGATAGCATTAATCAGCGAAAGATGGTAGCCAGGGTAGTATTTTAGAAACATCTGTGAGGAAAGTGTTTGGACAAAAGGTGATTTTTAAATTTAAGCATTTTTTGGACGTGCTAAAGAGGGTTAAACATTGAACTATAATAACGATTTCTGAGATTACTTTAAAATAGTGAGGAAACATAAACTTGAGATGTAATAAGGATGTAGGCACTGTGTGGTGGTAATAACTCGCATTATTTTACACATAACATCTAGCATCTCATCACACTAGGCCAAAGCAAAGATCATCAAACACATCTAAATGCAATAGCAATACTACAAGATGCTCCCCAAAATATACATTGTTGAATATAACATTAATTTTAATCTATACTCATCTATTGTGTTATTTAAAACATTTTCTTTGAAAAACATTAAATCATAAAAACATTGAGGACATCGAGAGGACGTAGTGGATGTTGACATAACTGATGCATAAACTAACAGTGACTGCAGTAATGACAAAAATAAACTCAAACAACCTGTGGCAGCCACCACATGAAAACTAAACCAAAGCGAACCATAACAACAAACAGCAAGATCAAAACCAACCATTACGGGGGACAGACGGTGACTCAGTTACCCCGATTTTGGATATGATTAATTTGTCATTAGTTAATGGTAACAGGTACCTTAAGAATCAGAGGCTCTTAAGGTACCTGTAAAAAAAACCCTACTTAAGAAACATTCTCTTAATCAAGAAGACTTAATAAATTACAAACCCATATCTAATCTTCCTTTTTTATCTAAAATCCTTGAAAAAATTGTTGCGAATAAACTGAGAGAGCATTTGAGGAGTAATGACCTATTTGAAGAATTTCAGTCAGGTTTCAGAGCTCATCATAGCACTAAGACAGCTCTCCTTAAAGTTACAAATGATATTCTAATGGCCTCAGACAATGGACTCTAGTTCTGTTAGATCTCAGTGCTGCTTTTGACACAGTCAATCACAACTTCCTCATAAAAAGGCTCGAACACACTGTTGGGATCAAGGGAATAGCACTAGGCTGGTTTAAATCGTACTGATAGATTCCAGTTTGTTCATCTAAATGACAAATCTTCTCCGCATTGT
Source organism: Orestias chungarensis (assembly GCA_032876305.1). Taxonomy (NCBI): domain Eukaryota; kingdom Metazoa; phylum Chordata; class Actinopteri; order Cyprinodontiformes; family Cyprinodontidae; genus Orestias; species Orestias chungarensis. The sequence goes on along the minus strand of JAVLVB010000682.1, from coordinate 261,833 downwards.
AAGGGTACTTGTGGAGTACCACAGGGTTCCCTGTTTGACCCAATTCTATTTACTATATACATGCTCACTGTTGGTAAAATCATCAGACAGCATGGTGTTAATAATAAATAATAATAATAATGTATACTTTATTGAAATTGTTTTTGGTGTAAACCACACCGAGGCAGCCATTTTGCAGGCGCCAGGTAGGCAGTAGCGCAAAGGGTCTTGCCTGTGGACCCACACTGGATGCTGTGGTATATTTTTTTGCCCTGGGCTGGATTTGAAGCCATAAGCTTTGGATTGGAAGTCTAGTGACATTCCAAATGAGCTATCCAGCCGCCAATAATTTCCACTGTTATGCTGATGATACACAACTGTATCTATCTATAAATCCTGATGAATCCAGTCAGTTTTGTAGATTACAGGCATGTCTAGATGACATAAAAATGTGGATGTCTTTAAACTTTCTGCTCTTGAAGTCTGAGAAGACAGAAGTTGTTATCTTTGGACCAGAACCTACAAAAAAGAAATTGCTTAGTCAGCCACTTGACCTGGATAGCATCAGGGTGGCGTCTGGTAACAATGTAAAAAACCTTAGGGTCATTTTTGATCAGGAAATGTCTTTCAAGTCCCATATAAAACAGGTCTGTAAGATTTCCTTCTTTCACCTTAGGAATATAGCAAAAATTAGAAATATTCTCACTAGGACAGATGCTGGTAAACTAGTCCATGCATTTTTTACTTCAAGGCTGGACTAAGATGGCGGCGCGCAGTAGTGCAGCGGCTTCTCACGCTCCTAAGGAACACCCTGACTTAAGTAGTTTTTACGTCGGTTCCGAGCCCAAACTCATGCGCCTCATGCGTATGAGTTATGGCAGGATTGAACTCTGGAGGATTAAGGAGAGATTGGTCAGCAAAAACCTAGAAAATAACATCCGAGCAAAGCTGGGCAGACTACAGCTCCTCCGGACTTCGGCGTGGGGGAGCAGAGCGCTGCAGACAAAGGGCCGGCGATGCAAGCGGCGGCAGAAGAGGGGGAAGTGCGGCCGTGTGCTAGCCAGGCTAAAGAATAATGCTAACCGACCCCCGATTCCGTCACTTTTCCTGTCCAACGTCCGCTCTTTGGACAACAAGCTGGATCTGCTGCGGTTTAGGATCAGTCCTTGTGAGGACATGAGGAACTGCGCGGTGATTTGTCTCACAGAAACCTGGCTGAACGACACCATGCCGGACTCAGCCTTCCAACTCGCCGGCCGGCAGCTCTTCTGTGCGGACCGCAACCAGCTCTCCGGGAAAGCCCGCGGGGTCGGACTATGCGTCTATATCAACAAAGGTTGGTGCACAAACTGCGTGTTGGAAAACAGCCACTGCTCCGAGGTGACAGAACAGCTGACTGTGAAGTGCAGACCTCACTATCTGCCTCGGGAGTTTACTGCTGTGTTCGTTGTTGATGTTTACATAGCGCCGGATGCTAATGCTAACATCGCGCTGAAGGAGCTACATGACAACATCAGCTCGCTTCAGAACAAGCACCCGGAGGCGTTCTACGTGGTAGCGGGGGATTTTAACCACGTAGAACTGATGAACTGCCTGCCGAGGTTTAAACAGCATGTGAACATTCCAACACGTGGAAATAACACGCTGGACCGTGTTTACACCAACGTAAAAGACGCATACAGAGCCTTCCCCCGCCCCCACCTCGGGCTCTCCGATCACATCTCCGTCATGCTGGTGCCTGCATACCATCCCCGGCTGCGCAATCCAGACCCACACAGAGGACCTTCACTGTGTGGCCCAGTGACGCCGACGCTGTGCTGCAGGATTGCTTCGGCTGCACAGACTGGCAGGTTTTCAGGGAGGCTGCTGAGTACGAGGGGGAGCTGGACCTGGAGGACTACACATCTGCTGGCCTGGGGTACATCAGCAAGTGTGTGGAGGATGTCACCACCACCAAGACTGTGACTTGCTACCCGAACCAGAAACCCTGGCTGAATGCAGAGGTACGTTCTCTGCTGAAAGCCAGGGATGCTGTATTTAGGTCTAGTGACTCACAAGAGCTCAGGAGGACAAGAAGAGAGCTGACTGCAGGAGTTAAGAGGGCAAAAGCTGCATATGCTCAGGAAATCCAGGGACACTTTTCCTCCCAGGATCCACAGAGCATGTGGAAGGGCATCAAGTGCATTACAGACTATAAATCTAAAACTGCACAATGGCCCAAAGTCCCCTCCCTGCCTGAAGCTCTCAACCAATTCTACGCCCGGTTTGAGAACCCTGACACCCTCCTCAGCACCAGAATCACGACTTCACCAGGAGAAGAGCCCATCAGTGTGACTCCAGCAAAAAGTAAGGAGGACGCTGAGGAGGATCAACCCCCGGAAAGCTGCTGGCCCAGACAACATCACCGGACGGGTGCTGAGAGAGTGCGCAGACCAGCTCTCAGACGTGCTGGCGGACATCTTCAACGCCTCCCTCATCCAGGCAGCTTTCCCCACCTGCATGAAGACCGCCACCATCATCCCGGTCCCCAAGAGCTCCGCAGTGACAGGTCTGAATGACTATCGGCCAGTAGCCCTCACACCGATAGTCACAAAGTGCCTCGAGAGACTGGTTCAGACCCACATCAAAGCCAACATCTGCGTCACCGTTGATCCACACCAGTATGCATACAGGAAAAATCAATCCACAGAGGACGCCATTTCCTCCGTGGTCCACACTGCCCTCACCCAAGCTGGAGCAGAAGGATTCTTACGTCCGTTTGCTGTTTGTGGACTTTACATCTGCCTTCAACACCATGATTCCTCAGACTGTGATTAATAAACTCTCCTTACTTGGACTGAGCTCTTGGACTGCAACCCGTCCCGGGACGGGTCCTAACTGTTGTTTGCGTCTATGCCCCGAAATGACCACGAGCGGTGTTTTGTTATTGGATTTCTGTGCGCGTCATGGATCATCCATACCTAACACCATGTTCAGCCATAAGGGTGTCCATATGTGCTCTTGGCACCAGGACACCCTAGGCGACAGTTCGATGATTGACTTTGTTGTTGTGATCTGTGGCTGCATGTCTTGGACACTCAGGTGAAGAGGGGAACGGAGCTTTCCACTGACCACTACCTGGTGGTTAGTTGGCTCCGATGGTGAGGGAGGATGCTGGGGTCCAAAGAAATTTTGACTGTCTGCTGGGAGTGCCTGGCAAAGTCCCCCGTGAGGCGGAGCATCAACTCCCACCTCCGTGAGAGCTTCAAACACGTTCCAGGGGGACATTGAGTCTGAGTGGGCCAGGTTCCATGCCTCCCTTGCAGAGGTGGCTTACCGGAGCTGCGGTCGCAGGGCTGTCGGTGCCTTTCACGGCAGCAATTCTCAAACCCGCTTGTGGACACTAGCGGTGAGGGATGCTGTGAGGCTGAAGAAGGAGTCTTATTAGGTCTTTTTAGCTTCAGGGAGTCTGTAAGCAGCTGACGGGTATCAGCGATCCAAGTGGCATGCGGCTAGGGTGGTTGCTGAGGCATAAACCTGGGCGTAGGAGAAGTTCTGATAGGCCATGGAAAAAGACTTCCATGAGGCTTCGAGGCGATTCTGGTCCACCATCCGGCGTTGCAGGGGGGAAAAGCAGTGCACCACTAACATTGTTTACATTGGGGATGGTGATAATCCGGTTGGGGGAGGAACTCAGTCTTGACAGACGGTTCTCCTTTGCTCTACCTTCTTCATGTCTCACTCTATAGTGTTAAGTTATTTAAGTTTTTCTATAGTTATGCTGCTATAGGCTTAGACTGCTGGAGGACAATCTGACCACTTCTCTCTCTGCTACTTTCTTCCTTTGCCCAATCTACTTAGTTACCGTTA
>JAVLVB010000682.1:233174-257905 GCA_032876305.1 Orestias chungarensis | reverse complement strand
ATTCCAGAGGAGTGAATGCTGCAAGTCAATGACTCGATGCAATCTGCTGGGGTTCCTTAGATTGGAAACTTTTTCAAATTGATTTGTTAGAATGTATCCTTGATTTTAATTGATTTTTTGTAAAGTGCCTTGAGACGACACCTGTTGTAAATTGGCGCTATATAAATAAACTGATTCTTGATTCTTGATTCTTGTGTTGTTGATCTCAACTAGGGACGTCGTGGGTTGGTGGGCGGAAACTTCGAAGACCTCCTCAAACACGTCATCCACTGAGGAACCAGAGCATGTGGACCTTGGGGTCTCCAATCTCTGGTGCCGAAGTCACCGAGGTAGTTTAAAAGCTCCTCGGGGCTAAGGCCCCAGGGATGGATAAGATTCGTCCAGAGTCCCTTAAGGTTCTGGATGTGGTTGTGTTGGTTAATGCGACCCCGCAGCATCGCTGGGCCAGTTCCGCTCGATTGGCAGACCGGGGTCCTGATCCCCCTATTCAAGAAGGGGGACTGTAGAGTGTGTTCCAACTATACCCTCAGTAGGGTCCTGGAGGGTGCATGTTAGTTTGCCCAACAAGTCTACATGTGTTTTGTGGACCTGGAGAATGCTTTTGACAATGTCCCTCAGGGTTTCCTGTGGGGGGGACTTTGGGTGTATGGGGTACCAGGCCCTTTGATATGGCTACTGTGCCATCTATTAGGTCCCTGTATGACCGGTGCCAGAGCTTGGTCCGCATTGCCAGCAGTAAGTCTGGCTCGTTTCCGGTGAGAGTTGGACTCCGCCAAGGCTGCCCTTTGTCACCGATTCTGTTCATCACTTTTATGGATAGAATTTCTAGGCGCAGCCAGGGTGTTGAGGGGATCCAATTTGGTGACATTAGGATTGCATCTCTGCTTTTTGCAGATGATGTGATCCTTTTGGCTTCATCAGCTCGTGATCTCCAGCTCTCGCTGGAGCGGTTTGCAGCCAAGTGTGACGTGGCCGGGATGAGAATCAGAGCCTCCAAGTGCGAGGCCATGGTCTTGAGCCGGAAAAGGGTAGAGTGCCTTCTCTTGGTCAGAGGGGAGGTCCTGCCTCAAGTGGAGGAGTTTAAGTATTTTAGGGTCTTGTTCACAAATGGGGGGGAAATGGAGCAGGAGATTGATAGACGGATTCATGTGGCATCTGCAATGATGCGGGCGCTGTACCGGTCCGTCGTGTTAAAGAGAGAGCTAAGTCAAAAAGGAAAGCTCTCGATTTACCAGTTGATCTACGTTCCTACCCTCATCTATGGTCATGAGCTTTGGGCCATGACCGAAAGAACGAAATCACGGCTGAAATGGGTTTCCTCCGCAGGGTGTCTAGGCTCTCCCTCAGAGATAGTGTGATGGGCTTGGCCATCCGGGAGGAACTCAAAGTAGAGCCGCTACTTCTCCACATTGAGAGGAACCAGTTGAGGTGACTCGGGAATCGGGTTAGGAAGCCTCCTTTATGCCTCCCTGGTGAGGTGTTCCGGTCACGTCACACTGGGGGGGAGGCCCAGAGGAAGACCCAGGACACGCTGAAGGGGCTATTTTTTTCGGCTGAACTGGGAACGCCTTGGGATTCCCCCAGATGAGCTGGTCAAAGTAGCTGGGGAAAGGGAAGTCTGGGTCTCCCTGTTTTCTCCGCGACCGATCCCGGATAAGCGGAAGACAATGGATGGATAGGAGAACAATGATCTATCTTATTTGTTTAATGTGATTTATGGATTTATTATTTTTAATGTTAATCAATGTATTTTAATTTTGCTTATTTAATATACTCATATTAATTTTATATCCAATATTTTAATTTTACTGCTTATGTGTACCTAAATTAATGTAGGAGCAAGATGGCGCCAGTTTGTTTGTCCGCTTGCCGTCAGCTCTTACCTCCGATTTGTTTTTCATCTGTTCGTGATTGTGCTGCTACTGATCTGGCATTGTTCCGATGCCTCTATATTGATCTATGATATTCAGCTTTTATTGGATCTTAATAACTGTATGGTGGCCCTTTCAAATGGATATCTTGGAACGCACAGCAAATGTCATCCCTTTTTCATTCATCTGCCTGCTGAGTGTGTTTGTCGATTATCTTGCTGCATTTCTTACCACAACAAGCAGAGACGCAAGGGCCAACACTGTGGCTTCCAAGTGGCTTGTTGGCTTACACGGCCATGTTCATGTCAGCTAGCCATGGAGTTTCCAGCGCGTAAGGATCTCTATTTGTCTAGGCGCTCTTGGGATCCGCAATACTCCTGCCATGAGACCTATCCGCTGCTCTGTTTCAGAGCCCACTCCTCACCTGCTCTGCTGCGCCTAGGCTGCGTATCAGAAACGGCGGTATGAATCACCTGAATATTCGCTCGCTGGAACACTCTGGACGCCGCCAGGCTTTAGCTCACTTAATGATAAAGGTGGCCTTGGTTAATACCAGGTCCGTGTCAAACAAGATCTTCGTTTTAAATGATTTTTTCTTACAACGTGATCTGGATTTACTGTTCTTAACCGAGATTGGTGCTAGAGCTGGTTATCGGTTTTTGGTGAGATCTGTCCAAATGACTGTTTATTCATTAGTACCCCGGGATCATCTGGAAGAGGTGGTAGAGTTGCTCCTGTTTTTTGCAATCATTTTAAGATACATAAACTCTATTGGAAACTAGTCTTCTTTCGAAACTGCAATGTGTCAAAGTGGACTCTCCTACATCTCTACTGACTTGCGCTTTGATTTACAGATCTCCTAAACCTGATAAGCACTTCATAAAGGAATTCTCTGAACTTCTCTCAACTCTATTAATGACAAAGGATCGGCTGTTAGTACTGGGTGACTTTAATATCCATCTTCTTTGTCCAGGCAAACCCTTGGTTAAGGATATTTGTGGTGTGCTAGAACCCTTTGGTCTGACACAATACTTAAAAAAGCCCACACATACAGGGTCATATTCTGGATCTTAGTTCATCTTATGCTACAATGATGATACTTTCTCGGATCATAAACCTGTTGTATTTGACGTTAATGTCTCTATTTTACCACAATCTGCCAAACCCCCAGGTCGCTATTGTCGTCACATTACCCCGCATACTGTAGGGCAGTTTTCTAACTGTTTTTATAATAACCTTGTAGCTTTTGATAGTTCAGCTGTGTCCCAGATCTCTAGTTCAGATGAATGAACTGACCTATTTAACTACTCATCCATAATTGACTCTATAGCCCCCCTTAAATATAGTCGCCCCAAACTTAAATCTCACTACTGGCTAGATGGAGAAACACTCACTTTGAGACAGGCCTGTAGGAAGGCTGAACGCAGATGGAAAAAAGACCATCTCACTGTCTCGTCGGAATTGTCCCTGGTAAATTTTCAGATTGCAGCCAAAAAAGCCAGAGCAAAACACCTCTCGGACTTAATTAATAAACATTCTGACGGGCCTAAAGTTTAATACAATAAACTCTGTCATCAAGCCCCCAATTTCATCTGATTTTGAAGGTTTTACTGGTATCTGTGAGGAATTTCTGCATTTCTTTATTAGCAAAATTGATACAATTGGATCCCAGTTCTCCCCTCTTTCGTTTGATACCCCACCAAATTGATCTGGTGCTTTAGTCACATATCACCAATTTCAACGTATGTCTTTTGCTGAGCTCAGCGACTTAGTAAAACATATGAAACGCACTTCATCCCCTCATGATGCTGCCCCCCCCCCCCTATTATTATCAAAGAGGCATTTGATACGACTGGTCACAGTATTCTAGTGATTATTAATTCTTCCCTGGTCTCTGGCACAGTCCCTTCTTGTTTTAAGCATGCGGTTGTCCAGCCCCTGCTTAAAAAGCACAATCTTGATGTTAAATGCCTAAAAAATGATCGACCCATCTCTAAGCTTCCTTTTATTACCAAAGTGCTAGAAAAAGCAGTTATCATAACATTCTTCTTACCCACCTTGAACATTGGGTGGGAATTAAGGGGACAGCCTTGAACTGGTTCAACTCCTATCTTAAACATAAGCCATTTTCTGTGTCCATTGATCACTTCTCCTCATCCACTGCCTCGGTCTCCAGTGGGGTCCCTCAGGTTTCCATCCTAGACCCTTTTCTCTTCTGCCTGTACATGCTACCCCTTGGCAACTTAATTCGGAAATATAATATCTCTTTTCACTTATATGCAGATGACTCACAATTGTACCTCCCACTAAAATCCACTAACTCTGTACCATCTCTCCTGGACTGTCTTGGAGATATTAAAGAATGGATATCAAATAAGTATCTCCAGTTAAAAAGTGACAAAACAGAAGTCATCATCTTTGGCCCTCCCAAATGTATAGGCACTGTTGCAAGCAAACTAGCTGACTTCACCCCATTTGTCAAATCCCATGCCAGAAACTTGGGAATCATACTTGACTTAGAGCTTATCCATCTGCCTTGACAGATAGATAAGCTCCGTTGTTAAGAACAATTTTTACCAGTTACAAATCATCTCCCATCTTAAATACTTCTTATCATTTAACAACCTGCAAAAAGTAATCCATGCAATTATTACATCTCCCCAGGATTACTGTAATTCTCTTTATTTTGGTCTCCCTCTGTCCTTACTTTCACGTCTGCAGTTGGTTCAAAATGCTGCAGCACAACTGCTGACTGGTACGAGGAAGCGTGAGCATATCACCCCTGGTTTGGCATCCCTGCACTGGGTCCACATTCATTTTAGAATTCATTTTAAAGTTTTACTCTTGGTTTACAGTGCTCTTAATGGACAAGTACCTGCCTACATCAGTGAGCTTCTCCAGTACCAGTCAGCCAGCATGTCCCCCAGGTCATTTGGTAAAGGACAATTATATGTACCTCTAGCTAACCTGAAACAGAAAGGTGATAGGGCCTTTGCTGTGGCTGCTCCCCGACTCTGGAACCAGTTACCCTCATCCAGATTAAAAACTCACCTATATTCATTAGCTTTCCCAGTCATTTAGTCCTCTCATTTCGGGTGTTTCTGTGTTTTAAGTCAATATTTGTGATTTGTTGCTTGCCAATGTACGCTTTTTATTATTATTTTATATTCTTCTGTACAGCACTTGTTCAGCGATTAAGCTGTTTTGAACGTGCTTTATAAATATATTTTACTTACTTACCTACTAAACATATTTACATTTATCTTACAGTACAAACGCTTTTAAGGTTTAACATAAATAATAATTCTCTCTTTGGCTTATTAAGATTCCACTTGAAAGTATAATGGGGGGATTATGTAGGAGCCCAAATTTATGCGTTTCTGAAAGAAACGTCTGGATTGTGTCAAGAGGTAACACAGAGTAAGCTTGACATGACCTGGTATTTTTTTGGATTGACATTACTTGTTTTTTGGCTGAACAAACAGTAAACTTGTCTAATCTGTGTACAAAACAATATTATATCTAGGAGAACTGTGCAAATTCTTCTGTGTTAAATGATTGGTTAAAAGTTACACATAGACACAGATGTAATCTTATAAAAGATATAAAAGATAGTTGTTTTGATACATTTGGGTTCAATGTCCTGTTGGAACAGTATTAGCTAGATATTGATTTGAGGTGGGTTTAAAGAAACTGGGAGTAATCAATTTAAGTTATTCTCACAATTTCGTATGGCACTCCCAGCACCAAATCAATACCACAGCATCATGCTAACTATTCATGTTTTACAGTTTAAATGCCTAACAATTATGCCTCCAAACAAACATCTTCTCATTTTGTCCAAACAGAATATCTTGTCTTGTCCATACTTCTCCCTATATGTCATTTGGTATATTCATATTTGGTACTCAAGCTCAAAGGTAAAAGTTCTTTTAAAAATTATTTCTAAAGTTCTTCCAAGTGCTTTCATTTCTATTATGGGTGGGTATATTATGCTGGTCACACTGATGTTATAGTAACTGGTGTTATGATGATTGAGTTTCAGTATTTGTAAATGAACTCATTACTAATTATGTCTGGATTGTTTTCTCCAACGCAGCATTATAATCTATGTTAATGTAAAACTAGCTTCACTGTGGGCACTGAGGCAGGTGTTGTGGTACCCTTCAACCTATGAAAGGCTTGAGTCCATTCAGTTTATATATGTAGCACCAATTCGCAACACATGTCATATTAACATACTTAAGAAAATAATAATTTAAATCCAATATCTAGATTATGTCCTAATAATTTATACCAAAGAATACATTTTTCAACTAGTAATTGTGAAAATTACATCTTCTTTGAAATAACTCCAAAAGAATTTCCGAAAATTCAACAATCTACAAATCCTTTTCAACAACTCTTTAGGATTTCCTATCCTTTAAGAATTGGTCGGTCTGTTGAATGATGTCAAACAATTAATGCTTCGCTTGCAAAGGGAAACAATCAGTTGCATCCAATCAGGTTCTCTAACTTGAAGTAGAAAAGGTCCTTGCCTTTTTGCTCTAAAATCAATTTTAAGACCTTCAGCAGAGCTTGATTAAACAAATAAAGTAAGACACACTCAAATCAATTACAGTTATGCACATGAAAGGAAATAAAATTCTGACAGATGAATATAAACAGTTACTCTAAAGGTGGACGTTGCTTACCTGGTTGGCCATGAAGGAAAGCTTTCGATCTAAATCTTCTACGAGCTGCTGGAACGGCGGCCTGAGTGATGGGACAGCATGCCAGCATTCCCTCATCATCACATACCTGAAAAATAAGTAAAAGGAGCTTAGTTTTATCCATCTGCAGATGGAGATAATGAAAATCCAAATGTGTGGATTGTCTCACAGCTCCTGAGTGCATGCGGGGGGTTTTTCCATACGGTGTCCTTCCTTTAGCAGCTTAAAGAGCTCCTCCACAGGAACCCCAGGGTATGGAGATCCTCCGAGGGTGAAAATCTCCCAAAGCAAGACGCCGAACGACCACCTGCAGCAGCATCATTTAGGCCAAAATGTTCAACATGTGGACCGACACCCAAACTAAAGATCCTGGAGAAGGTGGATTAAATAAAAGCTAAAAATCAGCTTCAAAAGAAGCATTTTAATGCATTAATATCTGGTTTACAAAAGCCAAAACAAAACAAAAAAAGCACAGATTCAAACTTAATTCTTTTAACCAATAAAACACAAAGATCTGCAACAATGCTCATTTCTACTTCTTCTCACTGATACAAGATCTCACATGAGATCTTGTATCATTTGGTTCATTAGGGGGGTCAAGGAGGGTGTTCCCAAGCAACATAACTTTAGTCTTTCCCTCGTTTAGCTCTAAAAAAATTTGGGCCAACCAAGCCTTGAAGTCATTTAGACAGCTAAGTAGGGGTGTCAGGGGGAGATTGCTTTTTTTGTGAATGGCATTTAAATTTGGCAGTCATCTACATAAAAGTGATAAGACATGCCATGTTTTATAAAACTCTCTTAGTGGAAGCAGGTACAGGGCAAAAAGAACTGGCCCTAGGAATGAACCCTGGGGGACTCCACAATGGAGAGGAGCAAAGGATGAGGTGGAGTCCCCGAGCCTGACAGAGAAGGACCTCCCACTCAGGTACGACTGAAACCATTTAAGGACTGTCCCCCTGACACCCACGTGGTTTTCCAGACGTGATAAAAGAATTACATGGTCCACTGTGTCAAACGCAGCTGTGAGATCTAAGAGCACTAAAATGGCAGAGCTGCCAGAATCAGTCATTAAAAGCAGGTCATTAAAAACCTTAAGATGTGCAGACTCAGTGCTATGGAAGGCTTTATAGTCTAATTGGAACAGGTCTAAAGTGCCATTGGTGTCTAAAAGTGGATGTAGTTTGGCAAGGACACATTTCTCTAAAATCTTGGAAACCAGTGGTAATTTAGAAATCGGACGATAATTCGCTAAAACCAAGGGGTCAAGACCATTTATTTTCATTAGAGGTTAAACTACAGCGTTTAAAAAAAATATGGGAACAGTACCCATGACCAGACGTTTGTTAATTATATCTGACAAAGGAGCCAATACTGCCCCATAGCTCTATAAAAAGACAAGGAGGTAAGGAGTCAGTGGGACAAGAGGAGGGTTTAATTCCTCTAACCATACATGTGAGATCAGACACTGGCACAGGTTCAAATTGGTAAAAAACATCCAAGCAATCAGGATTCCTCTGGACCTCCAAAACACACACTGATGAGAGAGATATTTCGGCTCCAATAGCAGTAACCTTGTCATTAAAATAAAAAAGGAATTTTTCACAAGTGTCATCTTTCATTTCCAGTAAAGTGGGAAAATTCTGATTAAAAACAGAATAAATAGTTTTAAAAAGAACACAAGGCTTGCTGACATTATTCATGATTAAATCAGAGAAATATTTTGTTTTCTAAGCTTTAACAATATGCTGGTAATGCTTCCAGCTCTGTTTAAGAATCTGGTAGGAAATCACCAGACGGTCCTTTTTCGACCAAGCTGTACAACTCCTAACGTGGGGGAAGGAGGAGGTGATAGGAAAAGAGATAGCTCATGTCAACTACTGTGTAGTCTTTCCATAGCTCTTTACTGTACAGATATTTTATATCTAATATAACTTTGTACTATATACACTCTTGTATATTGTCTTATATTTTTTTTTAATATTGTCTTTAACTCTGTATTCCAAAGCTACTGGAACCAGAATTTGCCTGAAGGAGTAATCCCAAGGGATAAATAAAATTGAGTCTAAATCTTAAAAACATCACTGTTTTCGTTTCCATTAGATGGAACTTAATCTGGACTGGGATGCACTGTGAACATATAATTCCACCTGTACAGGTTAGAGGTGCTTTAACTTTGCCCTACATTGAATCAATAAAAGGAACTGAGCTTAGCCTTTTAGAGCCTGGAGAGGACTTGTGGTTTTTATAAGATTTTACAAATCAGTAACTTTAAAAACCTTGAAAACGAGTAGACTTATCAGTAAATTCAAACAAAATTTAGGGGTAAAAACAAAACAAAACTTGTAAAAACAACTGTATTAAGTGGATGACTCACACGTCACTTTGATGTGTGTAGATCCGATCAAACAAAGCTTCGGGGGCCATCCACTTCACGGGTAAACGACCCTAAAGACACAATAACACATCAGCATCCCGTCATGCTGTTATTCAATGTAGAGCAACCTTCCCTAAACTTCCAGGATTACATTTGTGGTCTTCTTGTAGTAGTCAATGTGGTGGATATCTCGAGCCAGCCCGAAGTCGGCTATCTTCATCACATTGTCTTCAGTGACCAACACGTTTCTGGCTGCCAAGTCTCTGTGAATGCACTAAAACATAAATAAAGTAGTAAGAACGACACCAAGACAAGACGAATCAGGCCTGCTGGAATCAGAAGTTTGGATTTTATTTCATGAGAACAAGAACATGCTACAGCATAAAGTTTTACTTCTGGTCAAAAGAGGAAAAATAATCCTGGGAGGAAGAAGAAACAGTGATGACCTCAAAACCTGGATTTATTGGATGAGCTCATTGGTAAACAGTCAGAACTGACTAGAAGTCACAATAACACTAGCTTAAAGCTAATCTCATAGCTCCATTACAGAAGTGTGCTTTTAGAGGTTTTTATCTATTACTGTGATTGAAACTTGGAAGCCTCGACCTGCTTTTAGTAAAAGCAAATGTTAAATCATACCTGCCAAAATTTTCAAGTTAATCCTGAGGTATAGGACTTTTAACATACTTGAAAATGACATTGGTGGGTTTTTAATCAGCTGTTTTTATTTCATAAACTCAGGAGTTATGGTGATTACAATCACTGATAGTAACCGTAAAAAAAACCTCACCTTCGCTCTGTTTCAAACTTTGACATATCTTCTACAAAAGATCGTATAATTTATGAAACACCATATTTTGCCTAGACATTTTTACTTTTCACATCATGTCCAGGATGTCCGGGAGGGTTTAGTCAAATTATTCAAATGTCTGGTTTTCACAGTTTTTCATAGAAATATCAAACATGTATGTTAATTAGGTTAGGTTCGTAGGTATTTGCAGCAAACAGGATGGTGTATCGGTCAGGATACAGGAAGGAGGACATGAGGGGTTTATTTTGTCTTGATACTCAGTGTTGCCAGCAGTCTGTCATAACAAAGGAATTGCAATCAGGCTAATATATTACACAAATAGAGGTTCAACTCATATAAACTCAAACGAGCGGCTGGATAGCTCAAGTGGTATGTTGCCTGACTTCCAAGGTCACTTCGGAAGGTCAAGGGTTCAAATCCAGCCCATGGCAAAAAATACACCAATGTGGGTCCTTAGGCAAGACCCTTTGTGAACTGCCTACCTGGCGCCGCAAATGGCTGCCTCGGTGTGATTATAACAGTCTGGCGCCGCAAATGGCTGCCTCAGTGTAATTACACCAAAACAAATTCCTAGTATGTCCTGTATGTACCTGGCAAATAAAAACTGATTTAACTGATTTTTAACAAATATCTAATAAGAAATAAACTCAACCATTCACATTGAAATGTAAATCCACAACATACAAAAATAACTCAATTCACGTAAAGGTTACATCATTAGGCAACCTTGGTGGAAAACAGGAACACTCACAGCCCTTCGTCTCAGTTTAACAAAAGAGGCCCTTTGCCTCAATTTAACATAAGAGGCACTTTGGCGCTATCATGTGGCCAGATAAAATCCCTACACAATGGCGGCAGCTGGCAGCGCATGCCCTTAATTACTATATCTGCCAAAATAACAACAGAAAGCAATAACAGATGCAGCCGAAATAACGTTACAAATAATGGGATTTAAGGTTAACCAAAAAGGGTTGAGCAGGCTCAACTGAATTCCCAGCGCTCAAAGATCCCACAACATCACATATGACAAACTGAATCTAAAATAAACAGCATGCTAATTGCAATAACTTACTTTCTGTCATCAACTAAACACTCAGAGCATCACTTCTCAGGACTATACTGGGAACGCAGTCTAACATGCTGAGAAAGCAGCAAACGGACCCGGAAGTATATTAAATTGCTCTTCCTAGGATAATCTCTACCAATATTACAAAATAAAATACAGAAATGTCAGCGCCTTTTATACAGCCGCCCCCAAATGTGATTACACATTTGCTAAACATAAAAGGCTTTATTTTTTTGGGGGGGGTGACTGGCTGCTCTTCTCTGTGTCCTTCCCATCAGCTGGCCCAGCTGGTAAAACGACCAACCGAGCAACTGGCCTAGTGTAGACATGTTCACTAACTTTCACATCCGCTGATCTGACGAGTCCATCATCACTACGATGAATCTTGATCACATGAACTATCGGCCATAAGGCTCGGGGCAGCTGGGGATCCACAATCATTACGATTGCATCCTGCAGAAGTTCAGGAGGGTTTGATTGCCATTTGTGTCTTGTCCGTAAGCCAGGAAGGTATTCCCTGATGAACCTTGCCCAGAAGTGATCAGCAAGAATCTGTGAGTGCCGTCAACGTCTTCGACTAAGGCTTTCTATCTCTGGGTAGACCACCTGGGGTAAGCATCCATCAGGCCGCCCCATGAGGAGACTATTTGGGGTCACAGGGTCCACGTCTGCCACGTCAGTTGATATATAGCCCAAAGGCTTTGAGTTCAGTATTGATTCCACCTCCAGAAGAACTGTAAGAAGTACCTCCTCCTGAAGAGGTTGGGAACCCACACAAGTTCGGAGAGCTGCCTTCACTGAATGAACCTCTCGCTCCCACACTCCTCCAAAATGTGGGGCTGCTGGGGGATTAAACTGAAACCTAATCTTCTGGGAGGCTAGCTGCCTCTGCAGCTTCTCTGACATGTTGGCAAATGCTTCTCTGAGTTCCCGATCTCCTCCCTTAAAGTTGGTACCACAATCAGACCATAGCTCTGCAGGCTTTCCTCTTCTGGCAATGAATCGTCTCAGGGACATAAGGAAAGCATCTGCATCCAGGCTACTGAGGATATCCAAGTGTACTGCCCTTGTTGTCAGAAACTTAAAAATGATACCCCAGCGTTTCTCCTGCCGTCTTCCTATTTTCACAATCATGGGCCCAAAACAGTCCACACCTTGTATAGTCTAAGCCGAGCGGCTGGAAGGTCAGCCATCCTCGGAATTGAGGGTTGAGCCCGCCAACGCTGGCACTCAGGACAGGTGCGCTGGTATTTGCGTATGCTTCTCTTCCACGCAGTATCCAATAAGATCTCCGCAGCTCTGCAAAGACCCGTTCAGGCCTGGATGATGGAGATCAATGTCATATTTCTGGATAAGAAGACGTGTGAAGGGGTGAGTAGGATCCAGGACAATAGGATGCAGCGCTGATCCATCAAGACCTCCTAGACGTCATAATCGACTTCCTACTCTGATAAGGCCCACTGAGGTATCCAGTTCAGGTGCCAAGGTGAGTAAGCGACTTCTGGATGGAATAAATTTTGCTTCGGCAAGTAAACGACATTCCTCTGGAAATGACTCCTGTTGATCTCGCCTAAGGATGGCCTGTTCCGCAATATGATATTCCTCAGCACGAGGTGGAGAAGTTGAGATTGTTTGTCCTTGAAGTTCCTTAACAGTGGCATCCAAGAGCTCCTGCCATGTCTTGTACTCCATTCTATCCTGACAAATGGGTGCGGAGGTGGTCATTGTTCCACAGAAGACAGCCTTTGACAGACTCTGATTCCTCGTTAAAGGGCTCAGAGTTTGGCTATCCTGGCCATGTGTCGGGACTGTGGAGCAGAAAGTGGGGTCCATCTGACCACCTGTTTGGCACTTTGAGTTCTGCCAGAGCCTTCCCTCTCGTCAGGTCATCCGCTGGATTACTTTCGGAGTCTACATAACGCCAGGTACAGTTTTCTGTCAACTCCTGTATCTCAGCTATCCTGGCTCCTACAAAGATTTTATAGCGACAGGACTGCGAGCTCAACCAGTTGAGGACAGTTGTCGAGCCTGACCACAGGATTGTCCTTCTGATAGGCGAGGTAAGTTCTCTCTTCAGGATACTTCTCAACTGTGGCTCTCACGCTGCCACCAAAGCTCCACAGAGCTCTAGGCGAGGGATAGAGAGGGTCCGTTTTGGAGCTACACGGGAACAAGCTACAATGTAGGTGAGATGAACCCGACCTCCACACCTTTCAGTCCTCATATAAGCTATAGCTCCATAGGCTTTCTCAGATGCATCTTCGAAGATGTGCACGTCACGGATATCCTTTTCTAAGTTGCCGTAGGTAGGATCGTAAGCACGTGGGAAGGTGAGCTGAGGTAGAAACTTAAGCTCCATCTCCCAGTCACTCCAAGCTTGAAAGACTGTGGATGGAAGGTTTGAGTCATCCCAACCATGCTTCTTATCCCACAGCTGCCTAAGGAGGAGCTTGGCCCGAGTAGTGAAAGGTAACAGATAACCTAAAGGGTCATAGTGTGATGCTAGAACTCTATAGATGTTTTGAAGAGTTGGCATCTCATAGGTCACAGGTCTGTGCTTATAGCCCAAGGAGTCTGTATTCCATTCCCAACTGAGACCAAGTGTTGTCTCTGAAGAGTTGGATTTGTCTTCTGCCAGCCACAGATCCAGACTTTGTGATCTCGCTTCAGGAGGCAAATGACTCACAACACTGGGGTTGTTGCAAACCCACTGACGTACCTCAAGGCCGGCTGATTTTAGCAGCTCTCTCAGTCGGCCTGCAAGGATTTTGGCTTCTTTAAGTGAACAAACACTCTGTAGACAGTTGTCTATGTAGAAACACTTCTCAATGGAGAACCTTAGGTTGTCATCGGGCTGGGTATGTTCTGTCACATGACCTGTAGAGCGAATGTTGCACAGCAGGGGCTTGAGGTTGTCCCAAAGGGCAGGGCCTGCCACTCATAGATTTTAGGAGGTTCATCCACCTTCAAATCCCACCAAAGGAACTTCAGCAGGGGGCAATCCTCCGGAAGGAGGAGTGCTTGATGGAACATCCCCTTGATATCGCCACTCACCCCTATGGGATATTCACGGAATCTAACTAGGATCCCCAGTAAATGGGCTCCAAGCGTGGGGCCAGGCAGAAGAAACTGATTCAGGGACTGTCCAAGGTATTTATGAGAGCAGTTGAAAACCAGGCGATTCTTCCCATTATGAATGACGAGATGATGCGGAATGTACCAGTTCTCCTTTGATGAGGTGTTTGGTGTTACTTCATTTACAGCTCCAGAATGAATCAGTTTCTGCATTTCTACTCTGTAGGCATCAGCCTAGGCGTCTCTCTGTGCTTCGAAGCATGGCCATGACAGATTCCTTTGGTGCATTCAGTTGTGGCATCTGTGCATGGCGGAGGAGAGGAGTGGCATACCTAAGCACGTCATCCACCATAATACGAACTGTTTTAGCTCTTTGGTTGCAGAAGACCTGCATTACTTGATGACCACTTTAAAGATGGCTAAAAATGATGCGAAGGAGCATGGAACACGTTTCCTATATGATCCTGAGCCTGAGGGATGCGTGTCGGCAGGAAGGATTCACGGGGCAAAGATGCTGAAATAGGCGGGGGTAGTACTGTAAGCCGTAATCTGAATACTGTTCTTCAACCTTTAGTTTGGAGAATCCTGTGTGCAGCTCCTTGCCAGGTTCAGGCCACGGAGGTGGATCAGGCCACTCCTCCTCATCTTCATCTTTAATCGGCCTGGTGTTATAGGTGGTGTTGTACACCCTTTCTGAGCTACTCATTGGGGGCTGAGGATTTGTATGTTTTGAGGAAGTAAGCTGAGCCATATCATTCCTCAGCGAATGAACAGCTTCAATCAGTGCTTTGATATCACTCCTCGCTTCATTAAGTTCTCTCAGGCCCTCCTGTAGAACTTCCTGGGATTGAAGTAGCTTCTCTCTCTCCACCTGCAAAGCTCTGAATCCTGTATGAGGGGGTTGGATGGAGGACTCCAGCTGGTTGTAAGGGGGAAATATAGGTGTGAGATCCCTCAAGTTCCTCCCTTTTTCACTTCTCTCCCGCCGAGGAGAAGTAGGAGAGCAGGTCACATCACTATCACCGTAGACAGGTGGTGCAGTTCTATACTGAGGTTGGTGGTCCACACGTCTTGGGATAGGTGATGGGTTTTCCCAATGTGGCATTTCCCTAATGGAATGATGTGTGTACTCAACTTCGAAGTCATCAAATCGGCTTGGTCGTCGTGACTGCCATTTAGGTCTCACATCAGGGAGTGTCCCTCTGTCTGGCTCCATCCTGATAGCTGTATCCGGCTCGAAGGACCAATGTTAATTAGGTTAGGTTCGTATGTATTTGCATGATGGTGTATCGGTCAGGATACAGGAAGGAGGACATGAGACCGAAACTTGAACTTAGACGTGAGCTGGTTTATTTCGTCTTGATACACAGTGTTGCCAGCAGTCTTTAATAACAAAGGAATTGCAATTAGGCTAATATATTACAGAAATAGAGGTTCAACTAATATAAACTCTAACAAATATCTAATAAAAAATAAACTCAACCATCCACATTGAAATGTAATTCCACAACATACACAAATAACTAAATTCACGTAAAGGTTACATCATTAGGCACAAACTTGGTGGAAAACAGGAACACTGACAGCCCTTTGGCTCAATTTAACATAAGAGGCACTTTGGCGCCATCATGTGGCCAGATAAAATCCCTACACAATGGCGGCAGCTGGCAGCGTGTGCCCTTAATTACTATATCTGCCGAAATAACTCAACGGAAAGCAATAACAGATGCAGCCGAAATAACGTTACAAATAATGGGATTTAAGGTTAACCAAAAAGGGTTGAGCAGGCTCAACTGAATTCCCAGCGCTCAAAGATCCCACAACATCACATATGACAAACTGAATCTAAAATAAACAGCATGCTAAATGCGATAACTTACTTTCTGTCATCAACTTAACACTCGGAGCATCACTTCTCAGGACTATACTGGGAACGCAGTCTCACATGCTGAGAAAGCAGCAAACTGACCCGGAAGTATATTAAATTGCTCTTCCTAGGATAATCTCTACCAATATTACAAAATAAAATACAGAAATGTCAGCGCCTTTTATACAATGTACTTTAATAGTGCTTCAGCTAAGTTACTTTTTTGCCTCGACTCTGCAACACTCATATACAGAGAGGGAGCAGAGCAGACAACGCAGGCCCGAACTGGCCATAGGGAGAACCGGGAGTATTGCCGAAGCGTCGGCCTAATACTGGCCTGCGTCTCTATGAAAAAATAAATAAAAGTCTGTCTACCGGCAGTGCGAATATCAGATAGACAGACCAGCGCTGGGACAAGGAGGGAAAGATGATTGGTTTATTTCGATTAACACCCACCCCAAACTTCCTTATCAACCCCACAGGTGTGGAGGAAGGGGCATGTGTCTGTTGACGGCAGCTCGCGCAACAAGCAAGCGGTGCAAGAAGTGAGGAGAAGCGACTCGGGTCTCCCGACGGGGTAAAAGGAACGGAAAGGGAGAGAGACAGAATGAGAAAGGGGCTGAAGGAGGACGCAGCAAAATGCAAAAAAGTATTACATTTGTTTATTAATTCCCCCCTTGTTGCCATTAAAATAAAGATTACAAGTAAGTTATAAAACAAAACACGCACACACAAAATGTTGGTAAAAATATTATTTTAAGTTTAAGTATATATTTTTTTCTTTTAATAATATATTTATACCAACATTTTTTTGTTTAAAGTTTAAACCCCAAAAGGAACTTGAGGCTGCACACATTCAGTCTACAGTGTAAATATGGAACCTATATAAGTTTAGCCTTGAAAATAAGATAAGGACTGGGAAGGTAAAATCACTGATTTACACGCCTCTTTATTATTATTATTATTATTTACAGTTTAAATTATTTATTTGTCCAGCTAATCGGATATAATCTTATCATTATCATGTATATGAGTACAAGGCCAAATCAGTGAGACAGGCTAGAAAATCTTACTGTATGAAATACAGTTTATGGAAAAACTGTAAACATATGTTTGCAATTCAAAGGTGGTGATGGTGATGACACCAGTCCTGCTCGTACTTCAGGAGAAGTATAGCATTTGGGAGAAGTTAAAAAACCATTTCTACAGTAGAGCAACAACACATGAACACTACCAGACGCTAGCATAGACATAAATGGCCTCTCGACTGTAATAATAGCTTTCTTGGCGTTATAGTGTTATTCTATTAAGTGATTGTGTTGTTGAATATTTCTTTATGCTGCTGATTTGCTGTTATGTTTTCCAGATCGAACATGAACATTTGTGTATTCCAACCTTGGATTTACTTTAGGTTGAGGTTCATTAGTATTCCACGGTATGATAATGTCCCATCGAGACAGTTAATTTTTTACATGATTTGACTATGTAAAGCTCTAACCAAGGCACTTTTTATAATGTAAAATCTTTATTATCTTAGTACTATTGCATTAACAGCAGTAAAGTTACTGTATATTACACCTCAGAAGTTACAGTAGGTCTAATAGGAATCAAGGAATCAAGGAATCAAGGAATTTGTATTTGTCATCACATCACATGTGGTACATGCGGTGGGACGAAATTCTAATCCCCAGGTCCAGTTTACACCCTGATAGCAATTTTAAATAATGTAATAAAATATAAGAATATAAGAGCTATGCGAGACTAGGAATTGAGCTACACAGAATCTACAATCTGGACACGTAATCTACAATATAGTACTTCGGACATAGCAGCAATCAAAATTCGATACATGCAAGTGACATATTAATTGACATTTTAAGGGACAGTTTAAAGTGAAACATTAAAGTGAACCATTACAGTGACATTTTAAAGTGACATTTTGAAGTGTGAAATTAAAGTGAACAGTGCCGGTTAATGAGAAAGGGATTTTCAGTTCAGCACACAGCCCTGAGGGGAGCCAGTGCTGAGGGTGATGGTCGGGGAGGAGATGTTGTGAATCTTCACAGACTGTGGGCTGTTGGTCAGGAATTTGCTATAAGTGTCTGTGCGCATGCGCCAAATGCGTTTTGCTTGTGCCCATGCCTTTAGGTGTGGGTGTGAACATGTATGTGTGTGAACATGTATGTGTGGGAACATGCATGTGTGGCAACCCCAGGGTGGCCTGGTTACATGACTGACTCCTGGCCTGAAAAAATCTCCCAGTCCGGCCCTGAGACAGCGCACAGCAATGTGCACACAATGCCAACGAAAGTGAAGTTTCACAGATGAAATGCAAAAAAAAAAAACTTTTCCATGTACCACTCCATTTGGGACAAGTGTGAGTACGTATGCAAAGCAGGCAAATTCTTTTCAGAGCGTAAATAAGGCACTAGAGATGTAAAAAAAAAAAAAATTACCAGCATAAATTATTCTTGTTTGTTGGGTTTTATTTTTTATTAGATTAAAAATGCATTAAGAGAAATTAGGTATATAACTATCTAGTGATAGCGGGGGCTACAGATAATTTTATCAGTTAATTTAACCAAACTTCCCTCCTTCCTTCCTTTTACACAAACATATATCTGGTACAATATGTCGAAGTTTAGCTAATAAGGCTTTATTCAACAAATTGACGTATATGTCATGTTTTTTTCTTGTGTGCTGTGTTTTTTTCTGACCTTTTTTGAGGCAAGGTATGCCATTCCTCGAGCCACTTGGTAAGCAGCAGACACCAGCTCCCTAATCTCCAGGCTGCCCATGCTAGCCTGCCGCAGGCTGCTCCAATACTCCAACCCGGCAGGCCGACGAGCTCGCAGATACTCCCTCAGATTCCCCAGTGACGCATACTCCACCACCACATACAGAGGGCCTTTCCGGGTCAGGATGACCACCCGGTTTAGAACACAGTGGTTAATGAGCAGAGCGCTCCACAGACACCCCAGTCATTTGATAAGATCAGCACTCACCTCCCTGAGAGCAGGCGCCCAGGAGGTTGATGATGTTTTTGTGCTTCCCTATCATCTTCATCATTTCCATTTCAGAGATCAGATCAGACAGGTCCTTCTCTGTGGCGTCCGCTGAGCACAACAACAAATCACAATAGGACTAGGATTAAAGCGAACTGCCGCTAATGCAGCAGAAATGCAATACTCATCTTTATAGAAAAAAAACTAAAACCATGAGGCTTTCTTATCTCTCACTTTTGAGCATCTTCAAAGCCACTTTGGTCAGACGTGTGGGTTTATTCTTGTCGATCCCGAGAGCTTCAGCGAGCACCACCTGACCAAAGCAGCCCTCTCCCAGCGGCTTCCCCAGCGTAAGTCTGGGAACAAATGCAAACAGTTGCCAATCGTTTGTCTAAAAATCCCCTTTTAAAATTGACTTCTGTGATACACCTACACTAAAGTGCTATAGGGTATTAAAACACAAAATACAACCAAAAAAATAAAAACATAAATAAGCGGCTCAAATCTCTGCACGTAATGGGGTGTACAGCAAGAAATAATTTTTGCTGTATGTTGTCGTCTTCAGTTCTTGTTAATTTTGCTTTATTTAACCAATAATCGAAAGTAAACAATTTATTCCCCTTTATCGTCCAAATGTAATGGTAGTCATGTCAGCTTTCTGCCATGGCATCCTGCAGGTCACAATCTTACACCCATTAGCCTAGATCCCTAAATCTGGTAAACTCCAAACCTTGAACATTTATATTTGTAAAATATAAATGTTCAAGAGGTGTGCATGTATTTTATATGGATAAAGACATACTTTTCACGTGGCAGTTCCCACCCGGGATCGTACGGAAGTTCATATTCTGACACGCCAGCCAGGATGGTGGTGGCCACACCGGAGAGACGGGACGGATGCATCAAACACATCCCTGACTGATGGGATGAGGATGATTCCACTGAAACCTGCAGGGATAAGAACCGATTATGTGAGAGCTCTTGTATTAAAATCAACCTGACAACAGTGACCTGAGCACACCTGTCTCCTCAGAGGAATGGTTTTGGCTAATTTCTGCACTGCCAGTTGACTGTTGAAGTCCCTCTTCTTCTGGGCACAGCACACTCTACACATGACTGCAGCAACTGTCAGAATGATGATGAAGAAAAACCCAAAGCAGTAGATGAAGATCTCCAAGTATGTCTGCGAGGGAAGCGGTGTGGGTAGTAACTCTGAAATGAAAGAAGTGATTGTGAAAATTTTTCCGTATTATAGTGCAGATGGATTGTTTTAAGCATACCATCAACCACAGTGAGCCACGCCGAGTGGTAAGACACTCCAATGGAGTTCTCTGCCAGGCAGGTATATTCGCCAGCATCGTCCAGAGATACATTCTTTAGAGTCAAAACTTCCATGTCTTTACCTGTGGTGTTCAATCCTGCAGCCTGAGGAAAACATTAATATTAACACACTATGTATGCCAGATCAGAAAAACAAACACAAAGCATTCCCAGATAAAAAATGAAGAATTGAAATAGAAACAGTGTGATTCAAAGCAGAAACAGCTGGATGTTAAATCTTAAAATAACAACAACACACTGTTTATTTTTCAGTTGCAGGGTGTTAACACAGAAACAAAAACTTCTCATATTGATATAGTGAAAGATTATCACACCCATCTGCTAAAATTATTAGTATAAAACCTCTGTTTTAAACATTATTGTTCAATGAATTCTCTTTGAAATAGAATTATAATAAAGCTGCCAAACTATTTCTTCTGGTAACTCCACAATTTATCACAAAGGCAACCTGACCATGTGCTGACAAGAGAAAAGAGAAATGAGACCAGAGCCTTTCAAAAGAAACCAGCTACAACACCACTCCAGTAAATCATTACAGACCTCCGACATGAATCTGCATGCTGCAGCTAACTCTAGTGAAAGTTATGCATTGTTTCCACTGAGCAGTAGGGCACAGGTTGGTATGGTTGGAGCGCTATTTTAAAGTGCCGCAAATTCAGGAGAGCATTTCTACCGCCAGATGGAAAGAAAAGTAGCCCAAAGGAGCTTTGAAGAATAGGAATGTATTCAACAGAACAGAAGTTATTTTAGGTACTGAAACCTTAAAAGTAGTGCACAGCGCACAGGAAACAGGAAAATAAACTTTTAAACTTGACAAACTTGTATTTTTCTTCTTTACTAATTTTATATTCCTACATTTTAAATTTTGAATGGTTTCATTTCATTTAAAGCAATTGTAAATTGTGTTGTAAATAAACCATGCATTACAAGGGTGCGTCACACTAATGCAACTAGACATTTGACGCACTAGTATGTCTGTTGTTTTTTGCAACCAGTGACATTTTTTTGTAACGAAAACAATGCACTGTGTTGTGTACAGGTCAGTTTTGTCAGACAAGATAGCCTACCTGACCACAATGGTCTGCCCTGTTCTGCTCAGAGGAAAAAAGGCAATGTTCATCACCTGCAGAAGTTGTTCTATTTTTCTCTCCAGGTAATTTAAATATGCTATTAACAAAGCATCCAGATCGTGTTGTTCTTGGAGCACCTTCTGAATATTGCAAGATCTTCAGTCTGTTCCAAAGCATGAATACAGCTTTTCAGCAGAGGAAGCTATTTATGATGATATGGACGTGGCTGGGTTGAAAACCTACAGTCTGCCTGGTTCTGTCTTTATCATAACAAACCAATACAATCGCTGTCAGTATTCCAATAGAAGCTGCACCAACCGACCAAACAATTTCACATATCTTTTTACCTCTATTCATCAACAACGTCTGCAAGAAACATCTCATTGTAGGGCAGTATATGGTAACCTGCAGGCATGAGCTAGTCTCTGACTTGAAGTACCCCCTTGCTCTAACAACCTCAAAGCAGAAGCTTCATCAAATTCTATTCATTGAATCTAAATCTACATTAACACCTGTGTGCTTTGGTACCTTTAGAACAAGAACAAAGGGATGTCCATCCGGTCCCTGTTTGGTGCCGTTGACTGTAATGTGCTTGAACCACTGGATGTGAGGCTGAGGGTCGCTGAACACTTTGCACACAAACTCCACATTACTTCCAACGACGGCTGTCTGATTGGCTGGCAGACCTGCCTGCAATATGGGTCTGTGAGGAGAACGCTCTGTAGCAGAGATGTTTAGAACACAAGTCTTAGAAATACACTTTTAATGAACCTTAAGGCAAATAGAAGGAAAATCAAACTCAAGTACATCAAAGCATCAAATTATCATTTCCAAGATTTTTGGAAGGGAAAACATTTATGAACTTGAAGGTGTTGGAGGAAGAAAAGGAGAAGAGCACTAGGTTTTGGATGTATAGGAGGAGATATGCAGACATTTCGTGTTACACAGGAGGAGGCTCAGTTTAGAGAGTTTACAGAGGTGGTTCTAATGAGCCAAGAAAATTAAAAAATACCGATTACATCCAGAAGAAAGGTGTGTTTCAGGCTCCCATGTATGTTTTCCACCACACAAGTGTAATTCCCTCTATCAGTGGGAACCACTGATTCCATTATCAGCGTCCACATGTGGTCTCTGATCTGATAAATAAACAGACAGAAAAGGGTTTCAGGTATCTCTTTAAAAGAAGGTTGAAGTTTCTTTCAGTGAAGTCAGACAGACCTTGAACCCGCCGATTCGTTGGTCTTTCCTAAACTCCTTCCCATTTTTGTACCAGCGCAGGCTGGGAACTGGGTTTCCAGTTGCTTGACAGCGGAACTTGACAGTCCTGCTTGAAGGCACAGCATGAAGCTGCTTCTCCATCTTCCCTGGCATCACCCACTGCGGTGCCATTGCTAACGGGAGACGGCGCAATGTGAACATGATAACATCAATCTTTCACAACTCAACTGATTTCACAAAAAGGCTTGGGAGACCTAAAAGATTAGTGAGAATTACATTGGAGCTTTTCGTTGCTTGTTGACATTTCATTGGACAGTTTGTTTTCCTCTGAGGACGACTCTTCATCTTCCTCATCTTCAGAAGATTTTGCTGCATCTGGTTTAGTAGACATTAAAATGAGTTTTAGATAATACAAAAATAGGAGGAACAGCAATAAAAGCTTTTTAAGAGAATGTAAAAGCAAAGAAACTCTCAGCACAAAGCTACGCCCCAACCACTTCACAGACCTCCTCCCCATTACTCTGGACCAATAACAACTGGCTAAAAACACACACATTGAGCACTTTCTAGCTTAGTTAGCTTAGCTTCTAGCTGTGCTATGGCTTCTCCCTCTACTTGTCCTCTTTCCTGCTCTGTGTGTCCGATGTTTATTTATTCCTCTGCCTCCTTTAAAGATAATGGTACGTGCATTAAATTTTGCATTTTTTTAGCTTTGGGGGCGAGGGTGTGTAAATTGGAAGCTCGGCTCCGTACTGTTGAAACACCCGGAGATAGCCGAGGCCCAATAGCTAGCGTGGAGCCAACAAGAACAGGTTGCCCAAGTGATCCTCTAGCAGTTCCCATGCAAAGCAGCCTGGCTGGGTGACTGTACGCAGAAAGCAAAGTGCCAGAACCCAGCTTAGGGCTCACCACCAACCTGTTAACGTTTCAAATTGATTTTCCCCACTCAGCGATACACCCGCTGAGAAACAGATTCTGGTAATTGGGAGCTCCATAGTCAGAAACGTTGCTTTAGAGAAACCAGCAACTATAGTCAAATGTCAAGGAAAATAGTAAAAACAATAAGATTGTTATTCACGCTGGTGGTAATGACACCCAGTTACGCCAATCGGAGGTCACTAAAATTAGTGTTGCTTCGGTGTGTGACTTTGCAAAAACAATGTCGGACTCTGTAGTTTTCTCTGGTCCCCTACCTGATCGGACCAGTGACGACATGTTTAGTCCCTTACCCAATCTCTTTATCACACATTGAGTGTAAAAAAGCTATAGTTCTGCCTCATAACACTCTCCTTTTGGACCATTTTTCACTGAGTACTTAAAATCTGTCTTTATAGTAGGTGTCTATCAGACAATGCTGTTTCAGCCTTTACAGAATCCATTCCACCTTTAATTTCTTCAGCATTTCAGAGAAACGCAGTGGCGGACAACAAATTAATTTCAAGCCCTACACAGGTTGATGCTATTGTTCATAGTATTACGTCCTCATTGCGTACTATATTAGACAACGTAGCCCCCATAAAAAGGAAAGTGATTACTCATAGGAGGTTGGCCCCCTGGTTTAATTCAGAAGTTTGAGAAGAAATGGCGGTTATCACTTTTAGAGGAGTCCTAATTATCCTGGAAAAACAGCTTGCTTTAGTATAAAAGGACCCTGCGCCAAGCTAGATCTGCATATTTTACTTTGCTAATAGAGGAGAATAAGAACAATCCTAGGTTTCTTTTTAATACAGTTGCTAAACTTACGAGAAATGAAAACTCAGTTGTGCCATCCATTCCCCCAACTCTTAGCTCACTTAGTTGTGGAATTCTTAATTGATAAAATTGAATCTATTAAAACTAAAATTGATGGCATCTTACCAAACATAACTACTACCTCAGAAAGCAATCTAGAATCTAGAATCAGTTTATTTATATAGCGCCAATTTACAACAGGTGTCGATCTCAAGGCACTTCACAAAAAATCAATTAAAATCAAGGATACATTCTAACAAATCAATTTGAAAAAGTTTCCAATCTAAGAAACCCCAGCAGATTGCATCGAGTCATTGACTTGCAGCATTCACTCCTCTGGAATCAGCAGGCAGAAACAATGGCTTGTGTTGTCGTTGACTTTACAGCAATCCCTCATACTGAGCATGCTTGTAGCGACAGTGGAGAGGAAAAACTCCCCTTTAACAGGAAGAAACCTCCAGCAGAACCAGGCTCAGTACAAGCAGCCATCTGCCACGACCGACTGGGGGTTTGAAAAGACAGAAAGCTAAATTAGAAGCACAGGATACTGAAATAAAAGAGTTTATAGCAGCAGTTGTAGAACGTCACTG
>JAVLVB010000682.1:219232-233074 GCA_032876305.1 Orestias chungarensis | reverse complement strand
ATCTAGACATGCCTGTAATCTACCAAACTGACTGGATTCATCGGGATTTATAGATAAATACAGTTGTGTATCATCAGCATAACAGTGGAAATTAACACCATGCTGTCTGATGATTTTACCAATAGGGAGCATGTATATAGTAAATAGAATTGGGCCAAGTACAGAACCCTGTGGTACTCCACAAGTAACCTTAAAATGCCGAGAGGATTTGTCATTTAAATGAACAAACTGGGATCTATCAGACAAATACGATTTAAACCAGCCTAGTGCTGTTCCCTTGATCCCTACAGTGTGTTTGAGCCTCTCAATGAGGATATTGTGATTGACTGTGTCAAAAGCAGCACTGAGATTTAACAAAATTAGAATAGACACGAGCCCATTGTCTGAGGCCATGAGAATATCATTAGTAACTTTAAGGAGAGCTGTCTCAGTGCTATGATGAGCTCTGAAACCTGACTGAAATTCTTCAAATAGGTCATTATTCATCAAATGCTCTCTCAGTTGATTAGCAATAATTTTTTCAAGGATTTCAGATAAAAAAGGGAGATTAGATATGGGTCTGTAATTTATTAAGTTTTCTTGATCAAGAGAAGGTTTCTTAAGTAGGGGTTTTATTACAGCTACCTTAAGAGCCTCTGGTACATAACCATTCACTAATGACAAATTAATCATTTCCAAAATGGGGGTAATAATAATAGGAACTACTTCTTTAAACAATTTTGTCGGTATTGGATCCAACATACAAGTTGAAGGCTTAGATGAAGAAAGTATTTTTGAAAGCTCAGAAGACTCAACTGGAACAAAACACTTCAAACGGAGATCAGGCTCCAGAGCCACATTCAGTACCTCATTGCTTACGGAGGTAGTAGTTATGTTTGGTAGGATGCCATCAATTTTAGTTTTAATAGATTCAATTTTATCAATAAAGAATTCCATAAAGTCATTACTGCTAAGAGTTGGAGGAATGGGTGATATAACAGAGCAATGAGGTACTGAATGTGGCTCCGGAGGCTGATCTCTGTTTGAAGTGTTTTGTTCCAGTTGAGCTTCATCTAAGCCTTCAACTTGTATGTTGGATCCAATCCCGACAAAATTGTTTAAAGAAGTATTTCCTATTATTATTACCACCATTTTGGATATGATTAATTTGTCATTAGTGAATGGCTGTGTACCAGGACCTTAAGAGTCTTAAGGTAGCTGAAATAAAAACCCTACTTAAGAAACCTTCTCTTGATCAAGAAGACCTAATAAATTACAGACCCATACCTAATCTTCCTTTTTTATCTAAAATCCTTGAAAAAATTGTTGCTAATCAACTGAGAGAGCATTTGAGGAATAATGTTTGAAGAATTTCAGTTAGGTTTCAGAGCTCATCATAGCACTGTGACAGCTCTCCTTAAAGTTACGAATGATATTCTCATTGGCTCAGACAATGGGCTCGTGTCTATTCTAGTTCTGTTAGATCTCAGTGCTGCTTTTGACACAGTCAATCACAATATCCTCATTGAAAGGCTCAAACACACTCTGGGAATCAAGGGAACAGTACTAGGCTGGTTTAAATCATATTTGTCTGATAGATCCCAGTTTGTTCATTTAAATGACAAATCTTATCCGCATTGTATATCCATCACATATCAGAGACCTAATTACTCCTTATGTCCCTAACAGAGCACTTCGCTCTCAGACTGCAGGTTTACTGGTGGTTCTTAGAATCTCTAAAAACACAATGGGAGGCAGATCTTTTGTTTATAGTTAGGAAGAGGTAGAGAAGACAGCCTAATCCGGTTGGGGGAGGAACTCAGTCTTGACAGACGGTTCTCCTTTGCTCTACCTTCTTCCTGTCTCACTCTATAGGGTTAGGTTTTTTAAGTTTTTCTATAGTTATGCTGCTATAGGTTTAGCCCGCTGGAGGACAATCTGACCACTTCTCTCTCTGCTACTTTCTTCCTTTGTCCAATCTGCTTAGTTACCGTTATTTCAACCTTGTTGAAACGGTTTGCTCAACTTTGTACTGAGATGCTTCCAATGATGTTCTACAACTGCTGCTATAAACTTTTTTTTTTCAGTATCCTGTGCATCTAATTTAGTTTTCTGTCTCTTCAAACCCCCAGTCGATCGTGGCAGATAGCTGCTTGTAGTGAGCCAGGTTCTGCTGGAGGGTTGTTCTTGTTAAAGGGGAGTTTTTCCTCTCCACTGTCGCTACATGCATGCTCAGTATGTGGGATTGCTGTAAAGTCAGCGACAACACAAGCCATTGTTTCGGTCTGCTGATTCCAGAGGAGTGAATGCTGCAAGTCAATGACTCAATGCAATCTGCTAGAGTTTCTTAGATTGGCAACTTTTTCAAATTGATTTGTTTATGATGTATCTTTGATTTTAAAGGATTTTCTAGTAAAGTGCCTTGAGACAACATTGGCGGTATATAAATAAACTTATTCTTGATTCTTGACATGAAGGTCTGAGTTTAGGTGATAATTCTTTTATGTGAGATAAAAAAAATGAATATCTTTATGATATCAGTACTTCTTTAAATTACATTGATGATGTTGCATGTGAGAAGAAAACGTGGGAATTGAGGAACCTCCTGCAGTTAATTTTTTTTAATTTTTATTTTTTTATAATCATAGTAAAAATAAATAAAGAGTTGTTAAGGCAGCATTTTATTGATGGATAGAAACATGAATGTCACATGTCACAAAATTAGAAAATTTGTCAACTCTTATGTTTTGGCTCTGGTAACATTTTGGAGATAAAGTTGCAACTTTGGTTTGACCACATCTGACTCCCTTTTAGATACGATCAACACTTTTTTCCCTCTAGGATTTGAAAGCACAAGTTGCATACTTCTTTAATGCATGCATCAGAGCAGAGTTGGAAAATTGAAAGCATGCCTTGTTTACAAAAGAGTCTGGAGCAAAGAGAATAGATCTGATGGCTTCTTGACTGAGAGAAAAACAAGAGTTTACAATGGGACTACAGATAGTCATATGGAGCCCAGATGGTTGGTAAGACACAACCAAACACACCCACACAAACTCACACAGACACACACACTGGATATGCATATTCATAAACAACTGGAGAGAGGAAGGAGCATGAATTGTGCCTAAAAGTGCTGTTTTTCTTTAAGCTGAGCTGATTGCAACACTAAGCCTGTAATACACTGTGACAGTGTGCATGTGTTCCTGCATTACTGAGTCTGGAATGGATATACAGACCATAACCAGCACCCACACAGCCAAACCATGGTTACACCATAAAAAAGCAAACAAAAATAGAAAAAAAATCCCTATAACCTTTTTCAGATGCCTCTGGCCCAAAAGCAGCCAGACTATACAAAGTCACTATCTTGCTGCAGGATTTTGGAAAGTTTTATGGCCTTTTTTATAAACAGTGCAGACTGAAACACCACAACCACAGCAGAGACCAGACATGAAAATTTAGGATAGCAGGAGGGACTGTTCAGAAAGAGGCTGAAACTGAAGGACATGCAAACATAACCTAGACATCTGTTGGGATGCTGCAAACCCTGAACGTCTCCCTGAGAATGAGATTATTACATTTGTTTTGAACAAAAGTTTTTGTCAGAAAAAAGAGGATCGTTCCAGCTTTGTCTTAGCACCTTGATTTTATTTGTTCATGTGAATCTATTACAGGATTTCAGGCTTATTGTTTCCTTTCTGCACTTTAACTTTCAAAAATATTTAGAGACGAGTTCCTGTATGATAGCTGAATAGTTGAGTCAAAGAACGCCAAATGGACTTCACTTATATAGCGCTTTTCCTTATCAAACAGACCATTCAAGCGCTTTACACTATAGCAACATTCCCAACTGATACATGCGTTGGTAGGAAAATATGGGTTAAGCGCCTTGCCCAAGAGCACATTCCCATGTCACAGGGAGCAGCTGGAGTTGAACCTGCAATCCACCTGATTGCAAGACAACTACTCCACCCACTGTGCCACAGACACCCAACAAATGCATAACAATTACCTAGTAGAGACTCACTATTGCTCATGAAGGCGAGGCAATTTTATTAGGGTGCTACATTTTTAGCAAGAAGGCTGAACATGATTAGCAGGAAAACAACGGAAAAATTGTACATGTAAAAACATGTACAAATATCCAAAGTGAAGTTGAAAAGTACAGATAAAATGATGGCAGGTTCAAAACCTGACTTCAAAACAATAGGACATGTTTAAGTTAATATTAACTGAAAGGCAGCTCTAAACTAACAGATTTTTAGCCTTGATGTAATAGAACTCAGTGTATAAGCAGTTTCTGGAGGTTTGCTCCAGACTTGAGGAGCATTAAAACTGAGGATTGAAGTCTTAATACAGATTAACTGGTTTACTCAGCCCAGATGGGTTTACTTTGGTATGGGACATACGTACACTGTGTACGTATGTATTTTTTTATTTTATCGCCTAAATAAATTTGCATGGCTTTTCTCCTTCCACACACTTGAAGGTTTTGTATGTTTGACAAAAATAAAAAATTATGAATGAGATGTTGACCAGGTTCAAACACATACCTTTAAGCAAGCAACAAATCATACATGTTGTCTCATCTATTAAACCACGGCTGCAGTATATACAGACAGACTCCAATTAGAGAGAATAATTCCTAGACCTAGAGCTGTTGATTCAGTTTAACTTAGCTTATTATTGTAGCACCAATTCCTAAAATGTCATCTCAAAACTTTTTATTTGAAAAGATATTCCCTTCCAATCCCTCATTCATTCTAATTACCCTACTTATCAATAATTTCTTTAATTTCAGTTTGCAATTCCAATAAATTTAAAAAAATTTCAATCTAGAATCAATAATCAGTTTATTTATGTAGCGCCAATTTACAACAGGTGTCGTCTCAAGGCACTTCCAAGAAAATCAATTAAAATCAAAGATACATCATAACAAATCAATTGGAAAAAGTTTCCAATCTAAGGAACCCCAGCAGATTGCAGATTGACTTGCAGCATTCATTCCTCTGGAATCAGCAGACCAAAACAATGGCTTGTGTTGTCGTTGACTTTACAGCAATCCCTCATACTGAGCATGCATGCAATCAATCAATAAAAACCCAGCAGATTGCATTTTGTCCTTGACTTCTCCTGGACCAACATGCAGGCATTAGATGATATAGTTGTGTTGTTGACTTTACAGCAATCCTTTAAACTGAGCATGCACTTGACGACAGTGGAGAGGAAACACTCCCCTTTAACAGGAAGAAACCTCCATTCAGAACCAGAGCCAGAACCTCCTACTACATGTGGTCATCTGCCATAACCGTGTGAGGAGACATAGCAGAAAAACAAAAAAGAAGCAGAGGCACTGAGACAGGTGTAGTTTCTATGTTGAAGAAAAGTAAGAAGGTAGCTGGAGGAGAGGGGGTAACGCTGTCTCTTAACACACACTGAGCTGAAGAAAGCTATAAACCTTGACCCTGGAACTATGAACCAAGCTAAACTGGTATTATCTGCCAACATTGTATCATGGTGACTCTTAACATACAACAGACAAAGCTGCTTCTGCTACACCAGGATTACAATCTCAGTTTTAGTTTATGTGAGGTGAAACACATAAAGGATCTTACCTGTGTCTGTATTTTCAGTGGCTGGTCTGGACTGAACCTGAACCAACAGCAGAACCACGAGGCATGGAAGCAGGAAGCCGTGATGACCACCCATCATGCTCTGATCGATCAATTTACTGTGACTTTTAATCTGCAAAGTGAGCACAAAAATGATCAATTTGAAACTCACAAGAAAATGAAACATTCCCGTTTCCTGCAACTTTTTCCAGTCTCGCTGCACATTAAGCTTTCCAAAGCATACAACGAGCCACAAGATTAGGAAGTCCCAGCAGGCCGTCCTTTTATTTCATTGAATAGTGAAAATCTGATCGATGTTGGACAATATAACCTGCTTTAAAAGAATCACAATCAGTATTCTTTAGTTGTCGTTTTCACACACCATGGCCTAGCAAAAGAGGAGGTGGTACGGGGCTACTGATATCCAACAAATGGAAATATACCCATTTCAGCTCAGGAGCCTCGTACAACTCCTTTGAATACCACGACGCCCTGACGACAGCACCTGTTAAAATGTATGTGGTTGTTGTATATCGTCCTCCGTGTCAATTGGGTAACTTCGTAGAAGATCTAAACTCCCTGCTCTCCTCCACCCCTGAGCATGACTGTCCTCTGCTTGTCCTTGGTTAAATGAACATTCACTTTGACACTCAAGATGTCGCAGATATCTTCTCGCTAACTAACTCGTTTGATATCCTGTGGGTAAGCAGCCCCCCAACTCACAGGGCCGGTAAAGTACTTGATCTTGTTTTAAGCAGACACTGCATGACCAACTCATTAAAGGTTACTCTTCTACACCTCTCAGACCACTACTTTATTCAGCTTGATGCTTCTCTCCATCAACTACACACTGCACACCCACCCACTGTCTCCTTTCGACGCAATCTCCGCAACTTGTCTCCTGCCCACTTCTCTGCACTTGTAACCTCTGCTCTTCCACCCCGTACCACTTTCTCATCTCTGGAGGTAAATGATGCCGCAGAGTCCCTCTGGTCAACACTGAGTTCCTGCTTAGACCGCTTGTACCCACTGATCACCAAACCTGCAAGACCCATGCAGTCACACTCATGGCTGACTGACTCCCTTAGATCGATGCACACAAACCTCAGAGCTGCAGAGAGAAGATGGCACAAATCAAAAGACCCATCTGATATGTCACACTTCCAAATACTGCTCTCATCCTTCTCCTCAAGCGTCACCACTGCAAAGAAGGAGTTCTACCAGGACAAGATCGACAGCGCTACAGACACCCGGAAGCTATTTTGTACCTTAAAGTCTCTGTTAAACCTTACCCTCTGGATCTTATCCCCACCACACTCCTGCAAGCCATAGCTCCAACCGTTGTGACAGCAGCCACTCATGTCATCAATGATTCACTATCTACTGGATCATTCCCCACCACCTTCAAACAAGCCCAGGTATGTCCCTTATTAAAAAAAAAACTCCGTAGCCTCCACCCAAGTGGAGAACTACAGACCGTTCTGCCTCCTCCCTTTCCTAACTAAAATCATCGAAAGAGCTGTCTCAAAGCAGGTGACGAAATTTCTCTCCCAACATGACCTCCTTGATTCTAACCAATCAGGCTTCAAGAGTGGTCACTCCACGGAAAGGGCACTGCTGTCAGTAACGGAATCCTGAAAAGAAGCCAAAGCGACAGGCCAATCATCAGTTCTCATCCTACTGGACCTCTCAGCTGCATTTGGTACTTTAAACCACAGCATCTTACTTACCAAGCTGGCAGATATGGGCATTGAGGGCAGTGCACACTCCTGGTTTGAATCCTACCTCACTGGACGATCCTTGAAGGTGGCATGGCAAGGCCAAACATCAACGCGACACCACCTCACCACAGGGGTGCCCCAAGGCTCAGTGTTGGGCCCCCTCCTCTTTGCCATGTAAACTACTTCGCTGGGCCCAATCATCCACTCGCATGGCTTCTCCTATCACTTCTATGCAAATGATACCCAGCTCTATCTGTTCTTTCCTCCAGACGACCTCTCGGTACCGACGCGAATGTCAGCCTGTCTTTCTGACATCTGCATGGATGAAAGATCACCACCTCCAACTGAACCTCTCCAAAACTGAACTGCTTGTCATCCCAGCCAAGGAAAGTATTCACCACAACATCAGCATCAGGTTAGACTCCCCATAAGTGGCACCCACTAAGGTTGTAAGAAACCTGGGCGTTATGATCAATGATCAGCTGACCTTTGCGGATCAGGTTGCCTCTGTCGCTCGATCGTGTCGCTTCTCTCTATTCAACATCAGGAAGATTAGGCCATATCTAACTCAACATGCGACACATCTCCTAGTTCAAACCATGGTAATTTCCCGCCTTGACTACTGCAATGCCCTCCTAACAGGTCTTCCATCCTGTGCTGTGAGAACGCTACAGATGATCCAGCATGCTGTAGCTCGCTTGGTTTTCAACCTGCCAAAGCGATCGCATGTCACACCCCTTTATACTGAACTCCATTGGCTTACATTAGCTGCACGCATCAAATTCAAATCACTAATGTTGGCATACAGAGTGTTTGATGGATCAGCGCCCATCTACCTCAACACCCTCTTAAAGCCTTAAGTCACTGCCCGCCCGCTCAGTTCCTTCAAGGAGCGCCAACTAACGCGACCAAAGCCCTGTGCAGGTCAATCTAAACTCTTCTCATTTGCAGTTCCTCGCTGGTGGAACGACCTTACGTGCATCAGAGCATCAGATTCTCTTTCCACCTTCAAGAAATCCTTGAAGACCCATCTCTTCCGAGAGTATCTAATGCCCTGAAAGATCTAAAAGCACTTATTACCCCACCTGATAATATTTAGCACCACAGTGTATGGTACTTGGGCCTTCTGTGTTTACTTAAATGCTGTAAATGAGTGTCATCATTAATTTTAAATCCTCTCCTAGCATTTTGCAGGTAAATTGCGTCATAGTTCAATGTTAAACTCTCTTTTTGTAAGTTGCTTTGGATAAAAGCGTCTGCTACTTGCATAAATGTAAATGTTTTCCTCGAGGAAACAACAAGATGTTTTTAGCAGCTTTAACCAAACAAAATGCAAAGGATTGTGCAAAAAGAAAATAAATATTCTAAAAATATATAAAAAACTGTACAGTAGAAATACAAACATATACACAAATTTTGCATTTAAAAAAATGTGGGACACATTTCTCCACAAGATGAACTAAATCTGGAAGGGTCGATCCTACAGCTCCATTGGTGTACAAGTTCAAGCAAATGCTGCTTCAATGTGAAACCTGACAAAAAGAATGGCCAAAACAAACAGTCCCATTTGTCTCCATATGGCAGTGAAATATTTTCTTCTCTGGTAAAAACATTATCTGTCCATGAGAGTTAAACAGAGAAGCAAACATCCTGATCTGCTTTGGCTAAAAGACACGGCTTCTGGTATGCATGAACTTTTCAGATGGTCCCTTTTTGATGGGATCAACAATCAAGAATCAGTTTATTTATATAGCGCCAATTTACAACAGGTGTCGTCTCAAGGCACTTTACAAAAAATCAATTAAAATCAAAGATACATCAAAACAAATCAATTTGAAAAAAATTACAATCTAAGGAACCCCAGCAGATTGCATCGAGTCATTGACTTGCAGCATTCACTCCACTGGAATCAGCAGACCAAAACAATGGCTTGTGTTGTCGTTGACTTTACAGCAATCCCTCATACTGAGCATGCATGTAGCGACAGTGGAGAGGAAAAATCTGCTGATGCTGAACTGCTTTGTCACGATGTTTGTGTTTTTTCCTCTCCAAATTAACATCCCTCAATATGTCTCAATATTGTATGTTCTTACCCAGATCTGTCAAAAAAACCCTATGTAGGTTCCATCATAACCATTTTCTGTTGATGTGGCTGATATTTTTAATCACCATCATCGACTACTTTGTAAAACCATCTGAATAAGATTTTGGTTCTTTTTTTAGTTTGTAATAAATCAGTCAGCTACAAAAAATTGGAGAAAAGGTTTGTTTTTCTGTCCTAGATATATGTTTCAGTTTTTTACCCTAAAGCAAATTAAAAGCTAATTTAGGAGTTATCAATATTAACTATTAATAACAATAAGCCAAAATTATAACATTTCAAAACTGTAAGCTATTGTGCACTTCAAAAGTGTGGCCTTTGGTGAAAAAATACATCAGTTGGTTTAATTGATAAACAAAATATTTAGAAGACACAGCAAACATGGGGAGGAGGAAGGTGCTCAGGTTAGATAACCACAAAATGAAACTTTGAAATGAAAAATGAAAATCTTTAAGTGTGTTCCAAAAGACTTGGCATGTATTGGCTTGGTCTTTTTCCTTATGTTCCGTCATCACTTTGAAGATGCACCAACATGGGTTAATAGACAGTTCTTTATAATGTCTTCATCTCTTAGATTCTTAGTCAATTAAACAATTCAGTGATGTGAAAACCAGAACACTTAAACTTGTACCAAATTTTCTGTGACATTTAGTCTCTACAGTTCAGCTGAACCTTTGTTTGTTTGTTTGTTTAACACCAAACTTGATTAGGGATGGGCACACAAATCTTATAATGAGTCACTTTTTAATCCATTTTAGCATTTAGTTTCTTTTAGCATCCCACATCTTAACTTTGTGAAATCTGTACACTTGGAAGCATTTTTTTTTCTTAAACCCACCATATTGTGAGGTTATCTTTATTCCACATCCCTCTTCAGGTGACACATTGATTTTCAATTGGACTAGAAATGCATTTATCTTCACATAAAATCATTAATTTGTTGATTTGAACGTGTTCATGGAGTCACTGTGACCCAGCTTCTTCACCTTCAGCTTTCCAGCAGACACCTGGATCAAGGTGTAGACTTACTGGTATTGGGAACGGTTGTTGATTATCTTAAAAAAACTGTTTAATTCTATCTGAAGAAAAGCAACCACAGAGCATAATGCTGCCACTCTAGTTATGTTGTTCTTCGTTTAAAGGGTTAGTCAAAAGGCTTAGGGTGGTTTTGGGTGGTGCCAGGTTGTGTGATTTTGTCTGTCTTTAAATTATTTCCTTATCCCAGACTTGTATAGAGAATACAGGAGATTGCTGTCAGATGAAGAGAACCACAAGTACTTGCCAGAGAATTCCTCCAGCTCCCAGAGCGTTGCCATCGTCCTGTCTGATTCCTTTCTGCCTAGTTTCTGTCTTTTTGCCATTTTTATAGGAATGCCTACTTTTTTTTTTCAACGTTTTTTCTTGAATTTTTCTATTTTCTAAAAGTTCATCCTCACTCATATTTGTCATTAGTGTGGGTTTTTCTCTGTGTAAATCAGTGATGGCGTATCAGTTCTTCTCAAAAGTTGTTCTTATTCAATCTAGCAGAGACTGCACAAGCATTTTGCTCTTTAATTGTACTTTATTTAATCCCGCCCTTCTTTTAAAACCGGGATTAACTATGCATTTTACTGTACATTTTTCAACTTGTTTTAAGTAAAATGGCAAATGTTGACTTAAATTAAATTCCATTTGCTGTGAAGTTAATTGTAAATTAGTTTGGTCTTGTTTTAAGACTTCTAAAACTCTTGCACCAGAAACTAAACATAGATTTTATTTTTTTTGTAGTGCAGCCTCCATGTTTACTCATATTTTTTTAAGAATTTCTTTTGCACAGGGACATCATTTTAGAATAAAAGTCTTGACTATAAATGCTGAAAAATCCTGTCAGCAATCCTAAACTCATTTTGGATAGGCTGGCTGACGTTGGAACGTATCGACGTCACTTCCTGTTTTTGCTCCGTGTGTCTGTTAGCGTCTGCTAGCTCCGCGCGCTCTCTTATTACTCTTTATTCTCTGTACTGAGACGTTTCTAAACAAACCTTCACGTTAATCACACATTTCTTTTGCTCCACTGAAGTTTTTAGAAACCGTAATTGTTCTAAACTGACCTTTTTTGTGTCTTGAGCACTCGCTAGTTTAGTTAGCTTATCTTCTACCAGTACTATGGCTTCTCCCTCTGCTTCTCTTCTTTCCTGCTCTGTGTGTCAGATGTTTATTTATTCCTCTTCCTCCTTTAAAGATAATGGTACATGCATTAAATGTAGCATTTTTTTAGCTTTGGGGGCGAGAGTGTGTGAATTGGAAGCTCGGCTCTGTGCTATTGAAACACCCACAGATAGCCGAGGCCCATTAGCTAGCATGGAGCCTACAAGAACAGGTTGCCCTAGTGATCCTCCAGCAGTTCCCAGGCAGCTGGGAAATCAGCCTGGCTGGGTGACTGTACGTAGAAAGCGTAGTCCCAGAACCCAGCCTTTGGCTTACCACCAACCTGTTAACGTTTCTAACCGATTTTCCCCACTCAGCGATACACCTACTGAGAAACAGATTCTGGTAATTGGCAGCTCCATAGTCAGAAACGTTGCTTTAGAGAAACCAGCAACCATAGTCAAATGTTTGCCAGGGGCCAGAACAGAAGACATAAAATCATACCTCAAACTGCTGGCTAAGGATAATCGTAAATACAGTAAAATTGTTATTCACGCTGGCGGTAATGACACCCGGTTACGCCAATCGGAGGTCACTAAAGTTACCTACCCAACATCCCATTGAGACGGTGTCCTGCCCACGGCCAAAACCAAATAGATTAAAGATCAATCTAAAAAGAGCTAATCCTGAAAATCTCATAAAGATAAAAACAACTCAGATGAAACAAAAATGTACAACTATTAAGTGTGGCTTATTGAACATCAGATCTCTATCCTCAAAGTTCTTATTAGTTAATGATTTAATTCTTGATAATCAAATTGATTTGCTTTGTCTCACAGAAACCTGGCTGCAGCATGAGGATTATGTTAGTATCAACGAACCAACTCCCTCTAATTATTCCAACTTTCACATTCCTCGAAGTACTGGGAGAGGTGGAGGAGTAGGAAGCATTTTTGAATCAGATTTATTAATTAATCCTAGGCCAACTAATAGTTATAGTTCTTTTGAACATTTAACCCTTAGCCTTCCTCATCCAACCTGTAAAAGAATTAAACCACTTCTGTTTGTTATTTTGTATCGTCCCCCAGGTTCTTACTCTGAATTTATAGATCAGATCTCAGATTTTTTTTTCTGATAAAGTGTTTAACACTGATAAAATCATTATAGTGGGAGATTTTAACATTCATGTTGACACCAAAAATGACAGTCTAAATGTAGCCTTTACTGCAATTTTAAACTCAATTGGCTTCACTCAAAAAATCCAAACACCTACTCACTCTCTTGGTCACACTTTAGACCTTGTGCGGACATATGGCATTGAGTGTGAAAAAATTATAGTGCTGCCTCATAACCCTCTCCTTTCTGACCATTTTTTGATAACTTTTGAGTTCTTTTTCACCGAGTACTTAAAATCTGAATTATTACCCCCATTTTGGAAATGATTAATTTGTCATTAGTGAATGGTTATGTACCAGAAGCTCTTAAGGTAGCTTTAATATAACCCCTACTTAAGAAAGCTTCTCTTGATCAAGAAGACTTAATAAATTACAGACCCATATCTAATCTTCCTTTTTATAAAAGATCCTCGAAAAAATTGTTGCTAATCAACTGAGAGAGCATTTGAGGAATAATGACCTATTTGAAGAATTTCAGTCAGGTTTCAGAGCTCATCATAGCACTGAGACGGCTCTCCTTAAAGTTACAAATGATATTCTCATTGCCTCAGACAATGGACTCGTGTCTATTCTAGTTCTGTTAATTGTCATTGCTGCTTTTGACACAGTCAATCACAATATCCTCATGGCAAGGCTCGAACACATGGTGGGGATCAAGGGAAAAGCACTAGGCTGATTTAAATCGTATTTGTCTGATAGTTCCCAGTTTGTTCATCTAAATGAACAAATCCAGTCAGTTTGGTAGATTACAGGCATGTTTACATAACATAAAAATGTTGTTGACTTTAAACTTTCTGCTCTTGGACTCTGAAAAGACAGAAGTTGTTATCTTTGGACGAGAACCTCTAAAAAAGAAATTGCTTAGTCAGCCACTTGACCTGGATAGCATCAGGTTGGCATCTGGTGACAATGTAAATAACCTTGATGTTATTTTTGATCAGGAAATGTCTTTCAAGTCTCATATAAAACAGG
This sequence comes from Orestias chungarensis, assembly GCA_032876305.1. Classification (NCBI taxonomy): domain Eukaryota; kingdom Metazoa; phylum Chordata; class Actinopteri; order Cyprinodontiformes; family Cyprinodontidae; genus Orestias; species Orestias chungarensis. Next base: position 219,384 of record JAVLVB010000682.1, on the reverse strand, counting down.
TCTGTAAGATTTCCTTCTTTCACCTTAGGAATATAGCAAAAATTAGAAATATTCTCTCTAGGATAGATGCTGAAAAGCTAGTCCATGCATTTGTTACTTCAAGGCTGGACTATTGTAACTCTTTATTAGCAGGAAGTTCACAAAATGCAATT
>JAVLVB010000682.1:209031-219132 GCA_032876305.1 Orestias chungarensis | reverse complement strand
GGAACCAGCTTCCAGCTTTAGTCCGTGAGGCAGACACCCTGTCTAGTTTTAAATCTAGGCTTAAAACCTTCCTGTTTGATAAAGTTTATAGTTAGGAAGAGGTAGAGAAGACAGCCTAATCCGGTTGGGGGAGGAACTCAGTCTTGACAGACGGTTCTCCTTTGCTCTACCTTCTTCATGTCTCACTCTATAGGGTTAAGTTATTTAACTTTTTCTATAGTTATGCTGCTACAGGCTTAGACTGCTGGAGGAAAATCTGACCACTTCTCTCTCTGCTACTTTCTTCCTTTGTCCAATCTACTAAGTTACCGTTATTTCAACCTTGTTAACCTTTTGTTTTCTCTTAGTGTTCTTCTCTCCATAGTAACCACACCTGGGCTGGTTCTGTTAGCTGAGACAGCTTCTTGGATGAGAACATGGGCTGAGATGCTTCCAGTGACGCTCTACAACTGCTGCTATAAACTCTTTTATTTCAGTATCCTGTGCTTCTAATTTATTTTTCTGTCTTTTCAAACCCCCAGTCAGTCGTGGCAGATGACTGCTTGTACTGAGCCTGGTTCTGCTGGAGGTTTCTTCCTGTTAAAGGGGAGTTTTTCCTCTCCACTGTCGCTACATGCATGCTCAGTATGAGGGATTGCTGTAAAGTCAACGACAACACAAGCCATTGTTTCTGTCTGCTGATTCCAGAGGAGTGAATGCTGCAAGTCAATGACTCAATGCAATCTGCTGGGATTCCTTAGATTGGAAACTTTTTCAAATTGATTTGTTATGATGTATCTTTGATTTTAATTGATTTTCTGTGAAGTGCCTTGAGACGACACCTGTTGTAAATTGGCGCTATATAAATAAAATGATTCTTGATTCTTAAACAGAGATGCTTTGTAACACAAGTTCATCTTTACACAGTTTGTGCATAAATCCCAGAGACTGAAGAAAGTCCTGTTTACAAGAGAAACACAGTGAACAGTGAGACTATAGAAGAGACCAGCAAATGATATTCATCATCTTATGGGGCTTATAAACAGAATGAGGACTGTTTGGCCTCCCTCACGTCTCATTACAGCATCTGTCCCTCAGTTTCATGCTCAGCGCACTGCTGTGTGGATGCACAGCACATGCATGTGGTTATGGGTGGAGTCGTCGGGTGTGATGATGGAGACATAATTAATATGCTGAACACACACACAGACGCCACGTGTAATTACTGTTGAGTCTTTGTTGTTTTACACTGAAGATTCCCATGTGATCAGACAATCCAGCAGCTGCCTTAGTCCACAGTGGCCAAGCAAGTACACGATCAAGCACGGCCATTTGTAGCGTGCTCTGTCTCCAATACAAGCAGAGGAAGATGGAAGATCGGTAGAGCAACAGATGTTGGTGTGGAGATAATATACTAAAAGATGACATCCAAACATCAGGTGAACCACAAGCTTTTTAAATATAAAAATAAATAAGAAAAATGCCTCGTAATTTTTTTCTAAACTCTCCATATCTAAGTTGGAAATGTAAAAAAAAAAACAGACTACCTTTCTGCACCTTTAAAGTCACCAATAATCTGAACAAATCAGCTTAAAAAAGCTTCAATCCTTAATAGCAGTATTAAAAATAAAAAAGGTTATTTTTCTCATATAGCTTTTCTTGACATTTGATTTAACCTCAACAAACAGTCATGGTCCTCAGAGGTCAAAGCTTTTAAGGGATTTCTAATTTAAAACAACAATGACTAAAGCATCCCCAAAGTAACATTGGGAGGTGGTGGCAGCGTTGTGCTGTGGGGAAACTATTTGGAGCAAAAACATACCAAACCTGTGACGAGGTTTGTGTTTCTGGCCGAGCAATGACCCGTAACCAAGGTTTGTACAAATTTTCAGCTTCAGACTTCCATGTTTCCAGTCTCTGTTTCCTGGGTATCTCTGCTGGTTTTTAGCTGCTTTTTTGGTAACATTTGTCTTGCTGACTTTTCGTATAAATTTACTGTTGTTCATATACCAGTAATAAAAGTGACAAAGTTGGTTTCTAATCTAGCAGTGTGGTTAAATCGGATCAAATCAAGTATATTAATTTAGCACATTTTAGCAACAAGGTAGTTCAAAGTGATTAACATGATAAAAAATGAAACACCACGAACAAAAGAATATTTTTTTAAACTGGAGATATGAGTCATCTACTTTTATATCATAAATTCTCATCACAAATAAAAAAAATGCGAATTTAACTTACGAAATAAGGCAAATGTCTTTCGCAAGACACCGTATAAAGACTAGAAAGACTTCGTTCAAAATAAAATACTGTTTTCAGTCAGCTGAACCAAGCGCTCTGACACAGCTGTTGCTGCCTCACAGCCAGAAAGTCCTGGGTATAAATCCAGGCCGGGCCAAGGTCTTTCTGTGTGTGGATCTGATCCAGCTCTCCAGAAAAGCACATGAGAAGAGAACCAAGGGGACAAAGCAAGCAGACTAAAAATAACTCCCCAGGCGGCAAAGAGGACCTACAAACTGCATATAAAATGTTTCAAGGAATGAAGAATATCAAACAGGCCTTAAAGTCTGACTAACATCGTGAAAAACATTACTCTGCTTCACCTAGTCTGTCTGTCTACATCCATGTCCTTTCTCGCACTGGTCCAAAATTCTCCATCCTGCTCGAACACACTCAGATCTGTTCAAATTGTCTGTGCTGCATATCTCACCTACACACCAGATTCTGCAGCCGCCTGGCAGCTCCACATATCTTTCATACTAACATACCCACTGCTTATGGCTCCCATCCATCCAAGCTGTAAAATATACACCAAGCGCCAAACAGGAAGTGCTGCAGGAGGCTGTAAACTTTCCGTAGACTTTGTTTAAACCATCACGGAGGACTAGTAAGAGGGAAGCAGAATTTAAAGGAGCTCTCTTCTCCTTAATTATCACAATTCAGGGGCTTACAGATGAAAAATGACAATGGGATCATGCATATCTGAACATATTACAGTGACACATTTAAGAGTGATCATTAAACATTAAAATTAGAGAATTTTACTAACCAAGATGAGGCTAAACTGAGTGGCCATCCACTCAGCCTAACAGCCATTAATTAGAGTAGCAAGAAGGAAATGTAGAGATACTAGGGCTGAGAATACTTCACTATGTCATGATTCAAATCTGATTTTTGAGTTACAATGTCTGCTTTAATCCTTAGTTGGAAGGAGCTCGTTAAAAGTAAATCTTTTCTGAAGCTGGACAAATGTAGCAGGATGAATACATTTCTCATGTTCTTCTGCTTTTGTATTTATTTCTTCTCGGGAGCCAGACGATTATTTATTTATTTTTAATTAATTAATTAATTTTACAATTGATTTGGTACATTTTAGATTGGTTCTAAACAGGAGTAAATAAAGAAATCATGATTGTAATGAAAATGTATATGTTTTGGTGTCCCTTTAAGAGATAACTGATGCTGGCTCATCTGTTTAAAGGTGTTCGTCAAACATGCCACACATTTATGCAACAATGCAATAAGAAATAACCAGCATCAACATCAGGAGAGCAGTAAGAAATTTTCAGAAAAGAATTAACATAAAAAACGTTGCATATCAGTCTGAACACAAATCCTGACCAGAAAAATGGGTGGTGGCAGCAGCATACTGTGGGAATGCTTTCCTTCAGCTGGGACAGACAATCTGATCAGAGTTGAGATGAAGAAGATGGATATAGACCAACCTAAACATCCAGCCAGAGCCAAGATAGAACAGGTAAAATCACAACACAAGGGGTAAATGGCCTAATCAAAGTCCAGACCTAAAGTCTCCATCGAGTCTGACTGGTCTGACCCTTAGCGAGGAGGAACATGTGAAAAGCTGGTAGAGACTCTCCAGAAAACACCTGAAGTAAAACCTTTTTTTTAATCCGTATCCCTTTCCATAAATACTCGGAGCTTTCTGCTTACATCTGCGGATGTGGAGAAGATAACGATCACATCAGAACATCTGGACCAACTTCTAAGAGCGGATCAGAACAGCGGAGTCTAGCAGAGCAGAGAGGAGATCCGCGGAGATCTGCTCCGCTGGGAGACCTACCCGTAGAACCGAGCCAGACGGCAGGATCCGACACCAGGACTAGATCATGAAGACAGGACTTCCCAAGACTCCGGAGAAAGAACGAAAACAGAGCGAAGCTGCAGTGATCTGTTAGCGGCCAGGATCAAGTCCGAGAACAACGTGACAAAAGCGACGTTCATCCACCCAGTTCAGAGAAATAATGGCAGCCAGCAGAAACGCCCACTGTGGGAGTTTCCTCCGTGGCTGTCGGAGTCCCGCAGAGAGAGTTCGTGGGCTCTTTGCTGTTGTGACACATATATTCAGTATATTTGAACTTTTCTGTCCTTTTAGTTGTTTCATTGTAGAAATATTTATTTATGTTTTTCTCCTCGCAAGTATTTATATTGCTTTTACATTTTTCTGTCTGCTCTTTTAATTTATTATGCAAATAAGGTGGGCTGTCTTTCCTGGTCCAGCTGCTCTACTATTGGCCAGTACCCAGAAAGCAGCAGGATCCATGTGCAGATCAACTGTGCATGTCTGGTTTAGAGTTCATCGGAAGGAAGTGACCCAGAGAGTATTCAGACCTGGGTTCTAGTTAACAGTCAGGAAGGTTTTCACCTCTTTACCATGTTTATGGGAGACAAGATATTGTCAAGCTGCTCAAAGTTGATCAACATTAGGTATAGTAGCAAAATGCCCTTGTTTCCAGTGTAATGCCCTTTTTAATATGTATAAATGTAATGTACATATGATAATAACAATTATATTAGATTATGATCGTCTGACCCTCAATTTAAAGCCTAACCATGTGCTTGGTTTTTCAGGTCACTTCTAAGTGAAGTCTCTCAATCACAGATGTTTAAAATGCTAGAAGTGAAAATGTAGTTATATTACACCTGAATCTGCTACAAACTGTTCTGTGGCCTAATATTATCAATCACGTCTGGATTTTTTTTTAATCTCACTATTTAATACACATTTTTTAATTTAAATATTTTCCTTCTCTGTTTTTCTTTTTATGTACAAACTTGTGTGGAAGGAGCAAATATTTAACAGACATATTTGAACATATTGGTAAATGTAAAGTAGTTTATTTAGCTTTCGTTCTCCCTTGTTTGTTATGCTCATTGTGCCTAATGGGATTTTATTGTCCTTTAAAGCTGCTGATTTCCATATGCTTGTACACTGGCCTTTGTGAAATCCAATCATACTTTAATAAATGTGTTGAAGGACATCCAGGAAAGTAGTATATGCACATGCAACTGTAAATAAGGAATATTATTTTTTTACCTGCTAAGTAATTTCATACTTTTCTTCGGTTTCTAACTTATAGACTCTCGTAATTGTAAAAATTTAAAAAACTCTATATCTGCAAAATGCTGAGAGGAATCTGCTGCTGCAGGAGACAGCTCTGCGTCTAGAGATTCATCATAGAGGAGGGAAGACATAGATATCTTTGACTAGTCAAGTTTTTAATGGGTTTAAAGACAATGAAAATAATAAAGCAGCAAATATAGAGAATTTCCATAAGGGTGGCCAAATAGGGTCTGTTAAAATTTAGGGTGGCAAACGCCAGCATCTCTGTCCACTCAGTATATGATGGTTTTTCATGTTTTTATGATAGATGCATCTGGTCAAGGTTATTCATTTTAAATTAAAACTTTTTAACTTTAAAATTACATTTGCCAAGGAATTAAATGCTTTTAAGAAACTACTTTGGTGGATAATTTATGTTTGATTAATTTAGATTTTTAGTTAATTTAGACTACGACTTTAGACCAAATGTTCACCCAACTCTAGTCCAGATCAGGTGCGGATAACATGTCCTTTCAGAAGTTTTGAACAGTTTTCTAAGACAATTTGTGTGAGAATTAATACACGTTTCTATATTATCTAAAAGTTATACAGTCAGTGATGACTATTAATTGTTTTGTGTATATATTTTGAGTGAGGTAGTACAAATAATGAAGCTCTCAATGTAACACGCCTGCTCATGTTTTTTCCCCACTAGAGAGGTCACATTCTTCCGCCCCAGAGAAGGCTTCTCTAGCCAAGGAACAAACAGTCAAGGTTCCCAAATTTCAGCCACTTCCAATCCCACATTGCACCAATCCTTTTGACCACTTGCACAAATGGTGAACCAATGGGGAAGACACATGTTTCCTCTTTAAGGTATACCATGACTAAAACCTCAGTCACCAGCCACTCACCAGCTTACATCAATTCCAGGCTTGGCTTCAAACAAAAATGTATATGCAAAATTCTCCTTTGCTCTACCTTTTATAGATTTTTTTGACGTGGGGGGGGGCAAGAGCCGGCCAGTGAAAATTTTAGGACTGCACAACTAAACACTTAAGACAACTAATAGTGGTCTGTACAACAGCGAGGTCTCTGACACAAGGCAGTTTGTTTAGCGAAGTCAGTTAAGGATAATCAGGGTTGACCATATTTTTCTTTATTTTCTGATGAATTCTTATATGTATATTAAGATTGTTAATCAATGTATTTGCAGGGTATGTAATTAATTAATTGTTAGTTATTGTATTTTAAATTAAAACCATATATTGACAAAATAAGCAATATTGTAAGCGAACCGTTTTTGTAGCTAAATTAACAAATAAAGAGATGTGAGCTCAACAACAAAAATATTTGTTGTTAATCGGATAGTGAGCCATCACGTTCCTGCAAATTGCTATTCACCTTGCACTGTTTGAGGAATTCATATGAATTCTGTGAAAATATACTTGTCCAGGAACATGGACACAAATCAAAAGTGCTTCAAATCCAAAGTGCTCCTGACACCATGAAGGAGAGAACCACAGGAAACATGGAGCTAAACATAATAACTGTTAATCTCACATCAAAAGTCATGAACACATCCTCAGTTGAGCAGACAGAGGAGGGGTAAAACTGCGGGAATATATGAAAACATCCTAAAAAATTATGAGCCAAGGGAATTTTATTTCTTTTTCCATCATCTAGCAGAGCGAACCCAACAGAGACAAAGCAAGTTACCCCATCTTCTTCATTGGTGAAGAGAAGCATACGTCATTCTAGAAACATTAGATCCAAAACCTTTATTTTGATTTTATTTGATTATTGAGAATTTTTACCCATGTTTTTTTGTAGTACAGTAGAGAGAATATTTGAATGAAAGATTTTCCGAATAGATTTGATTCTGATTTAACCGTGTCAACTGACATACACTACTGGGCAGAGAAGCTCAAACCAAATAGCAACAATGGATGTTTCCATCATTTATCAGAGTTTCCCTGATGCTCAAGTATGCTTAAAGTAAGCGGTTGAGTCTTGGCCAAGATAAATTAGCGCAGTGTTTAAATTTAAACAATTAAAATATTGTTTAAATGTTTATTTAACTGTTTTTTTGGGTTTGCATGATTTAAATCCACTTAAAATGTGGTGTAAAAGAGTTTTATTACAAACCGGATTCCAAAAAAGAAAAAAGAATTCCACTGTCAAGGCTATAAAAGAATGGGCTCAGGAATACTTCCAGAAAACATCGTCAGTGAACACAATCCACCGTTGCCAGCTGAAACTCTACAGTGCAAAGAGGAAGCCATTTCCAAGCAATCTCCACAAGCTCAGACGTTTGCACTGGGCCAGGGGTCTTTTAAAATGGAGTGTGGTAAAATGGAGACCGTTCTGTGGTCAGATAAGTCACGATTTGAAGTTCTTTATGGAACACTGGGACGCCATGTCATGCGGACCAGAGAGGACAAGGATAACCCAAGTTGTTATCAACGCTCCGTTCAGAAGCATCACTGATGGTATGGGGGTACATGAGTGCTTGTGGCATGGGCGGCTTGCATGTCTGCAAAGACTCCATTAATACAGAGAACTATGTTCAGGCTCTAGAACGACATATGCTCCCATCTAGATTTCATCTCCTTCAGGGAAGACCCTGCATTTCTCAATAAGATAATGCCAGACCACATTCTGCAGCAATCACATCATGGCTACGTAGGACAATGACCCGGGTACTGAAATGGCCAGCCTGCAGTCCAGATCTTTCACCTCTAGAGAACATTTGGAGCATCAGAAAGAGGAATGTGCAACAAAGAAGGCCCAAGACGATTGAACAGTTAGAGGCCTGTATTAGAAATGAACGGCAGAGCATTCCTATTTCTAAACTTGAGAAAGTGGTCTCCTCTGTCCACAGATGTCTCTTGAGTGTTTTAAGAAGAAGGGGGATGACAAACATTGGTAAAAAATTGCCTTGTCCATACTTTTTGGGGATTTGTTGACGCCAAGAAAGTTTGAAACAACATATTTTTCCATTAATATTAAACATTCTATCAGTTGAAACTTTTCATCTGTGATTCGTGTTCTATAATATTAGATGTTGGCCACTCCACATCATTGCATTCAGTTTTTATTCACAATTTGTTTAGTGTCCCAACTTTTTTGGAATCAGGTTTGTAGATTATTCACCAATAAACAGTCATTTTAATCATTTGTATGGACTTTTACTTCTTTTAAGGTAAGTAAGCTAAAACAGTCGTAAAACATGCGAAAAGTCTATTTTCATAAAAGATGAAGATGAAGTGTCCTAATGACAAGTTTAAAACAGCAAAACTGATCAATAAATGAAAAAACTGTTCATAAAACATTACGATTTTCAAATAATGTTTTATCTTTGCATTGTTGACTGGTTGATTGGAACACATACCAATTGTTCTTTATCTAATCTTAAATCCCTTAGGATTTATTTAGCATTATTTAATTATTCAACAAACCTCAATCTTCAGCCATTCATATTCATACTTGATCGTGATTGTACGATAAATTTTCCCACAGGATTTTTTCTTGTTCCTGTTTCTGTGCGTGTAATCTACAGAGTATTTTGAAACATACTCATTCTAATGAGTTGGAAACTAATTCAGCTGCTTTTCCAAATTCCTCATAAATTCAGAAGCAAGCTGTGATGTACATAATTTTACTGCTTTCAGTATTATGCATTTGTGCATTTTACCATTTTGCGTTTGGTCATTTCAAGAATCAAGAATCAGTTTATTTATATAGCGCCAATTTACAACAGGTGTCGTCTCAAGGCACTTCACAAAAAATCAATTAAAATTAAAGATACATTCTAACAAATCAATTAGAAAAAGTTTCCAATCTAAGGAACCCCAGCAGATTGCATCGAGTCATTGACTTGCAGCATTCACTCCTCTGGAATCAGCAGGCAGAAACAATGGCTTGTGTTGTCGTTGACTTTACAGCAATCCCTCATACTGAGCATGCATGTAGCAACAGTGGAGAGGAAAAACTCCCCTTTAACAGATAGAAACCTCCAGCAGAGACCAGGCTCAGTACAAGCAGCAATCTGCCACGACCGACTGGGGGTTTGAAAAGACAGAAAGCTAAATTAGAAGCACAGGATACTGAAATTAAAGTGTTTATAGCAGCAGTTGTAGAACGGCACTGGAAGCATCTCAGCCCATGTTCTCATCCAAGAAGCTGTCTCAGCTAACAGAACGCCAGCCCAAGTGTGGTTACTATGGAGAGAAGAACACTAAGAGAAAACAAAAGGTTAACCGGATTAGGCTGTCTTCTCTACCTCTTCCTAACTATAAACTTTATCAAAGAGGAAGGTTTTAGGACTAGATTTGAAACTACACAAGGTGTCTGCCTCACGGACTAAAGCTGGAAGCTGGTTCCACAGAAGAGGAGACTGATAACTGAAAGATCTGCCTCCCATTGTGCTTTTAGAGATTCTAGGAACCACCAGTAAACCTGCAGTCTGAGAGCGAAATGCTCTGTTAGGGACATAAGGAGTAATCAGATCTCTGATATACGATGGAGCTTTATTAGTGAGGGCTTTATATGTCAAAAGAAGAATCTTAAAATCTATTCCAAGTTTGACAGGGAGCCAATGAAGGGAAGCTAAAATTGGGGAGATATGATCTCTCTTTTTAAGCTTCATCAGAGCTCTTGCTGCAGCATTTTGAACCAACTGTAGACTTTTAATTGCATTTTGTGAACTTCCTGCTAATAAAGAGTTACAATAGTCCAGCCTTGAAGTAACAAATGCATGGACTAGCTTTTCAGCATCT
>JAVLVB010000682.1:168740-187127 GCA_032876305.1 Orestias chungarensis | reverse complement strand
TCTGGGACTATGCTTTCTGCGTACAGTCACCCAGCCAGGCTGATTTCCCAGCTGCGTGGGAACTGCTGGAGGATCACTAGGGCAACCTGTTCTTGTTGGCTCCATGCTAGCTAATGGGCCTCGGCTATCTGCGGGTGTTTCAATAGCACGGAGCCGAGCTTCCAATTCACACACCCTCGCCTCCAAAGCTAAAAAAATGTCTCTAAAGGAAGCAGAGGAATAACTAAACATCTGACACACAGAGCAGGAAAGAGGAGAAGCAGAAGGAGAAGCCATAGTACCGCTAAGCTAACTAAGCTAGCGAGTGCTCACTACACAAAAAAGGTCAGTTTAGAACAATTACGGTTTCTAAAAACTTCAGTGAAGCAACAGAAATGTGTGATTAACGTGAAGGTGAGTTTAGAAACGTCTCAGTACTGAGAATTCGGAGTAATAAGAGAGCGCGCAGAGCTAGCAGACGCTAACAGACACACGGAGCAACAACAGGAAGTGACATCCATACGTACCACCGTCAGCTGGACATGTGGGCCAGCATACTCTCAGGCTCCTAGAATTCTGGGATAACCGCCCCGGCAGGCACCAACGACCTTATGGCCACAACTCCAGCCTCCTCAACAATGCAAGCACGGAACGGAGCCCATTCAGACATAATGTCTCCCACCTGCCTTGAGACGTGGTTGAAGCTCTGTCGGAGGTGGGAGTTGAAACTCTTTCGGACAGGGGACTCGGCCAGGCGCTCCCAGCAGACCCTCAGTACACGTTTGGGCCTGCCTAGCCTGACCGGAAGCCTCCCCCACCATCTGAGCTGACTCACCAGCAGGTGGTGATCAGTTGACAGCTCCCCCCCCGGAGGCAAAGGGAGGCTACCCTTTCGTTCACCTGGGTAAACCCGAACGTACAGGCACAGAGCCGGGGGGCAATGAGCAACTCCAGAGTGGAAGAGGGTCCATCCCTTCACGAGGATACTGGTTCCAGAACCCAAGCTGTGCGTAGAGGTGAGTCCGAATATATCTCGTAAGAACCGCTCAACATCACGAACAAGCTCAGGTTCCTTCCCCGCAAGAGAAGTGTCCTTAGGGACATGGAACATCACACAGCCGAGGATTGGAACCGCCAAGGTCCCCGCCCCTGGCCGCTGCCCAACTCACACGGCACCTGACTCCTACGGCCCCTTCTGCCGGTGGTGGGTCTGATGGAAGGGGGGGCGATGTCATCCTTTCGGGCTAAGCCTGACCGGGCCCCATGTGCGAAGGCCCGGCCACCAGGCGCTCGCTGCCGTGCCCCCACTTCCGGCCTGGCTCCAGAGGGGGGCCCCGGTGACCCACATCTGGGCCAGGGAAACTGGGCTCCATTGTTGTTTGCCTCCATAGGGGTTTTTGGGCTGCTCTTTGTCTGGTCCCTCCCCTAAGGACCTGTTTGCCATGGGTGACACTACCAGGGGCATGAAGCCCCAGACAACATTGCTCCTAGGGTCATTGGAACACACAAACCCCTCCACCACGATAAGGTTGCAGTCCAAGGAGGGTGATATCAATATTATTATTGTTACACCATAAATGAGTTATTAAATTTTAATCTTATTAAAATAATCAAACATATTTCCACATTCATTCTAAATGAATAAATCAAAATGCGCTACTCATGAAATCAGTTTCTTTTTTCAAAGGCTGTTTGTTTGCTTTTTTTACTAACCACAAACATTTATCATTTATATCCAAGCTGTGGAATCAAGAAATTATATAATTAGAAACTGAGATAAGTAGAAATTGGCCTTTTAGGGGAAAAAAAACACTGACAGTGTAACACGGCAGTGGCAGTATGATGGTCAAGGCTTGTTTTGCTTCTTCACAAACTAGGAAACTTGTTGTAATTGATGCTTTGTAGCACAAACTGATGAACTTGAAAATCCAGCCATCACTCTTTAAGCCCTGGGTTATACAGCTAGTTCACCTCTTAAAACGCTCACATAATACATTAAATGTTGAAGTGGTTTCATTTAATTTCAAATTTAATGTACCTGAAAACACTAAAAGGTGTCAAACAGCTAGAATAAGTATTGTTAGTCCAGCAAAGCAGTGACTTTTTTTAACCTGCAATCAGGTTGGTTTGGATATCTGGCTTTCTAACTACACTTCATGATTATCAATCTATTTATCTGTCGGGTATTAAAACTTGTTCGATGGTCTTAGACAAGTAAAATGACTTGATACAATCTGCTGGGGTTCCTTAGATTTTAAACGTTTTCAAACTGATTTGTAATGATGCATCTATGATTTTAATTGATGTTCTTGTAAAATGTCTTGAGATGACATCTGTTGTAAATTGCCGCTTTAAAAATAAACTGATTCTGGATCCTTAAAAATACTTATACACATACTTCAAAAATATTATAAATAAAATCCCACTAAGAGTTGGATTTTTTTGATGGCTTTTACTTTGAGCTGTTCTCATTTAAAAAAACTGCTTTGGTTCAGCTGACCCTGTACAATACTACCCCCATCAGGCTAAACGGCATATCATAAAAAACATACAGAAGAGTAATATTTACCTGGTGGTGGTAAAGCAGCGTCCACCAACATCAAGTGTGAGTCAGTCAGTGTGAGTCTCTATGAGAATCGACACAAACACAGGAGATACAGCTGGAAACGTTTATATTCTTTAAAGCAGAAGCACGTCTTGCTCACGGATGATCGGTTTAACGGCCACAAGCAAACTCTAAATCTCTGACTGAAGCTGAAGTAACTAATTCAAAGGGAGTAAAGCTGAACCCAGAAGTTTGCATTCACTGAATAAAAATAACCATCCACATCTTTTTTTTTTTTTTTTACATTAAATGAGACAAAATGTTTCTTCTCTAAGGTTAGAATGACCAACATTATTTCTATTCGTTAAAGAGTGTCAGAAATGTATTTATAAATCTCCCAGAACACATCCAATGGTACTGGGTGAGGCTTTTAAATCTGTAGTTGCTTCTCTTTGCCCATTGCACCTGCTAAAACTGACATCCACGTTGTTATAGGTGCTCCATCCTCTCTCTATGTTCAGATGTTAGACTGAACAGAGCTCTGGGATACTATTGTAGAACATAACCCTTCTTTAAACTGAACTAGAACTTTCTCCTTGTATCAGTGCCCTTATGAAAGCAGCAACAAACTCGATGACACAACAAGAAGAGGTACAATGAAAACCAGGAGCACAGTGTACAACATGAACAGTTCATAGTGAGAGGCAGTAATCCTGTTAACATTTTATTCAATCAGAATTTCACTTGAGTTCTTAGGATAGTGTTGGCACTGGTTCTAAAATGTAAGATGAAAATGTGATACATTTATGGCAAATATTTGTAATATGAACATTTTTAAAGACACTGAAAGGCCAGAAAGAAAGGAAGAACAGATGGATACAAGGAAGCATAACAGAAGGAACCACAAGCAAGAAAGAAAGGTAGGAGACAATGACAGAAGAAATGACACCTGAATAGAAGGACACCACAAAGGAAAGACATCAGGGAGAAAAGGGGTATTAGTTAGGTTACAAGGAGCCACTGTGATAGGAAGGGAAGAAAGAAAGTAGTTAATGAATCAACTACAGAAGATAATAAGTAGGACAAAAAATAAAAGGACACAAGGTAAGAAGGCAGTTAAGCTAGCTTAATAAGGAAGGACAAAACAGCAGTGGTATAACAAAAGACAAATATGGACAGACAGACGGACAACGTTTTGATAGTGGAATAGTTTGGAAATACATACCTATATATTTCCATAATCTAAAAACAAAGTTTTCCTTTTTCAAGGTGACTGTAGTAGTTATTTAGGATCAACGTTAAAAGAGAAATGCTGAATCTTTTTTATCTTAAGTGTGCCAACAGGAAATAAAAGTGAAGCCCATCTGCAGACCAATCAGAAGCAAAGAAGGAAGGAGGTGGTTTATTGCCATTTTCCAATAAACGCCACCTGAAACAAAGTAAGGGTAACAAAAACATTTAATCTGCATACAACTTGTTCCTCAGCTTTCAGTTGCTGAGCTCGTTTTGAAACAAGGCAACTCCAGGATGTCTTCTTGTTATTGTCATGGCAACAGGTCAGTCAGCCGATCTGTTCAGCCACCGTTCAAACATTAGACACCACTTGGCAACAAGTGATTATTACACATCCCCCGCCTCCAGCTGCTCCAGCCATCCTTGCTCTTCAGGTGACCGGCAGAGTCACTCGTTGCCGCTGTCCTCTGGATCGACACCCCCCCCCTGCACCGGTTCGTTCCGGTCTCCCTCTGGGTAGTTCTGGATGTATCTGGTGGCTTGTGTGATGTACTGCTGCTGTTTGAAATAAACCTTCAGAAGACCTTTGATCAGCACGAATGCTATGCCCCCCTGTGTAGAAAAATGGTAGAAAAAACAGAAACGAGGTAAAGATTTCCTCCTCCTCCTACTAGACGAGGAAGTAAGGCTGAAAAACAAAGTATTCACACCCTGTGTCTGGGTGAATGAAGCTCACTGAGCTTGAACTATTTAGCAAACATTTTAGTGTCTACACGTTTTTTTAGGCTTTCATATTTGTGTTTGTACTAATTTAGACTTTGGTCCTTTTTATTTCTTGGAAAAGAACGGTCAACAAAAACCTAGCGATCATACAACAGCTCTGATTGGTTCTTTCTCATATCTTGTTCCTTAATTGCTCCATCCTGATTGGTTCTGACAGTGCACATCAACACTTGCTGCTGCAAAATTATACAATCTTACCAAGTATTTCTGTCTAGATTCTACAGGAAACATCTTAGTTCACTTCAAATAAGACTAAACTAACTTTCCAGCCACATATAGGAACTTGCTTTAGATCAATAATTGATCAATATTTAAAAAAATAAGCTCATACATCTCCTAGATGAGTTACTTCCAGATAAATTATTTCCGTCTTTTTTAAGTGTTTCTACAGTATGAATATATATTTTTCTTCTGATCTCTATTTACGTACAATAAAGTTTTTTTTGTTTTTTTTAAAGAGACAGGAAAATGTTTCCTTCCTATAAAGCATTCCTGCAACGCTGGTCGTGAATATTCTGTGCTTTGTTAGGATGAGCATTAGTAACTCAATAAGCTCACCAGCATGGTGCACTGTAGGTTAGAAGAAACCCGCCGGAACATCAGCCGTCCCACCACACAGGCTATGGAGGGAAAGATGAGCGCCCCACATAAAGTCCTGGAGACAGACAGATGGTCTTCAGGTCTCCAACGATGCAGATCACCTCTGGCACCTGAGATAGATGGACATACACACACATACCCGTTATGCATGTGTGCCGGAGCCTAACCATTACACACCTAACCTCTAACTCAGAACTTCTCCTCACAGGAAAAGGTTTTGGTCATAGAAGAAGAGCCTCAGCAACATGCTTGTTACAAAGCTAACCAGTTCAAATTTAAATTCCTAGAGTATGACATTGCGTTTACTTTAAACTAAAGGCAGAAGCAGCGTGGGACGCTGAGTTTCTGCATGCTACACACCTGCTAATGAGGCGCGTTTATAGCAGTGTCTCAGCCACAGCCTCACTAGATAATCCTCCCAGCGGATCATCCTCCCCAGCACCAGCAGCACAGGGATGGTTGGCAGACCCATGAGCAGGAAGAGGGGGTCGGCCCTCTCCATCACAAACAGACCCTTCTTGTGTCCCACCACCTACAGAAGGAGCACAGCGGGTTGACGTCACTGAAGACAGAAAAAGCTCCGTCCTGGACAGAATTAGCCTCACTCACCTGCATGACGGTCACAGCTCCGTAGGTGACCGCTGACCAGTACACCGTTCCAGCAACCACACCGACGGCAACGAACGGACTGGCACGGGCCAGAGCTCTGTCCACCTCCTGCAGGACATAGACCAGCGGGCCTGAGGAAGTGTCACACAAGGCATCAGTCAGGAGATTTCATGTTTCCTTCTCTAAAATTTAAATCAATGTCTAAAAACAGAAAAACAAACTTGTATTATAATGTTTGAAACTAGAACTATAATCTCTAAGTCATGTTAATGTTTCCAAAACAATCCCCTGATTGGGTTTGACAGAAATATTTATGGTTTTACAGCTATTCAAACTCACTTCACAAGAGCCTTTTATAAATGCTCTTCTTTATGATTGTTTTATTTTTTACACACTTTTATGAATACTGTCATCAATAATTGCTCTTTTAATAAACAATTCCTCTAGATATCATTTATTTCCATTTTATGGATTTGATGCTGTGCATAAAGGTTTGTTTTAATGATAAACTAGACAAATGTCTCAAATGTCTTGTGCTTTTGGCTTCTCTAACTCAAACTTTATGTCTAACTTAGTCCTAAGTTTTACTCAAGACTGGATTTAAAGTCACAGGAATATTTTCCAGTTTTTTCAACTGTTTAATAAAAGTAAAACTTAGGAGAGGTGACAAAAAATTTAAATTCACTGTTTTATCTCAAATAAATCCAACATTGTAAAACCTAGAGGTGAAAAGCTTGCTTTGATGTCTTACCTTTACACAAGCACCAAACGTTTAGATCTGATAACTGAGGAACTATTATTAACTTATTTTGTTGTATATTTTAGGAGGTTTCTAAATATACCTCCCAGGGCTTCTAGTTGCACCTACGTTATTATTGTAGGGGGCCGTGAATAAATAAAACTAACAGGCCTGCTTGTATTTGTTTCCCCTTACCCATTCTGGGGAAGACGATGGAGTATTCGGTGCCACACTGTGGACAGTTAACCGAGCTGTTGACGTTTCCTTTCTGCTTCTCGTCCAGCCAGCGCTGCAGACATGACTGGTGGATCCATTTGGTGCAGCCTTTACACCGGCAGGGACTCACCCACTCTTCACTGCGGTCGTCCCGTTCGGTGGCGAAGCACACCCAGCAGTGTCTTCAAAAACACACACACACACACACACACACACACACACACACACACACACACACACACACACACACACACACACACACACACACACACACACACACACACACACACACACACACACACACACACACACACACACACACACACACACACACACACACACACACACACACACACACACACACAGATGTAGAGGGAGAGACTGCAAACTAACATCGTTCAATTGTAAACGCACTCAACTGGGTGAGAGCTGAACATGACGGATCAACTGATATCTGTAGATCACTACTATATTTTGAACCCTCTCGCCAAAAAAAAAACAAAAAAAAAACTGACGAAGAATAAACAATTTTTAAATTATCTGAAAACATTTGATCAACTACTGACAGTTATATTTAAGTTTTTGGTATCAGTACAGTAACATACATCCTGATGATAAAATGGCAAGTCTGTTAAATGATTAAAGTAAATCATGAAAATATAAAGATACAAGATGGTAGATCACTTTGGATGCAATCAATAAAAAGTAATGATATTATTAAAAGAAAAATAAGCAATATTCACACATTTCCAAGATATGAGGAAAAAAAACTCCGATGATAGAATATGTGAAACATATCAGAAACAAAATCAAAAATGATCAAGTTAAATCTGAAAGTCTGCTGGTGTTAAAGTTTACGGAATATTCAAATGAACAATAAAAACAGATGGTACTTCTCAGACTGCTCCTCTGTGAGGGCCATGAGGTTACTGATCAGGATTCGATTGTACCATCAGACTCCACCACTGACCTTTGAAACAGAAACAAACCGTAAATACAGGGGAAATGAACTAGAGCAACAAGAACATGAGTTAGAACAGGCCAGGTTAACTTTTTTAATCTAATGTAAGTGATCCAAACATCAGAGGTTCCAGAAAGAAAAGATCTAATTGAATTCGTGGGTGACAGTGAGTCCACCGTCCGAGGAAGAGCCCCGATCAGATCCTAGAACATCCTCTTCCTCTTTCACTGCTCCCCCTGGAGGACTGAGCTCTGATAACAGAGACCAGGATATGATCAGCAGTTTCGACACCCTCTGACCTTTATGATGTTTCGATTTTTCTGCAGTTCTCTCGTCACCTCATTCACATCTTTCTCATTTTAGGATTCTAAACTTGAACCTGTTTATTAAAAACATTTCAGTTTTCTCTCATTGTTTAGCTGCAACTTCTTCTCCAGTCTCTTCCTCTACGACTCCTTACTGTAACCAAAGTCAACCTTAAGTTGCTCTCATGTACCAAATAGTTATGTAGTCAACTTCCCTGCCTTGCCTGAGGCCCACG
Source organism: Orestias chungarensis (assembly GCA_032876305.1). Lineage (NCBI taxonomy): Eukaryota > Metazoa > Chordata > Actinopteri > Cyprinodontiformes > Cyprinodontidae > Orestias > Orestias chungarensis. Next base: position 178,921 of record JAVLVB010000682.1, on the reverse strand, counting down.
TTTTAGGTTTAGGTTAGCTTGTGGTCTGTTGACACGTCATTACAACGAAACTGGCACAGTGCATCCCAGTCTATAGCTTACAAACAACTTTGCCGATGATAGTGGAAGGCAAACACGGGTAAACGCCCTTTGTAAATAATAGAGATTAATGCCCATTCTGATATTTTACAGGTGAAAAACCTGAGAAAAAATAACTGTTGCCTCAAGAAAAATGACAACACAACGTTTTTAAAGCAACACTAAAGAAGTTTCGGTCAATTTTGGCAGTCCAGTGTGGACAAAAGCAGTAGTATTTAGCCTGAAGAAGACTGCGTTTCCCATGAGCAGATGAAAGCAGGTTGACACTGAGTACATGTGCTGCAATAAACTCTATTATTTCAGTATCCTGTGCTTCCAATTTATCTTTCTGTCTTTTCAAACACCCAGTCGGTCGTGGCAGATGGCTGCTTGTACTGAGCCTGGTTCTACTGGAGGTTTCTTCCTGTTAAAGGGGAGTTTTTCCTCTCCACTGTCGCTACATGCATGCTCAGTATGAGGTATTGCTGTAAAGTCAACGACAACACAAGCCATTGTTTCTGTCTGCTGATTCCAGAGGAGTGAATGCTCCAAGTCAATGACTCCATGAATCTGCTGGGGTTCCTTAGATTGGAAACTTTTTAAACTGATTTGTAACGATATCTCTATAATTTCAATTGATTTTCTTGTAAAGTGCCTTGAGATTAAATCTGTTGTAAAATGGCGCTATAGAAATAAACTGATTCTTGATGTGACAGACGTGACAGAGTCTGGATACACCGTGGAGAGCGATTTGCTTCCTGCAACATCCTTCAGCTTCAGGGGTTTGGCAGTGGATCAGTAATGGTGTGGGGTGGCATTTCTTTGGAGGGCCGCACACCCCTCCATGTGGTCCCAGAGGTAGCCGGACTGCCATTAGGTACCGAAATGAGATCCTCAGACCCCTTGTGAGACCACATGCTGGTAAGCTTGGCCCTGGGTTCCTCCTAATGCAGGACAATGCTAGACCTCATATGACTGGAGTGTGTCATAAGTTCCTGCAAGATGAAAAGATTGAAGCTCTGGACTGGCCTGCCCGTTTTCCAGACCTGAATCCGATTGAGCACATCTGGGACATCATGTCTCGCTCCATCCACCAACGTCACGTTACACCACAGACTGTCCAGGAGATGGAGGATGCTTTAGTCCAGGTCAGGGAGCAGATCCCTCAGGAGACCATCCGCCGCCATCAGGTGCATGGCCAGGCGTTGTAGGGAGGTCATATAGGCACGTGATGGCCACACACAATACTGAGCCTCATGTTGACTCGTTTTAAGGACATTACATCGAAGTTGAATTAGCCTGTGTGTTTTTCCACTTAAATTTTGTGTGTGACTCCAAATCCAGGCCTCCAGTGGTCAACAAATTTGATTTTTGTGTGATTTTCCTGTCAGCACATTCAACTTTGTACAGAACAAAATATTAAATGAGAATATTTCATTCATTCAGATCTAGGATGTGTTATTTGAGTGTTCCCTTTATTTTTTCGAGCTGTTTATTTTTATGAAGGTTTAAAAGTTACTTAGTGTTGCTTTAACACAATAACAGTCATAAAAGAGCTTCAACAAGCTGGCACCTTGTTTGAAACCAAAGGAAGAACAAAGGATCTGCAATTACTGTTGTGATGGTAATTGTGAATTAATGTTTATTTATAATATTATCTATGACCCCACCAACGTAATTTTGGGGGGTGAGGGTACTCTTCTCCAGTCTCTGGAGACACAGGGGACATGTCCCCTGCACTTTTTCAAATGTCCGATTTGGTCCCCTCCACTTTTTACCGTCCAAAAACAGTAAAACTGTCAGCACTAGGACCAGGCGGGAAACAACCACTCAAGCTGAAGCCCGCTTCTCTGAGTTTAGACTGCCCACCAGCACTTGATTGGCTCTCTGTTGTGTGGATCTCTTGTGTGATTGACTGTCTCCACCATCCATTAGAAGCTAACGTTAGAATCAGCGCCACAGAGAGAGTTCGGACACTCCCATTGACTTCCACAGAAAGAAGCATGGAGCTGATAATATCTCCAAACACCAGCAGCTCCAGCGTTGGACGTGCATTCTCTGAGTTTTCTATCGTAAATCTACAAAAGTACAACTTTTTTTTGCTGTTGTGAACCGTTCGCTGACTGTTCTGTATCACAGTAATATTTTATATTGCCAGTTTTTGTTAATTAAGCATTTTAACTTGCTAGTTGTGTTTTAGCTGCTCATTACAAGCTTGGCGGGTTTAGACGGTCCGTCTGATTCAGTGTTTTCAAATTTCCATCACAACTTACATTCTGAACATAAATAATTTTCTAATTATTTTCGGCCTTTCACGCCCATGTGGGCTTCTACCAGCAACTGCACCGGTGCAACCGCGTGGTCCGGGTAGCCGCTGCGCCAGCGGCATTGTGGCGCGCCTTCTGCGCTACCTGTTCTACCTGGAGAACTTGCAGGACATGGACGACATCACGGAGAAGCTGAGGAACACCGTGCTGGCCGGGGAGTGTGTGTGTGTATAAATAGTTCTAATAGTATAGAGGTATAGTAGTCGTAGTAAAGAGTAAAAGTGGTTCTTTATTTTAAAGCTTGTTTTGCATTTACTTCTTTTTTTTTTTGTTTTACATATTTTACAATAAATTGTTTGGCCATTTATTTTTGCACAATTGAGTTATTTTGTCATGTAATCTGATTTCAACGAGAAACGGTTTCAATTAAATGAATATTATAATCAGTAAATTATAAATAAAAGTTCTCGCACTACAAGCACAATCAACTAAGTTTGCATGAAAGCAAAAATAATTATGTCTTCTACTAAAGTTAAGCATTCATCCCAGGTCTTCAATCAAAACATATACAGCAACATATTTTCCTTTTAATAACGGGTATTTTTACTTCTGTTGAGGTTTTTGTACGTTATGAAACACTGCAGACATTCTCTCATCTTAGGTACGTAAACTTGTGGGGGAAAGTGAAAAAAGTGGTTTTCGCACCAGAAGTTGTTCAAACTGACTTACTGAGATGTTTGGAGCTACATGAACCACGTGACCACCTATCGGCGAGTTCAAAGAGTTAAAAATACTCGCCCCCCCACCTTTGAAGTCAAACTTTCCTCCACCTACGACCCCCTTCAAAACTAAGCCAACAGTGGGTGAAGACTGGTGGTTTATTCAGGTGTTAAAGCAGAACCCTGACCCTACAGGTGGTGGAAATTACAAAAAAGCATCACATTTTTCTGTTTTTAATACTCAAATATTGCTGTGCTTTATCAAATCTGTAAACAATGTCGAATAATTCACCGTAGCTTTGACCAAACGTATTCCGGGTTTCCTAAAAACTGTGAAACCGTCCTTTACTCTGGTGGCCAATCGGAAGCTGACATTAGCGCCGTCATGCTAAGCTAAAGACAGACGGCTACGGAAGCTAATGCGACTTTAACCAAACAGTTGGAAATAATATAGCGTCGTAAGCGTCGAACAACGTCAAACAACTCTGTAACGATGACCCAGCGGAAGCTCTTGTGTGAAACAATCCCTACCTGTCAGACAGAAAACCTTTTCACTGTTACAGCCGAGACGAGCTTCGTTGTTGTTCTGCTCCTCTGGTTTCACCTTTACCTGTTACCTGATTGGCCGTGGCTCTGTGACTTCAGCTGGTGCGTTCAAGACTTTTGAAAAACGTAGCATCATTATCACTTTAGCGACGTATTCATCATTTGATTGGGCTCAAAGTAAATCTCAAGCATAACCTTAACCTATTCCGCTTTTTGGCATTATTTTACGGCCGATAATTATCTAAAAGCTTATTTTTGCTTATTACACAAGCCATACTGAAACTGATTTTATTTCTGTTAAAATGAAGAACATAGTATGGATGCATTTTTTATTTTCTGTAGGAGGTTGACATTTAAATAAAAACGCTGACAGTGTCCTACTTAAGGTCAAACAATAATTTATTCATTCCAAAGGTAATTTTAAGGAAGGGGCAGCAAGTAAATAGTGAAGACATGGCTATTTATCCGAAGTGTTATTTATTTATTTTTCTAAATACACTTTACTACAAAATTTGATCATTAAAAATCAAGTACTCCCCTTTTTAACCTCGTACTGCCAACACAAACACAATTTAGCCTGAATGTTCTTCCACTGGTTCATGAAAGCCTCTCACTGAGTTGAAGTCCGGCCGTCGCTATTGGATACATCTGCTGTCACTCAAACGGTTCACCAACCTGATTGGCTGCCTCCACGCTGAGTCGCGCGGATGCGGTGGTGGTGCGTTTGTTGTTGTTAGGACCCCGCGGCTGCGCCACTGTGAGCGGCGGCAGCGGCCAGTAGCACAGGCGACGGACTGCAGTGACAGGGCGTTCCACTTTTACATGCTTACAACACTAAACCAAGAAGGTGACACTTGTGGATCGATAGGAACGCGTTTGAAAAAGCTCGTCCGTCATGGAGTCCTATGACATTTTAGCTAACCAGCCGGTGGTTATTGATAATGTAAGTATGATGATGTCATTTATCCACGCCCAAACCAAGGCCGCTTGGTCGTAGCCGCTAGCTTCCTTTACTATTGTTGCAGCCAGGGACGTCCAGGAATAAAACGATATTAATTCCCTGGCGGATGTTTCTGCCTAGCTTTGTCATACACATCTCCTCAGTGGTAATGCTACCAGTAGATGTTCGGCTAGGAACACCGGAGCTTCACGTAGCAGCGACGGGAGCTAACGCTGCTAACCGGCTAGCTGTAGCGGCTACAGTTGTCATGTTGGAGTGCTTGCAAGGCTCCAGCTCTGCACTGTTCAGGGGAAAACGGTAAATAGTCAACCAGGAACTCACCGGGTCGTGTTTCAGTTAAAAGTGAACGCTTGGTTTTAGGAAACCGCCCATAAGGCCAACAACAGTCCGGTTATACCAGGTGGAAATTGTTTCCAGCGTTTTTAGGGAAATTCAAAGGTTTCATAGATAATATTCATATGAGTCAAAATAAAGCATACAAACGTCAGCAGCTCTTATTGTTAGTTATGATTCGACTCCACAACATCAGCCGATATAATCCCAGGAAGGATTCTTCAGAAAGGGAAGAATATTACAAAAAGCAGAGTTGTATCTGTTAGAAAACAATGTCTTCACTCAGAAGGTTATGAATATCTGCAGTAATACGGACCACTAGAGGAGATCCTCAGCATCCATGAGTCTGTGCTATTGAACTTCCCTTTAGGATTAATGAAGTATTTGTGAATTTGAAAAATAAATTCAGAAGATGGAACCAGGCCTCCCTGATCATTAATAGCAGATACTTTTATTTTATTAGTCTTGTTTACAGTTTAGGTATTTTAATTTTTAATAAGTTAAGTTTGTGTGTCCCACTTGAATGAAAAAGTCTGTAAAGACAAAAGTGCGTCATGAATCAAAGGCCGTGTAACTTCAGGCTGAATGTGTGACTGCTTGCTGAGTCTCATGATCTTCTTCTTTCTGGATGCAGAACTTTCTTCAACTCTGATTTGTGCTAAGATGTTTGTTTTTTTCCTCTTTAGGGTTCAGGGGTCATCAAGGCTGGTTTTGCTGGTGACCAGATCCCCAAATACTGCTTCCCAAACTAGTAGGTCCTCTAAATGATTTCCTCTCTAATGTGTGCTGAGGATTTTTCTGTGTGGTTTTTAATACTGTTCCTGTTTGTGCTCAGTGTGGGACGTCCCAAGCATGTGCGCGTGATGGCTGGTGCCCTGGAGGGAGATCTGTTCATTGGACCCAAAGCAGAGGTACTTGCTAAGTTTTACTTACACTGCAATATATTTTGGGTAAATACTGTGCAGCCCTGCTGCAGCTATCATAGAGCCATAACATAATTTAGCAGTGTTAGATCTGTGTTGTACGAGTCATGTGACTGAAACACCGGCAGGGCGGCTTTGTTTGATTCATCCATCCTGTGCTCTTCCCTCCCTCCGATGACGGAGCAGGAGCACCGGGGCTTGTTGTCGGTGCGCTACCCCATGGAGCATGGGATCGTGAACGACTGGAACGACATGGAGAGGATCTGGCAGTATGTTTACTCCAAGGAGCAGCTGCAGACCTTCTCAGAGGAGGTGAGCTTCATTCCAGGCATTCACAGAGATGTCTGAGCAGCAGCTGATCCACGGGGTTTCTTCTCTCTGTAGCATCCTGTGCTGCTCACTGAGGCTCCTCTTAACCCCAGCAAGAACAGAGAGAAGGCTGCAGAGATCTTCTTTGAGACCTTCAACGTTCCTGCTCTCTTCATCTCCATGCAGGCAGTGCTGAGCTTGTAAGAACCTCCTTTAGTTTTATTTAATGTTTTACATTTCTGTGGTCGGTCTGGCTTCCACATCTGCTCATGCTCAGGTTTGTTGCAGCAAACTCCTCCAGGTGCTCAGGGTAATAAATGTAACACAGAATGTAGGAATATGATTTATTTTATTTCAAGCATGCCACTGTATTTACACCAAAACATATATGTGCCTGCTAATACCTCAAAAGCACTTTGAGCTGCCTATTTTATTAATTTAACCCCATATTATACCTTAATAAGCACAGTAGTAACTGTCCTGCCTGACATCCACCGTCTCTGATGTCTTCTCTTGGGCTACAACCAATCAGCAACAAGGAAAAGGAATGCTGCTCCTGGATTGGCTCCTTTGTCAACATGGCTTCTGCTTTCTAAACTGTATTCGTTTCTAATTATTCTCCACAGAAATACAAACTGTAACTAAGGGAGGGTCTACACCATAAACATTCTTATAAATATAAGTCCATTTCAATTTTTTGTTAAATAAACGGGGGAAAAGTAAAAAATATTCATATTTATACACCTCCAACAGACAACTGAACACAACAGATGAGTGTTGACCAGCAGGAAAGTCTAACAGATGAGGAAGAGTTTCTCTTTCTACAAGCAAACCAAAACTAATCCAACTCATTGAGAATCTAGAATAAGTCAAAGTTCCAAGCTGTGCAGTCACATCTGCTGATACTCGGTTCATGAAGTCCTATGTTGTCTGTCCAACTGCCTTTAACTGGGTGAGAGAGCTACCTGCCCGTACTCAGTGCTAGGGACTGTGTACTTCCTTCGTTCTGCCTGTAGATGGCAGTCCTGTGGAGGAGAGGTGTAACACATGTTTAATCATGCAGATATGCCACAGGCCGCACCACTGGGGTGGTGTTGGATTCCGGTGACGGTGTGACCCACGTGGTGCCCATCTACGAAGGTTTCGCCATCCCCCACTCCATCATGCGTGTAGACATCGCCGGCAGAGACGTGTCGCGCTACCTCCGGCTGTTGCTGCGTAAAGAAGGCTACAATTTCAACACTTCGGCTGAGTTTGAGGTGGTGCGCACCATCAAAGAGGTGAGGAAGGCTGCTGGGATGTTTGGCAACATCAAAACTACACACCTGTGCTGATAACTTGTTGTTGCTGTGCAGAGAGCGTGCTATCTGTCCCTGAACCCTCAGAAGGACGAGACGTTAGAGACAGAGAAGGCTCAGTATGTCCTCCCTGACGGAAGCACTTTAAATGTGAGTCCAGCAGCCGCGCTGCCACACTTATAAAACTGGTTAAAGACTTGCTCTGATATCCCAGAATGCAACTTTTCCAGATTGGACCGGCGAGATTCCGCGCCCCAGAGCTGCTGTTCAGGCCTGACCTGATCGGAGACGAGAGCTCAGGAATTCACGAGGTCCTGGCCTACGCCATCCAGAAGTCTGACATGGACCTGCGACGCACACTCTTTTCAACCATCGTACTCTGCGGGGGGTCGACGCTGATCAAAGGTGATGTGAGATTTCTGCAGATTTATCTCCCTTAATCTGCAGAATTCATTAAAAAGACAACACCGCTGTGATACTGGTCACACAGCGGTGAAAAGCCTGGAAAATCTGATCTAGTTTCTGGACTCAGACTTGAGTTCTGGTCTGCAGTGTTTGGATCTTCTACTTAAAAGGTACCAACAGCTTCTTCACTGACACTCTGGTTCCTCTCAGGTTTTGGAGAAAGACTACTAACTGAGGTCAAGAAGCTCGCACCAAAAGACGTTAAGATCAAGGTAGGCTCACATCGTGCTCATGTTGGAGCTGTTAAAGAATGGACAAGCTTTTCTTTTGAACTCTTTAGGATTGACTTCCAGAAACGTCAAACTGCTGCTGTTATGCTCCTAATAAAGCAGCTGCTCTGCTATTATTAATGTATGTTACATCATGGAGGAACTAAATTCAATGCATACACACTGTAAAGACAGAAAATCAAGCTATATAAGCTTGTTTTAGGTCAATAAATCTTTAACATTAATTACAACTACGGCCGTTGGCAGATCCTGCATCTTAGTTTTATCCTTTTTGAAGTACACTAAGATGTTCACATGACAAAAGCATCTCTTTAGTTTTGTCCTTTTGCAGTTCAGTATCTGTTCCTTTCTAGGAGCCATAAATAGCATAGAAAATCAGATTTTAGGCTGAATAGAAAACCTCCAGGATCAGCAGGGCTTGCTTCTGTAACAACCAAGGATTTGTGAAAGCCAACAGGAGGATGTTTGTTCCTTATTATCCACAGCAGGCCAATAAAGCAGTGTGATGCAGACAAGGCTGAAATGTGAAGTTTAATTAACATTTCCTTCTGCCCGTGTAGATCTCTGCTCCCCAAGAACGGCTGTACTCCACATGGATTGGGTAAGACTAGCAGGCTACAAGCCCAATGTGTTTTAAATAGAGATGCTTTTAGACCCTGAGCCATTCGGAACAAGACGAGGTCTAAATCTGCTCAGTCACATGAAAGTAGAACTATGGGAACGGTGACATTTATCTGTTTATTCATGTGATCACTGCTTGTTTGGCTGAGAGGCAGTCACATGACCTCCCACAGATGTATCTGGGACCAGAACTAGAATATAGAATCAAGAATCAGTTTATTTATATAGCGCCAATTTACAACAGATGTTGTCTCAAGGCACTTTACAAGAAAATCAATCAAAATCAAAGATACATCATAAACAAATCAATTTAAAAAAGTTTCCAATCAAAACAGCTGTTTCTGTTTTGGAAACTATATATAATCTCCTGTTTCAGAGGTTTTTACATTTGATATCTATTTAGCAAATCATGAGCGTGATGAGTTCCCACACTTCCTACATAAAAACATCTTTAGTTAATTCTTTTAACTCAATGTGCTTTATTTTTAAAGGAATAGGGAAGACTGAAGAATTAATCTGTAGTTTGTTTAGGCGGATGTGAATGTTTGTTTTTAGAATAACTTTATGGTTGAGTGTAGTTTTTGTTTGCTCATCTTCATGTTTGAGTGATGACCTCATATTTGACTCAGACACTTTAGTAAAGCAGCAGTTTTTAGTTCACTGTAAAACAGGCTCAGATCATCACCCATCACCCATCCACCTCTGGGCTTAACAGTTGTGCTAGCAGGTTTTGTTTTCCCTCCCAGTGTTCTGACCAAACATGTCCGCCTTGGTCTCATCTGTCCATCGGACATGGATGGATAGATTCAGAGCTTTCTAATCTGTCCACTTTCTAGTCCTGCTTGTTATTAAATGAGTCTAAACTGACTAAGAGGTCCTGAGATTTTTACTAATCTGGCTTCATTTTTGTATTAGAAAAACTGGAAGCTTTATTAGTAATTAGTCATCTATATGTTAGTTAAGCTTTTTATTTATCAGTACTGTAAGAGTCACACATGATTAGACTTATTTCTAATTGTGTCCATGGATCTCAAAAATGTGTCATGATGGGTAAATGCTCATCCCTGCCTGATACTCACGGAGGGTGGATGTTCTTGTTGACTCTCCCCTCTCTCCTTTGGCAGAGGCTCCATCTTAGCATCGTTGGACACCTTCAAAAAGATGTGGGTGTCCAAGCGGGAATATGAAGAAGACAGAGCGCGTGCCATCCACAGGAAGACGTTCTAGATTTGGGTCGGCGCCTTGCTTACGCCAACACTCTTCGATCAGAACTGCCCTTATTATCCAAGTCCCAGCAACCCCCCCATCACACCCTGCAGCTATCTGAACCCTGTGCAGATCTCAACCACTGTGGGCCCCCAGAATAAAACCTGTTCTGTATGCTGGGGGCCCATATTGACTCCAGCTGGGGGCCCATATTGACCCCCCCCCCCCCCCCCCCCCCCCCCCCCC
>JAVLVB010000682.1:146424-164071 GCA_032876305.1 Orestias chungarensis | reverse complement strand
ATCTAAGCCTTCAACTTGTATGTTGGATCCAATCCCGACAAAATTGTTTAAAGAAGTATTTCCTATTATTATTACCCCCATTTTGGAAATGATTAATTTGTCATTAGTGAATGGTTATGTACCAGAGGCTCTTAAGGTAGCTGTAATAAAACCCCTACTTAAGAAACCTTCTCTTGATCAAGAAGACTTAATAAATTACTGACCCATTTCTAATCTTCCTTTTTTATCTAAAATCCTTGAAATCAATCAATCTCTGAGTTAATCAACTCAGAGAGCATTTGAGGAATAATGACCTAAGAATTTCAGTCAGGTTTCAGAACTCATCATAGCACTTAGACAGCTCTCCTTAAAGTCACAAATGATATTCTCGTGGCGTCAGACAATGGACTCGTGTCTATTCTAGTTTTGTTAGATCTCAGTGCTGCTTTTGACACAGTCAATCACAATGTCCTCATTGAAAGGCTCGAACAAACTCTGGGGATCAAGGGAACAGCATTAGGGTTGGTTTAAATCGTATTTGTCTGATAGATCCCAGTTTATTCATCTAAATGACAAATATTTTCCGCATTGTAAGGTTACTTGTGGAGTACCACAGGGTTCTGTACTTGGCCCAATTCTATTTACTATATACATGCTCCCTATTGGTAAAATCATCAGGCAGCATGGTGTTAATTTCCACTGTTATGCTGATGATACACAACTGTATTTATCTATAAATCCTGACGAATCCAGTCAGTTTGGTAGATTACAGGCATGTCTAGATAAGGTAAAAATGTGGATGACTTTAAACTTTCTGCTCTTGAACTCTGAAAATACAGAAGTTGTTATCTTTGGACCAGAACCTCTAAAAAAGAAATTGCTTAGTCAGCCACTTGACCTGGATAGAATCAGGTTGGCATCTGGTGACAATGTAAAGAACCTTGGTGTTATTTTTGATCAGGAAATGTCTTTCAAGTCTCATATAAAACAGGTCTGTAAGATTCCCTTCTTTCACCTTAGGAATATAGCAAAAATTAGGAATATTCTCTCTAGGACATATGCTGAAAAACTAGTCCATGCATTTGTTACTTCAAGGCTGGACTATTGTAACTCTTTATTAACAGGAAGTTCACAAAATGCAATTAAAAGTTTACAGTTGTTCCAAAATGCTGCAGCAAGAGTTCTGATGAAACTTAAAAAGAGAGATCACATCTCTCCAATTTTAGCTTCCCTTCATTGGCTCCCTGTCAAACTTTTTAGATTTTAAGATTCTTCTTTTGACATATAAAGCCCTCACTAATCAAGCTCCATCGTATATCAGAGATCTGATTACTCCTTATGTCCCTAACAGTGTCATGGCTTTTAATAGCTTTGACCCAAAAACAGGAAGAACTCTGAAGACCGATGCAAGTTTAAGGATTTTATTTTAATCCTAGATGAAAGTGCGGGAGGAGTTCCCTGGTCCGGAGGAGGTGGAAAAACCGGGAGCTCTGGAGGGAGAAAGAGAGATGAGTGTGGTTCCTTCCTGAGTGAGTGAAGTTAACTGGTTAACTTCACTCACTCGTGCGGTAGCACGAGAAGGTGAGCCAGAGGGGCCTGGTTGCAGATGGAGGCTGAGCGGTACGGCGGAGGCAGCGCAGTGAGACGGTGGTGGAGTGGGTCCAGTCGTGGCGGTCTTGTCCCGTGAGAAACTCTGTTGATTTGTAGATGTCGCAGGATACTGAGACGGTTGCTGGAGTGAAGTACCTGGGTTGAGCACACACGAGAGAAATTACTAGGGACATGGAGAGAGCACAAGTAAGCAACAATATCTCTAACACACAAAGAGATCACAAGAGGGCTAGAGAGTACGATTCTAAGGTAACAATCCTGACTGGAGACCCACTCCTCTTAAGCTGCATGGGAAATCAGCGACACCGTCCACACCTGTGATGGAAGTTATTGAAGTTTTTCTATAGTTATGCTGCAATAGAACTGCAATGCTGCAATCTACTTAGTTACCGTTATTTCAACCTTGTTAACCTTTTGTTTTCTCTTAGTGTTCTTCTCTCCATAGTAACCACACCTGGGCTGGCGTTCTGTTATCTGAGACAGCTTCTTGGATGAGAACATGGGATGAGATCCTTCCAGTGACGTTCTACAACTGCTGCTATAAACTCTATTATTTCAGTATCCTGTGCTTCTAATTTAGCTTTCCGTCTTTTCAAACCCCCAGTCGGTCGTGGCAGATGGCTGTTGTACTGAGCCTGGTTCTGCTGGAGGTTTCTTCCTGTTAAAGGGGAGGTTTTCCTCTCCACTGTCGCTACATGCATGCTCAGTATGAGGGATTGCTGTAAAGTCAGCGACAACACAAGCCATTGTTTTGGTCTGCTGATTCCAGAGGAGCGAATGCTGCAAGTCAATGACCTGATGCAATCTGCTGGGGTTCCTTAGATTGGAAACTTTTTCATATTGATTTGTTTATTATGTATCTTTGATTTTAATTGATTTTCTGTGAAGTGCCTTGAGACGACACCTGTTGTAAATTGGCGCTATATAAATAAACTGATTCTTGATTCTTGATTCTTGATTCTTTATTCTCATGCATTTGCAGCTGGATACAACTCCAGACAAAGCGGCGTAGCCATTTTGATTAACAGAAATTTAATTTTTTATTATCAACAGTAGCACTGCAGACCTAGAAGGCAGATTTATGATAGTTAATATACTTATTCATGATATGAAATTATGTATTGCTAATGTATATGGTCCCAATGGTGATGACCCCTTGTTCCTCCATTCTTTTTTCACATCACTATCTGATCACTCAGATAACACACTCCTCATAGGAGGGGACCTAAACATGTTTTTTGACGCAGCTGTGGACAGGCTCAGTAACACATGGAGTCAGCGTAAAAAATACATTAATGATTTTCCCAGCACCAGTAGCTTAGGGATTACAAATCTTTTTTACCTGTACAGCAGTCATACTCAATATTAGATTATTTTGTTGTTAGCAGCACTCTTCGGATATTTCAGAAAGCAGAATCCACCCCATCACTGTCAGTGATGGGGTAGATTCAAAAGCATCAAAATTAGCTCCTCTCTGACAGCCTGGTGGGAATTTCTTAAAATAATAAAATCTTCAATATATCCATGCAAATTTTTTTCCCCTTGTCCTGTTCAGCATCATGGCTAGTAGAATGAGTTTCTGGCTGCCATAGTTGTGCTCATCAGATTTTCTTTTCCAAGTGAGACTTTAAACATATAAAGTCTCCCTTGCTTCCCATACCTTAATCGTTTATTGATTACTGAGGTGTTATATAGGGAACATATGCATGGAAACAAGTAAACAAAAAACAAAAACAAACAAAAAAACAAAGAAACCAAAAAACTAGCTGCTACTGGATCGCTCCTGAAGCATCCTTGGGAAACTGCGAAATGGCAATGAATCATACCTGTGGAGATATAATTAGCAGAAGGCAGAGAAAAGACTGCAATGTATATGGCTTATAACACATAAATAAATATGAGGCAAACTTGGTGTTATCAATAAACAGATCGGCACAGTTAAAGTGTTGTGATCTCTATAGAGTGTGATTGCGCGTGAGCATTCCGAAATTGTGATGCAGGTATTACATGAATTATGCTCAGGCATGGGTACAGAGTGCTACTGCCACCCCCTCCCAGTGCCCAGAGTGAGCAGAGGAAGCAAAAGGTCCACGACACTGGGGCCACGCAAGAGCACAGAGGTCAGACAGCCCACCACAGGGACACCACGCACCGACCCAGAGGACTGGAGAGGGGTCCATCGTAGAGCCCCCTGCGGCCGCAGAGTAGAGCCCCTAAGGTACCAGGTGGAGCACCCTACACGTCCCGTCAGGCCCCGGCCGCCCAGGCACGGGCCAGGGTCCAGCGCCCAGCAGAGGGCCCGCCCGACACTCGAGACGGACAGGCAACACCAGACAGCCAGGCAGGGCGGATCGATACAAGCCCCCATGCCCTCAGCACTGCACCCCAGGGCCCATTCCGTCCGCAGGTGAGTGCAGCAGCAAGTAGTGGGTAAGGGTGAGGAGGGGGCAGGGCATGACCCCTCCACACGGGAATAGCATGGGGAGGCAGAGGACACCCAGTCACAGACCCAGCCCAATCCACATTCATACACAATCACTCACTCACGGTAAGGATGGGGTTGGTGGTTGGGAGGGACCAGCCTTTGGTGCAGCTCAATGGGCGGCCCCCGGGAGAAGAAGCGCCCCCAGTGACGCCGCCCCGACCGCCCCGAGCACGCAGACCAATCTCCTTCATCCCGGATAGCACCCAGGAAACAGGGCACGGGAAGACCCTTAACCTCCCCCCTCTGGCTCAAAATATAGATGACTAAGATCTAATTAAAATGTTAGGGAAGGGGATGTTGAGGAAAGCATGCCAAAGTTTGTAGACAGTGGAGTCCCCCCCCCCAGCCCCGCCCCAACCAAAGACCCTCAGTGTCAGGACACAAAAGGAGCCGACAGCCACGCAAAACCGGCAACGTGATCTCCGCTCTACAGCTGCTGCACAGCCCCTGCCCCCAACCGCCCTGTGTGTGGTGTGTAATAGTGACTAAAGAGCATTTAAGAATGAGGGAGAGTGGTTCATGAAGTGTGGCAAAGGACTACTTCGCCCCACTCCAGAAACCACACATCTCCCCCAAATGTGCTAAGTGTGTGGGTGAGTGTTGTGGACTTGATCCAGAGAGGAGAGGGGAGTAAGGTGTGTAAGACCGGGAGCAGAGGTGCTGCCCCCGGACGATGGGACAGATCGTCAGAAAAGGCGCCCCCATCTCCCAGCCACCACCAGGGGACAGTAGGAGCCAAAGTCCGCCCGAACCAAGGCAGCCGCGACAGCGCCCTGAGATCCACGACCAGCCCATGAAATCACCCACCGGTCGACCGAGAGGTGGCTGGGGAGAAAGGAAGGTTGGGGGGGGGGGTCCTCACTGCATTCACTGTGGGTGGGAACATGGGCCCAGAACCATGCACCTCCAGCTCCACCAATACCACCCCGCAAGGAAAAGACGCACACACACACCGATCCCACCCACCCCCACCTCCAAACTCTTTTGTGGAATCCTGCAGACCCAACAGGGACCCCAGAGTACCCTGCCTAGGTGTTGGCCGACAGCGACCCACCACCATACAGACACGTACAAGGCCGCCCAAACCCCCCAGGCACAGGCGAACCCCACAACCAGGCGGAGGAGACCCCCGGGCGCCAGAGCCCCAGCCCTGCCCTCCAACCCCCACCCGGGCAACTCAGTGACCCAGCAAATAGAATAGAAGTACTTTATTAATCCCCGCAGGGAAATTGCTTTGCAGTTGCAGCATACAGACAAGGAGTAGTAATCTAAATAAAAATTTAATAAAAAAATGCTGTAAAATGTAAATACTTTAAATTATATGTACAAGCAAATGTGCAACAGATGCAGTTGTGCAAGTTTAACTGATAAAATAATGCCAAACAATGAATTATGTTTTATTTTACACTGAGATGGCATGTTGCAGGAAAGATTTTCTGTATCTGTCACTTCGAAAGCGGAGCTGAAGCAGTCTATGTGAAAAGGTGCTTCGCTGTCTGTCCACTGTGTGGTGGAGAGGGTGCTCCTTGTTGTCCATGACAGACAACAGCTTTTTCTGTGTCCTCCTCTCCACCACAGATTCTAGTTCTAGTCCTAGTACAGAGCCAGCTTTCATGTTTATTTTGTTCAGTCTGTTTGAGTCGCTGGCTCTGATGCTGCTTCCCAAATGCACAGCAGCAAAGAAAATGGCACAGGCAACAACACTTAGATAGAAGGTCTCCAACATCTTGCTGCAGACATTGAAGGATCTCTGCTTATTTAGGAAATAAAGTCTTTTCATCCCCTTCTTGCACACAGCGTCAGTGTTAGAGGCCCAGTCAAGTCTGTTGCTGATCACTATTCCCAGGTATTTGTAGTCCTCCACCTCCTCCACCACTTCCCCCTTGATCCTCAGTGGCTGTGAAGGCATCTTCTTCCTCCTGAAGTTAATCACCATCAAAGGACACCAGCAAAAGACAGGAAGCCGCCACCCCGGGCCCCACAAAGGTAGCATCCACCAACGTGCAGCAGCACCACCCACGGGTCACGAATACAGACCTCCGGACGCACCAACCAGGAGCTATCCAACCCCCAGACCCATATGCGCGCCCTCTGCGCCGACCCCAAGATCCCTCCACAGCCAACTCCAGAGCAATGAGGCAATGACCCGCCAACCCGCTAAGTGACGGAGCTAATTACAGAAGACCGGAGATTAGTGGGTATCAGTCAGATGATGTTTTGAAGATGCAGACATTGATTCAATACTGAAATGATCTAATAGAAGGTTCCTAAACTGATTAATAGATAAGTTCTTCCTTGTTTTCCAGTTCAGGAGAATAGTTTTATTTGCAATACATAGGGCAGTGAGTACTATAGGTGATAAATTAATATCTATGTTGGTGCCACCCAGGTTACCCAATATTCATAGTGTGGGGCATGCTGGAACATTAAATTTAAACCACAGTGAGAGATCCTGACAAACCTCAATCCAGAATGCCTGAACTGGTGCACAGTACCATAGCGTATGCAGATAATCATCAGGTGTGTTATCTGTGCACTGTGAGCAGATATTTGTATGTTTAAGACCCATCTTGAACATCCTTTGTCCTGTGTAATGACTTCTGTGAAGAATCTTATATTGTATAAGTTGTAGATTTGGGTTTCTTAGGGTTCTAAAGATGTTACAGCATATTAGCGACCAAAAATTCTGATCTGATTCTAAAGATGAATCCGTCTCCCATTTTAAAATGGTAAAGAAATGGAATTGTCTATCCTGGATAATAGTTTGTATATTTTTGAGAGGTATTTTGGGGAGCAGATGTTTAACAATTCTATTACCCTGCAAGGGAGTCTAGTTGCATAACAATGTATTTCTCATTAATTACTGCCTTTATTTGTTGGTATTCTAAGAATTTGTTGCTATTTATTCTATATAGTGTTATAAGTGTATCGAATTAAATAAATTTAGCATGTTGAGCTATGTGCTCCAGAGTCTTTATTCCTTCGTTTTTTCCATACTGTAAAGTTTTGCGTTTTTTTGTTTTGCAGGATGTCAGGATGTCAGGGTTGTTCCAAATGGGTGTTAATTTGCATGGATAAAGTGAGGATTTGGTTATTTTTAAGAAATTCCCACCAGGCTGTCAGAGAGGAGCTAATGTTGATGCTTTTAAAGCATTTATGATGTTTAATGCTCGGGCTAATAAATAGTAAAGCACATATTTCCCGATTATCACAGAATGTTTGTTCTATACCAATCGATTCTTCATCTCGTGGGTTAGTTTTATACCAATGTAAGATGTATGGCAATCTATTAAGTAGAAAATAGTGCTGGAAGTTTGGTGATTCTAAACCACCACAATCTTTACCTTTTTGTAGCGTATTCAGGCTGATTCTTGGTGGTTTGTTTTTCCATAAAAATTTGGAGATGCACGAGTCTAGTTACTTAAACCAAACAGAGGATGGCCTTGTGGGAATCATTGAAAATAGGTAGTTTACTTTGACCATCATCTTTATGGTGGCTACTTTTCCCATGAGAATATAGGCAGTGGATTCCACCTTGTAAGATAGTCTTCTACTAGTTTTTAAAAGTTGAATGTGATTTAGCTTTGTCAGCTCTGAGAGTCTGGGCGAGATGTTTATTCCCAGGTATCTAATGTTTCCTGACTTCAGCATATCAGTTAATAAACACTGAGGACTGCAATTAACTGGCAGAGCTATAGATTTTGACCAGTTAATTGAATAATCAGAAAGTGCAGAGAATTTGTACATTAATGCAATAGTGTTAGAGATACCCGTGGATTCCGGAGGAAAAGTAACACATCATCCGCATATAGACTTATCTTATCTTCAATATTTTGGGACTGAATGCCTTTTATATCTCTGCTTTCTCTGATGTCAGCTGCTAGGGGTTCGATAAATAGTGCAAAAAGTGAATGGGACTGTGGACACCCTTGTCTGGTGCCTCTCTGTAGACTAAAGTTTGGAGAATTTTGATCATTGGTTCGTACACAAGCATTTGGAGAGCTATAAAGAATTATCATCCAGTTTAAAAATGATAAACCAAACCCAAATTTGTATAATACTTCAAACAGGAATTTCCATTTTACACGATCAAATGCTTTTTATGCATGTAATGAAACAATTATGGCTTCCAGGTTATTGATAGTAGAATAGTCTATAATATTAATTAGTCTGCGCATATTGGTGGAAGACTGTCTTACCTTTATGAAGTCTGTTTGATCTGGGTCTGCAGTGCTACTGTCGATATTAAAAAATAAATTTCTGTTAATCAAAATGGCTACGCCTCTTTGTGTGGAATTGTATCCCGCTCCAGTGTGCCGCCGGCTATGCACATCCATGTCACTCCTCCGCTGTGAGCGACAGTGTGTGATCGCATGTACATAAACAATATCCCACTGTATTATAATGTTAACGCAGCTAGTTGTGGACTTAGAAAAAAAACAAGAAGACAGTGCAAGAAAGTGTGAAAAGAAAAAGAAAAGACAGGAAAAAAACATAAACAAAACAATCAACAATATCATAACTCGTTTAAGTTGTGAGATGGGCAATAATTTAAAATGTTATTTTATAAATTTTATCAGAACTTTCTTTAACTTATTATATAAACTACATTTAAATTAAACATATGAGATGCGTGGATGCAGATCACCTGAAGTTTATACAGCCAGCAAGTGACGGTTTGGTCGCGGTACAGTTGTCCATTTATAAACAGTTTATCCACGGAGATGACAGCACGGCAACCTCCTTTGATGAAATTCTTTTGAATCGGAAACAGGACTCGACGCCTGTCCAGGATCTCTCTGGGAAACTGGTCATTCACGCTGAAGTCCGTTCCTCTCAGCTCCCTGCCGGGGCTCTTCACCTACTCCTTCTGCTTGAACCGCTCAAATTTGACTACGATGGTTCTCGGTCTGTGGCCTTCTGGTCTCTTTGCCCCCAAGCTATGAACTCAAGGTGATGTTTTTAACTGTGTCCTCTGGTAATTTAAATTGCTTTTGAATAAAGTCCTTAATTACAGCCTCCAGGTCCTCCTCAGCCTGTTTGGAGATTCCAGCAAACACAAGGTTGTCCCTCATACTCCAGGCTTGCAGATCAATCATATTTTCTTTGATCTTTTTATTTTCTTCTGAGATCCGGCTCATTCCCTCAGTGAGGAATTTCATCGACTCTCTCAGGGTGGCATTCTCCGCAGCCAGCGACTGCACCTATTGCTGGCTGAACTCCAGTGACTCCCGTAAGACCTGGAACTCCCTGTGTAAAACCTCCACCAGGGTTTATTGTCAATTAACAAAGGTATAACTTCTGTTTCCTTTCCGGCAGGAGAAGTCACTCCGGGTGACTCTTTGTTGCGGCTTCTCTTGAAGCTTGACAGTGTTTTGTTGGATGCAGGAGTCTGGCTGGATTTCCCCATGACTATTCTCTCGAAACACCTATCAATATACTCCTGTATAATGTCTTCCTCAATGTCCTCCAGAATGCTTCAGGAGTTATACTTTTCGTTGATAAATTTTCTAAATTCCTAAATAAAGCTGGGAAAGTGTAAATTAAATGCTTGTTGCATCAGATGTGCGCAATGTTTTTTAAAATTTTTGCCGGAAGTCTCACGGAATCTCCCAAAACTACAGCATTCTCCTCTATCCATGCAAATTAACACCCATTTGGAACAACCCTGACATCCTACAAAAAAAAAAAAAGCTAAACTTTACAGTGTGGAAAAACAAAGGAATAAAGAGTCTGGAGCACATAGCTCAACATGCTAAATTTGTTTCATCTTATACACTTATAACACTGTATGAAATAAATAGCAACAGATTCTTAGAATCCCAACAAATAAAGGCAGTAATTAATGAGAACTACATTCTTAAGCAACTAGATCTACAAGTCCCTTGCAGGGTAGCAGAATTCTTAAACATCTGCGCCTCAAAATACCTCTCAAAAATATACTAACTATTATCCAAGATAGACAATTCCATTTCTTTACCATCTTTAAAATGGGAGATGTACTTATCTTTAGAATCAGATCACACTTTTTGGTCGCTAATATGCTGTAACACCTTTAGAACCCTAAGGAAACCCAAATCTACAGCTTATACAATATGAGATTCTTCATAGAACTCACTACACAGGACAAAGGATGTTCAAGATGGGTCTTAAACATACAAATATCTGCTCACATTGCACATATGGAACTGTGCACCAGTTCAGGCATTCTGGATTGAGGTTTGTCATGATCTCTCACTGTGCTTTAAATGTAATGTACCAGGATGTCCCACAATAAGTTTATTGGGTAACCTGGGTGGCACCAGCATAGAAATTAATTTATCACCTATAGTACTCACTGCCCTATGTATTGCGAAGAAAACTATTCTCCTGAACTGGAAACAAGGAAGGACTTACCTATTAATCAGTTTAGGAACCTTCTATTAGATCATTTCAGTATTGAAACAATGTCTGCCTCTTCAAAACATCATCTGACTGATACCTCCAATCTCTGGTCTTCTCTGAAACTTAAAAAGAGAGATGATATCTCCCCAATTTTAGCTTCCCTTTAGTCCAGCTTTAGTCCGTCAGGCAGACACCGTCTAGTTTCCATTCTAAAACCTTCCTGTTTGGTAAAGTTTATAGCTAGGAAGAGGTAGGCTGGATAGCTCAATTGGAATGTCACTAGACTTCCAGCTCATGGGTTCAAATCCAGCCCAGGGCAAAAATACAACACAGCAACAAGTGTGGGTCCATAGGCAAGACCCTTTGCGCTACTGCCTACCTGGCGCCTGCAAAATGGCTGTCCCGGTGTGGTTTACACCAAAAACTATTTCCTACAGGATCAATAAAGTATACATTATTATTATTATTATTAGAGAGGACAGCCTAATACGGTTGGGGAGGAACTCAGTCTTGACAGACGGTTCTCCTTTGCTCTACCTTCTTCATGTCTCACTCTATAGGGTTAAGTTATTTAAATTTTCTATAGTTATGCTGCTATAGGCTTAGACTGCTGGAGGACAATCTGACCACTTCTCTCTCTGCTACTTTCTTCCTTTGTCCAATCTACTTAGTTACCGTTATTTCAACCTTGTTAACCTTTTGTTTTCTCTTAGCTTTCTGTCTTTTCAAACCCCCAGTCGGTCGTGGCAGATGGCTGCTTGTACTGAGCCTGGTTCTGCTGAAAGTTTCTTCCTGTGAAAGGGGAGTTTTTCCTCTCCACTGTCGCTACATGCATGCTCAGTATGAGGGATTGCTGTAAAGTCAACGACAACACAAGCCATTGTTTTGGTCTGCTGATTCCAGAGGAGTGAATGCTGCAAGTCAATTACTCAATGCAATCTGCTGGGGTTCCTTAGATTGGAAACTTTTTCAAATTGATTTTTTATGATGTATCTTTGATTTTAATTGATTTTTTTGTAAAGTGCCTTGAGATGACATCTGTTGTAAATTGGCGCTATATAAATAAACTGATTCTAATTAGCTCCATAACTTAGTGGGGTTGGTGGATAATTGTCTAACTGCTCTAGGTTGCTCTGGAGTTGGCTGTGGGGGGGATCCTGGTGTCGGGGCGGCGGGCGCGAATCTGTGTCCGGGGGTTGGATAGCTCCAGGTTGGTGCATCTGGTCCGGAGGTCTGCATTGGTGACCCGTGGATGGTACTGCTGCGCGGTGGTAGATGGGGACTTTGTGGGGCCCGGGGCGGTGGCTGCCTGTCTTTTGCTGGGTTACTGAGTTGCCCGGGTGGGGGGCGGGGCTGGGTCTCTGGTGCCCAGGGCTCTCCTGCGCCTGGTTGTGGGGTTCGTGCTGCCTTGGACGTGTCGGCATGGTGGTGGGTCGCTGTCGGCTCCCACCTAGGCAGGGTACTCTGGGGTCTCTGTTGGGTCTGCAGGATTGTACAAAAGAGTAGTTGGGATGGGGGTGTGTGTGTGTGTGTCTCTTCCTTGCGGGTTGATATTGGTGAGGCTGGAGTGAGTGAGTGTGTGAGGGATTGAGTATATGTGACTGTGTATGAATGTCGGTGAAGCTGGGTCTGTGACTGGGTGTCCTCTGCCTCCCCATGCTATTCCCGTGTGGGGGGGGGGGGTCGTGCCCTGCCACCTTCTCCCCCTTCCTCACTGCTTGCTGCTGCACTCACCTGCAGACGGACTGGGCCCTGGGACGCAGTGCTTAGAGCACGGGGGCTTGTATCGATCCGCCCTGGCTGGCTTTCTGGGGCTGTCCCTCTTGGTTGTCGGGGGGGCCCTCTGCTGGGTGCTGGCGGTCCTGGCCGTGGCCCCAGTGTCCTGGACCTTGTGCTTCCTCTGCTCACTCTGGGCTCTGGGAGAGGGTGGCAGTGGCCCTCTGTACCCATGGCTGAGCATAATTCATGTAATAGCTGCATCACAATTTCTGCATCCTCACGCGCAATCATCTGTTTATTAATATCCCCAAGTTTGCCTCATATTTTTTTATGTGTTATGTGCCACATACATTGCTGTCTTTGCTCTGCTTTCTGCTAATTATATCTCCACATGTATGATTCATTGCCATTTCGCAGTTTCACAAGAATGCTTCAGGAGCGATCTAGTAGCAGCTAGTTTTTTGGTTCCTTTTTTTGTTTGTTTTTGTTTGTTTACTTGTTTCCATTTAAATATTGGTCTGAATATGTTGAACAGGACAATTGAAAAAAAAAAGAAAAAAAAAAGAATCCGTCTTTGGAGTATTTTGAGGAGATAAGGTAAGATGAGGGATTTTTTTCAATGATTTGATGCAATCTGCTGGGGCTTCTTAAATTGTAAACTTTTTCAAACTGATTGTAATGATGTAAATATAATTTGAATTGATTGTCTTGTAAAGTGCCTTGAGACAAAATCTGTTGTATATTGGCACTATATAAATCAACTGATTCTTGAGTCTTCATAAGGTAAGAGTTGGATTTTCTTTCTGGAAAAACCTCGATCTTCCCACTCCAGCAAAAGTCCCTTCTGGACTTGGTTGAAGATGTAAAAGCTTTGCGAATGCTCAACAAGGAAAAAAACAAATGGACAGCTGTTCTAGAGAACTGAGTGGCTTACTTGGTAGAGTACACCAGGATGAACGATGTGATCATCACCTGTGTGGCTGGTAAGTTGTCACCTGGCGTGACAGAGTCCATTTAGGAACAGGAGGGCTCTTTTCTTCTTGTCCAAGAGGATAAAGCTGGACTGTGACTTCTGGGAGGCGTGCCACCCGCTCCTAAAGACGAGGTAACATTGAGAGACAGGCAATTATCATTAGGTTCAATAACTCAAAGCACAAGTCTGCACTGCTGAAACAGGGCAAGTTGAAGAAAGAGTCAGACGTGTTCATTAGCAAGCACCTGAGCAAGAAGAATGCAGAGATCGCACAGAGCGCCCAGTTCATAAGGAAGCAGAAGAAGAAAGTTTTTCTATAGGGGCAGAGAAGATCTGTTCCCTGGATTACTCCCTATTCTACACAGTTTATGACTCCTTTCCTGCAACCTCACCTCAAACGGCATCATAAAAGATCAGCATTAGGGCCGGCAGCAGATCCCATTATTTCTTCTACCTTACTCCAGCCTCCCCAGTCTACATCAGCACTCCATTTATCCGAGCCCGAAGAAGCGGCTGAGCTACAGCCTAAAGAAGCAGCTGAGCTGCATCCCCCAAGCCAGGGGAAGCTGCTGAGCTACAGCCCCCAAGCCAGCGGGGCTCAAAAAATACCAGCAAGAGAGCTCGGACCCCAAAAAGGGCCAGCAAGAGAGCTTGGACCCAAGGAAGAGCACGGCTCCAGCCTTTAAAAACAGCTGAGGTTCAGATGGAGGCACTGATTCCCACATAGAGGCTGTGCGACCCGCTTCAATGTGAGGTTCCCAAGATGCATGAGAGGATCCTATTATACCTGTGGCCTGCCAGCCAACCATACACTATCCACTGCTGGGTTCCACAGTCAGCCAGCCGGCTGACTATAATGAGCCTGGCAGGATGGCTCTGAGCTGCTAGCCTCTGGTTCCAGAGTCAGCCGGGGTGGGTGTGAACAGCTCCCCTCCGGTCCCAGAGCCAGTTTGGCTGGTTGTTACTGGCTCGCCACAGGATGCTAAAAAACATCTACGTACCTCGGGGCAGAATCATAGCACCATTGTGGGTTCTGCACAGCCCCAGAGCCCCTTTATGCAGCCTTCAACGGCCTTCACAGTGGTTCTTCTGCTGATTCTGATATGCCCCTGACGGCCACCAACTGTCTTGACTCTGTTCCTGCCCCAACAGCCACCAGCCAACAAGACTCTGTTCCGGCACTGTCTTCCTGAGTGAGGCCGGGCACCACTTCCTCGTGGTTGCCGACAGAACTAGAGCCCAACTCGCTGCTACATAGTTCCCCCCCAATCATCCATTACAGCGCAAGCGTCATCTAAACATGTTTATATTTTTCCTATTCGGTTAGTTTGACAGATGTAAGGTAAAAAGGTAATGACGGAGTAAAAGGAGGTAAAACATATCACTGTGTCAGACAAAACACTCCCCTGTTTTAAGAGTTATCCCCGGGTTAAATGATTTGGCAAACAGTAAAAAAGTAAAGTGAGAAACAAAGCTTGTGGTTTAGTTTCAGAATTAGGCACATACCATACATGACTAGCCTGTCAGAGAAACCAAAGAGGAAGTATGAAAAATTATGAATTTACAACAATATCTCATAAAGCTTCTGATAATTTAAATTACAAATAATTTACTTATACACCCAAACAAACAACCATTTTTTGTGTGGTTTAGCACACTTTATTAACATGATAAAAACAAATTTTCTCTCCTGAGATCATAGTACTTTGACAGGAAACCAGCCATACTCATGACATGCTCATTTACAGATAGCAACAGCTGAACGACTTACAACTGGAGCAGTTGGAGCCGCCTCCCCCTGCTTGGCTCACTTGATAGGCACCTGTTGGGTGACATTAACACTGATGTCTCCACAAAGTGCTGTAAAAGGAGGTGGCAGATACAAAATAATATACTATTATTATATCTTAGTTAGACATTTTTAATTTTCTGTTTTTATAACAATGATTAGGAAGTTGCAGATATCATTTATATTAGTAAATAGTATAATAGATGATACTAAGATGATAATTGTTCTTTTGATTCACTGTCACTGGGGTTCCAAAGATAATTTCAATAAAATGCGTGGGCCTATATGTTAAGGATTTATGATCACAAGAGCCAAAGGCTGAATTATCTAGTGAAAACAACAAGGTGAATGTTTTGGACTTAACATTATACCAACTCTTACACATGGTGGTCGTAGTGTCAAACATTGTAAAGCGTTTTACAAACATTTTGGTTCTCATATTGGTCCAATCTGTCCTCATACAGCACAGCTTGTTTGAACATTGGTGTTGTTTTACATGCTTAGGAGTAGAGTGTATGGAAACGGGACCGGAAGTCAATTAATGTGTTTTAAATTCTTGTGCAGGTATGTCTTTCATTTTAAGTTATACATCTTATTTAAGTTAATTTACTTACCTCTGCCCCACTGCATTTTGTGTGACTGTAGTAACCTGGTGTTTTCCTCCTTTTGTTGCTGGTTAACTTTCATTTTTGTGAAATAAATTGTTAATTTACTAAAAAATTAATACAAATAGTAGCAACAAATTGTATGGGAAATGTGACTAAAAGAAAAATAGCATGAAACAAGACAGCAAACCTAGCTCTGGATGGCCTGAATAAACATCAGAAGCAGACAGAAAGCATGAATGATTAAAAAGTTCTTAAGATGAGCATCTTAGCTTTCCTTTGAAGTGTATGCCTCACCTGTCATCATGAAAAGGAAAAAAAATGTAAAATGAAGAAATAAATTTAATAGTCATATTTATCCAGTTGTTTGTATTATAAAATTTATTTCCCTTTTAATTTCACCAGTTTTATTATTTTTTTATCCAGAAATCGCTGAAGTTTTATATTCACATTCAAACACCGAGAAAAGCGGCTTAGTGAGGCACCAGCCTGCTGAGCCTCACCATGGATTGCGCGATGGCTCGGCTACCTATGCGGACATGCTATACAGTAAGACTGTAACTGCTGTCTGTCTGTATGTTCTATTAAAATGTTCAAACACTCTGGCTATATTAACTAATCTCCATAGTTTAGCTGATGTATATAATATACAGTGTTTTTTGTCAACCATATGTCTGTAGCGTGGCAGCAAAGAGAGACTAGGTGAGGCACACAATTCACCTGCCTCATTGCAGGGGGTGATAGTGATCTCAGGGATTCTTTGTGTGACTCCCCTGCTATGACAGCGAGCTAAAATTTACAGTTAACAAGTCAAGTGCAGTCCTCTGTTTTTTGTTTTTTTTCGTCGCCTGACCTTACTTTTAGAATGGAGCATTGCATATCCAAACTAAACCAATTTTCTAAGCTGGATTTTCAGGCGAAGCAGGAGGTCATCTTTAAAGGAAGACCAACGCCAGAGCTTAAAGGTTTGCTTCAGACAACGAGACAGAAGACCTTCTCTTTTCACATGAAGTGCTACGCACGAATAGACTGGCTGTGTGGATGTCCAGCAAGAAACCACCTTTTCTAATTTTCCTGCCTTCTTTTCTCAAGTTCTGAAAAACATGAGTGGTCCACCACTCACATTCAAAGACAGATCACGCTACAAACGTTTGGGATGTCCAGGATCGATTAAGCTTTGGACGAACATCGAAGACTCAACATCAGCGTTCACAATGCTAAGGTAAAAGCAGATCTTGTTGGACTGTACAGCTCACAAACGGTGAGGGACGAATGTAAATCTCCTGGACAGCTTCTCAGCTTTTTGGCCCAGAAGGAGCTCATTCAAACAGTTCCTGAGGCGACAAAGTTACTCCAGCTAGTGCTCACTGTTCCAGCTACTACAGCATCGGTGGAGCAGTCGTTCTCAGTGCTGAAAAGGCTCAAAACGTACAGTCGGAACAGGACTGATCAAGGACGGGGCTTTCTTCCCTGGCGCGAAGAGAGACTTTTAAAACTGAAGGAAGACAAGGAATAAATAAGGCGAGCGAAAACAGAACAGAATAAACACGGAACTGAACGTAAAGAAACAGAGAAATTGAAACGGAACTAATCGGGGCTGACGCGGAAACAAAAACTAGAAAATAAACAACAGATTAACTAAAGCTGAACACAGGAACAAGGGAGCGTGAAAGAACTAAACAATATAAATAAACAAACAAACTAATTACAACAACGAGGGGAACCAGAGGCAACAAGAAGCTAAAGTAAGGAGGACATAACTAATTAAATTAAGAACAAAATAACAAGGACCCAATAAAGGAAATAAACTCAGACAGGGAACTGGGGAGAAAAGGTGGGGGAGGAAGCACGGGAAACCGGAGACTACAAGAAAACAAAAAACAAAGTAAATGCAAGGACGGGACCTGAGGAGAATAATGAAGGGAGAAGAACCAGCACAGAGAATCAGCGAGCAAGAGGGGAAGGATTACTTGGAGACGTGGAGGAACAAGCAGGAAAAGGCGCAGAGAGACAAGGAGGGAATCAGATGATCCAGCGGTGAGTGAATGATTTAACCAGGCTTAAATACTGAGGAGCAGGAGGTGGAGATGATTGGGAGATTG
>JAVLVB010000682.1:106423-137243 GCA_032876305.1 Orestias chungarensis | reverse complement strand
TCATGATGCCGGAGGCCCTCTTCCTGCATCTGGAGGTGTAAATGTCTGTGGTGCTGGGGAGGCTGACTCCAACAGTTCTCTGTGCAGCCTTCACCACTCTCTGCAGAGCTTTCCTGTCTGCAGCAGAGCAGCTTCCATGCCACACGTTGATGCTGGAGCACAAGACGCTCTCCACCACACATCTGTAGAAGGAGGTGAGGACTGAGCTCCCGAGTCCAGCTCGACTGAGCCTCTTCAGGAAGTAGAGCCTCTGGTGCGCCTTCCTGACCAGAATTGAAGTGTTGTTGCTCCAGGTGAGGTTGTTACTCAGGTGTACACCCAAATACCTGTAGCTGTTGACCACTTCCACCGCAGATCCTCCCATGTGCAGGGGGAGGTGGGCATGCTTGCCCCTTCTGAAGTCCACAATAATCTCCTTGGTTTTCTTTTCATTAATGCAGAGGTTGTTCTCCGTGCACCAAACCTCCAGGTGTTCCACCTCCTGCCTGTAGCTGGACTCATCACGGTGTGTGATGCATCCTACCACTGCTGTGTCGTCTGCAAACTTCACAATATGACAGCCTGGATGGATAGGCGAGCAGTCATATGTGAGCAGTGTGAAAAGGAGGGGGCTCAGCACACAGCCCTGAGGGGAGCCAGTGCTGAGGGTGATGGTGGGGGAGGAGATGTTGTGAATCCTCACAGACTGCGGCCTGTTGGTCAGGAAGTCCAGGACCCAGTTGCAGATGGAAGAGCTCAGTCCAAGTGAGGAGAGTTCTTTAATCAGAGTCTTAGGAATCATGGTGTTGAACGCGGAAAACAAGGAATTATACGGTAAAAACTTTGATGGAGATGGTGCTCCAGATGACGTGGAGGATGAGTAGAGACTTGAAAGACATTTCCTGATCAAAAATAACACCAAGGTTCTTTACATTGTCACCAGATTCCAACCTGATTCTATCCAGGTCAAGTGGCTGACTAAGCAATTTGTTTTTTAGAGGTTCTGGTCCAAAGATAACAACTTCTGTCTTTTCAGAGTTCAAGAGCAGAAAGTTTAAAGTCATCCACATTTTTATGTCATCTAGACATGCCTGTAATCTACCAAACTGACTGGATTCATCGGGATATATAGATAAATACAGTTGTGTATCATCAGCATAACATGGGAAATTAACACCATGCTGTCTGATGATTTTACCAATAAGGAGCATGTATATAGTAAATAGAATTGGGCCAAGTACAGAACCTTGTGGTACTCCACAAGTAACCTTACAATGCGGAGAAGATTTGTCATTTAGATGAACAAACTGGGATCTATCAGACAACTACGACTCAAGTTTATCAATAAGGAATTCAATAAAGTCATTACAGCAAAGAATTTTATGGATTCTTTACAAGTTGTAACAGTATTGTACGGTAGACACGGTATATTGAAATTTTGTTTCAGATTTTGAATGTTATATGCAAGAATCTCCCACTATAATGACCTTATCAGTGTTTAACACTAATTCAGGTAAAGAATTTGAGATCTGATCTAGTAATTCAGAATAAGGACCTGGAGGACATTAAAAAGAACAAACAGAAGTGGTTTAATTATTTTAAAGCTGGATGAGGAAGGATAAGGGTTAGCTGTTCAAAGGAACTATAGCTAGTAATAGGCCTGGGATTAATTATTAACTTTGATTCAAAAAGGGTTCCTACTGCTCCACCTATCCCAGGACTTAGAGGAATGTGAAAATTTGAATAGTTAGAGGGAGTTGATTCATGATACTATTTTAAAGGTAAAAATCAAGATGGCAGCGCGCATGGACGCAGCAGCTCGTCGCTCTCTCGCAAAACAGTGCTTTTTAGTGTTTTTTTAAATTATTTTACTTTCTTCTCTGCTCAACATGCCGTACGCTGACCATTTACGGCCGACAGGATCTTTTCCGGGTCGGATTACGGTGCGAAACAGCCCGTTTAGAAAGACCTTATAAACACACACAACATACCGCCGGAGCTAGCCCGGACACGGGGCTCACCGTGGGCACTCATCCCCGCGGGTAGGGAGAGGAAGTAAAAGCGTGGATGCCGGGCTGGGGGCCTCGTCCAGCAGCGGAAGCGACCACACCGACCGTTGCTGCCCAGCGTTTTCCTTTCCAACGCCAGATCCCACGCAAACAAGTTGGATGAGATGAAGCTCCAGGTGGACGCAAATAGGCTAATTCGGGACTGTTGCATCCTGCTGATCACGGAGACCTTGGTTCATTCTTCCATCCAAGATAGGCTTTTGAGCGAGCTGGCCGCACAGCACACCGGCACGACAGGAGTAGCGACTCCGGTAAGATCAGGAAAAGAGGACTGTGTATCTACGTAAACAACAGCTGGTGCACAAACACGTCCACCATGGATAGGCACTGCTCCCATGACCTGAAGTTCATCACGGTCAGATGCAGTTCTGTCCGCCCAGAGACTGACCGGCTGCCCTCTCCCCTCTCTGGAGGAGATTTACCCCACCCGCTGCCTCAGGAGAGCCCGCATTTTGCACTACTTGCCTGCACTGTTTTGTCTTTTGTTTTGTTTAGGAAATTTCGTTGCACCCATGTGGAGCACTGACAAATAAAGGATTCTGATTCTGATCATAATCCTCTTGCAAGAATTCTGATAAAGCTTAAAAAGAGAGATCATATCTCCCCAATTTTAGCTTCCCTTTATTGGCTCCCTGTCAAACTTAGAATAGATTTTAAGATTCTTCTTTTGACATATAAAGCCCTCACTAATAAAGCTCCATCGTATATGAGAGATCTGATTACTCCTTATGTCCCTAACAGAGCACTTCGCTCTCAGACTGCAGGTTTACTGGTGGTTCCTAGAATCTCTAAAAGCACAATGGGAGGCGGATCTTTCAGTTATCAGGCTCCTCTCCTGTGGAACCAGCTTCCAGCTTTAGTCCGTGAGGCAGACACCCTGTCTAGTTTCAAATATAGGCTTAAAACCTTCCTGTTTGATTAAGTTTATAGTTAGGATGATGTAGAGAAGACAGCCTAATCCCGTTGGGGAGGAACTCAGTCTTGACATACGGTTCTCCTTTGCTCTACCTTCTTCATGTCTCACTCTATAGGGTTAAGTTATTTAAGTTTTTCTATAGTTATGCTGCTATAGGCTTAGACTGCTGGAGGACAATCTGACCACTTCTCTCTCTGCTACTTTCTTCCTTTGTCCAATCTACTTAGTTACCGTTTTTCAACCTTGTTAACCTTTTGTTTTCTCTTAGTTTTCTTCTCTCCATAGTAACCACACCTGGTCTGGCGTTCTGTTAGCCGAGACAGCTTCTTGGAGAAGAACAATTTACAACAGGTGTCGTCTCAAGGCACTTCATAGAAAATCAATTAAAATCAAAGATACATCATAACAAATCAATTTGAATAAGTTTCCAATCTAAGGAACCCCAGCAGATTGCATCGAGTCATTGACTTGCAGCATTCACTCCTCTGGAATCAGCAGACCAAAACAATGGCTTGTGTTGTAGTTGACTTTACAGCAATCCCTCATACTGAGCATGCATGTAGCGACAGTGCAGAGGAAAATCTCCCCTTTTACAGGAAGAAACCTCCAGCAGAACCAGGCTCAGTACAAGCAGCCATCTGCCACGACCAACTGGGGGTTTGAAAAGACAGAAAGCTAAATTAGAAGCACAGGATACTGAAATAATAGACTTTATAGCAGCAGTTGTAGAGTGTCACTTGAAGTATCTCAGCCCATGTTCTCATCCAAGAAGCTGTCTCAGCTAACAGAACACCACCCCAGGTGTGGTTACTATGGAGAGAAGAACACTAAGAGAAAACAAAAGGTTAACAAGGTTGAAATAACGGTAACTAAGTAGATTGGACAAAGGGAGAAAGTAGCGGTCAGATTGTCCTCCAGCAGTCTAAGCCTGTAGCAGCATAACTATAGAAAAACCTTAAATAACTTAACCCTATAGAGTGAGACATGAAGAAGGTAGAGCAAAGGAGAACCGTATGTCAAGAATGAGTTCCTCCCCAACCGGATTAGGCTGTCTTCTCTACATCTTCGCAACTATAAACTTTTTCAAACAGGAAGGTTTTAAGCCTAGATTTGAAACTAGACAGGGTGTCTGCCTCACAGACTAAAGCTGGAAGCTGGTTCCACAGGCTGGCTGATGGTGGTATGTATCGAAGTCACTTCCTGTTGTTGCTCCGTGTGTCTGTTAGCGTCTGTTAGCGTCTGTTAGCGTCTGTTAGCGTCTGCTAGCTCCGCGCGTTCTCTTATTACTCCGAATTCTCTTTACTGATATGTTTCTAAACACACCTTCACGTTAATCACAAATTTCTATTGCTTCACTGAACTTCTTACCGTAATTGTTCTAAACTGACCTTTTTTGTGTCGTGAGGACTTGCTAGCTTAGTTAGCTTGGCTTCTAGCGGTACTATGGCTTCTCCCTCTGCTTCTCTTCTTTCCTGCTCTGTCTGTCAGATGTTTAGTTATTCCTCTGCCTCCTTTAGAGATGTAGCATTTTTTTAGCTTTGGATGCGAGGATTTGTGAATTGGAAGCTCGGGTCCGTGCAATTGAAAAACCCGCAGATAGCCGAGGCCCATTAGCTAGCGTGGATCCAACAAGAACGGGTTGCCCTAGAGATCCTCCAGCAGTTCCTATGCAGCTGGGAAATCAGCCTGGCTGGGTGACTGTACGCAGAAAGCATAGTCCCAGAACCCAGCCTTTGGCTCACCACCAACCTGTTAACGTTTCAAACCGATTTTCTCCACTCAGCAATACACCCGCTGAGAAACAGATTCTGGTAATTGGCAGCTCCATAGTCAGAAATGTTGCTTTAGAGAAACCAGCAACCATAGTCAAGTGTTTGCCAGGGGCCAGAACAGGCGACATAAAATCATACCTCAAACTGCTGCCTAAGGATAATCGTAAATACAGTAAGATTGTTATTCACGCTGGCGGTAATGACACCCGGTTACGCCAATCGGAGGTCACTAAAATTAGTGTTGCTTTGGTGCGTGAGTTTGCAAAAACAATGTCGGACTCTATAGTTTTCTCTGGTCCCCTGCCTGATTGGACCAGTGACGACATGTTTAGTTGCATGTTGTCATTCAACCGTTGGTTATCTAGGTGGTGTCCAGAAAACGGTGTGGATTACATTGATAATTGGAAAAACTTTTGGTGAAAACCTGGTCTGATCAGGAGAGATGGCATACATCCCACTCTTCTTTCTAGAAATATAGCCGAATTTACTAACTCCCCAAATTACTGACAAACCAGGGTCCAGACCAGGAAGAAGAGTCGTAGTTTAGATTAAAGATTAAAGATTAAGATTAAATCAGATTTATTTACCAGGAACATACAAGACATACTAGGAATGTGTTTAAGTGTAATTACACTGAAGCAGCCATTTGCGGCGCCAGACTGGTGTAATCACACCGAGGCAGCCATTTGCTGCGCCAGGTAGGCAGAAGCGCAAAAGGTCTTGCCTAAGGACCCACACTGGATGCTGTGGTGTATTTTGGCATGGGCTGGATTTAAACATTTGGAAGTCAGGCAACATACCACTTGAGCTATGCAGCCGTCCAGCAGATCACTCATCTCTACAGTTACCTACCCAACATCCCATTGAGACAGTGTCTTGCCCACAGCCAAAACCAAATAGATTAAAGATCGATCTAAAAAGAGCTAATCCTGAAAATCTCATAAAGATAAAAACAACTCAGATGAAACAATAATGTACAACTATTAAGCGTGGCTTATTGAACATCAGATCTCTATCCTCAAAGTCCTTATTAGTTAATGCTTTAATTCTTGATAATCAAATTGATTTGCTTTGTCTCACAGAAACCTGGCTGCCGCATGAGGATTATGTTAGTATAAACGAATCAAGTCCCTCTAATTATTCAAACTTTCACATTCCTCGAAGTACTGGGAGATCTGGAGGATGAGGAAGCATTTTTCAATCAGATTTATTAATTAATACGAGGCCAACTAATAGTTATAGTTCTTTTGAACATTTAACCCTTAGCCTTCCTCATCCAACCTATAAAATAATTAAACCACTTCTGTTATTTTGTATCGTCCGCCAGGTCCTTACTCTGAATTTAGAGATCTGAGCTCAGATTTTTTATCTGAAATAGTGTTAAACACTGATAAAATCATTATAGTGGGAGATTTTAATATTCATGTTGACACCAAAAACAGTCTAAATGTAGCCTTTACTGCCATTTTAGACTCAATTGGCTTCACTCAAAAAATCCAAACACCTACTCACTCTCTTGGTCACACTTTAGACCTTGTGCTGACTTATGGCATTGAGTGTGAAAAAGTTATAGTACTGCCTCATAACCCTGTCCTTTCTAAACCTTTTTTGTTAACTTTTGAGTTCTTTTTCACTGAGTACTTAAAATCTGAAAGAAAATGTCTTTATAGTAGGTGTCTATCGGACAATGCTGTTATAGCCTTCAAAGAATCCATTCCACCTCAAATTTCTTCAGTATTTCAGAGAAACGCATTGGAGGGCAACAAATTAATTTCATGCCCTACACAGATTGATGCTGTTGTTCATAGTATTACGTCCTCATTGCATACAACATTAGACAAAGTAGCCCCCATAAAAAGGAAAGTGATTACTCATAGGAGGTTGGCCCCCTGGTTTAATTCAGAACTTCATACCTTGAAGGGAAAAACCAGGAAATTGGAGAAGAAATGTCAGTTTTTGCTTTTAGAGGAGTCCTATTTATCCTGGAAAAAGACCATGCTTCTGTATAAATGGACCCTGCGCCAAGCTAGATCTGCATATACTTTACTATACTGCATTTACTTTACTAATAGAGGAGAATAAAAAAAATCCTAGGTTTCTTTTTAATACAGTTGCTAAACTTACGAGAAATGAAAACTCTGTTATATCACCCATTCCTCCAACTCTTAGCTGTAATGGCTTTATGGAATTCTTTATTGATAAAATTGAATCTATTAAAACTAAAATTGATGGCATCCTACCAAACATAACTACTACCTCAGTAAGCAATGAGGTACTGAATGGGGCTCTGGAGCCTGATCTCTGTTTGAAGTTCCAATAAATCATCTACTGTGAAATTGCCGCTGTCTGCTATGCATTTTGGTCCAGTTCCTGCTAAGTTCTTGACATACTTACCAATAATGCAAGTAGTAATTTAAGACAAGGAACTGACGGTGCTACAAAAGCTACCATTGGATCACAGGACATATTGGTCATAAAACCAAGAATGCAGCAAAGTGTAAGAGAAGATTCATCAAAGGAGGCTGGTATTTTAGCTGAGCAAGTTGAGTCTTATGAACTTGAATGTAGCTTAAGAAGAAATAAACAATGCCTAAGGTGAGAAAAAGAAGAATAACTACAAATACAGTCAATTAATAAATAACTATAAAAGTATAGGACAAGGATTTAACGAGAGCCATATATAAGGTTTTGGGGCAAAGTGGATATTTTGTATTGTGCTGGTATCGTTTACACACAGACTTTTTTGTTACATTGTTTACAAATGTTTTTTGGACTTCAGAAACTATGGATTTTAATACCAATCTTAGACTTCCTAAACCTAGATAAAATATGATGGTATCAATCAAGCCTATAAAAAAATGTATCTCTGGCTTATGTCTAATTTAGGTCAACCTATTGTTACAGGTTTTTATAAATGTTTAATAACTTAACTGTGTCTATTATTTTCTATAATTGTTTGAAATGAATCTGAGAAAATATCTCACATACAGGTAACTTTAGTGATGTTACAATCTACATTGGGTAGAATTTATGTTTGAATTATCTTTACTCATGTATCCCTGACTAAAATCCTTGTTGTATTTATTAGTATTTTTAAGAAAAACATACCTTGTAAGTTCTTCCATGAAGAATATATCTAGCTATCATTGTCAAATAGACATAGTTTAGTAAACCAACAACTAGCTACAACATATGGAGTACATTTATATGTCGTATTAAAGAAGCCTAATTAAGTGTGCTATATTGTTTGGAATATTTGAGAAAAAAACATTGAATTCACTTTTATGTGCTTGCCTTTACAATTTGTAAAAAGAATATGCAATTACTTATTGCATGCTAGATGTTCAAATTTTGCTTTGCTTCTATGATATTAAGTATTGATGAGTGGTCGGAGCTAGATGCTTACAGGTGTATAAAAAAACAAAACGAACCTCCCAGATTGCAGGTTGGAATCAATCAGATAGTTGGTTGGCTAATGTTCATTTGTTTAAGTTCCTGTTCATTTACGAAAGCTGGAGAACCTTTACCTACAATGGATAACTTCTGTACAACTAAACAAACTGCCGCCAATGGCCCGCCATGAAGCGAGGTTCTTGATGTTTCTCAGGTTTTTCAACTCAAGGTTCAGCATGACCATTCAAGTCTGAGGCATTCACATACTACTGTGTCAGTTGGGAATCACTGGATTGGAATGGTGGTACTGACACGCTTACAACAATAACTGCTGAGCGGATCAAACCATAATAAAATAAAAACGGGACATGTTTTACTTCAACACCTTCATTGTCCCCCAAAATAGTCCCCCAACTCAAATTTCAGTATGTTAATGGAATCAAAAATGGGTATGGACAAACCACTCTACAGCACCCTCTAACATGAGATAGACCAACCCGTGAGTCCTACAGAACTGAAACTCGGTATATAGGTAGATCCCCCTAATAAAAGAAAAAAGTCTCTTGGAGGTATGTCCTAAATCCAACAGGAAGTCTGCCATTTTGGGTCAAATTTGGCAATTTTTCAATTTTCAAACATGTCGAACTTTAAGGATCTCCTCCAAGAGATTTTGAGCTATCAGTTTCAAACTTGGTCACTATGCAATAAGGCATTGGGGATTAAATGTTATCAAGATCTTCAGTTTCTGAGTATGTTAAAGGGGCGACACCAGGTCTGACATTTGGCGTATTCGCCATACATTTCCAACATCTATAACTTTCACATAAAAAGGTCAATTTGAACCAAGGTTGGTATGAGTCATCCATATTGGATGTTTGACGATCCTATGTGGTCATATGATGACATACGCATATAAGCCCCGCCCCCTCAAAACAAGCTTTAAAAAATCAGCCCTAACCCTTGCTTTCCCTGGCAACCATGAAATTTGGCACAATTGCGTTTTGTCAGGACCTACGAAACGTCTCTTGGAGCCCTGGACCACATCCCACAGGAAGTCAGCCATTTTGGACCTATGCCGACATTTTCTCTCTTTTACACTTGTTGTACTTGTGTTCTCCGACAGGTTTGAACGTGGAGACTTTACAGTCACTCTGCACAGTCTTGAGGCATTGAAGGGCAAAACTGATGAAAAGCTTTTCGCTACATCACAGAGTGTGGGCGTGGCTAAGCTTCCAAATCTGACCCATCGCAATAAACTGTCGAGGTGGACTAACTTTCACAATCAAGGTCGTGGCTCAATGAAACTTTCTGTCTTTCATAATAGATCAGCTCTAATCACATTGACATTGACTATGCTGGCGTCATTAACCCCGCCCCCTTTGAACAGGAAGAAAGCTATGTTTTGATGTTAGTTTACTATATATTATACCAAAACTCATGCAGGCTTAAACCTGTGATTTATGATATTCAAAAACATGATATTGATTCTTTCTCTCACCACTGGCTTCTGGCTGGAGCATGTGGGCGAGGCAGAATGGTGAATTCAAATCCCTCGCCGTTTGCATACGGTTCCTTCTAAGTCACACATGCATCATCTGATTTGCACTAAACTACATATGAATGACCTTTGTAAACCTCTAAATACCGAAATAGGATTATATTAGAGGGTAACTCCAGTGCGCCCCCTAGATAATTTAACAGCTATATCTCCCTGACACATCATCCCATCTGCGCCATATTTTTTTTGAATATATATATAAAACCATTTATAACTAAATGTACAACTCACATAACAACATCGACCACAAGTTCGTTGACTCAAATAGGAAGGGTTTATAGTAATGATCTTTCATTTTTATTTTAAAAAATATATCATAATACAATCTTAATAATATATTTACGTTTACATAATATGAGTGGCTGCAATAAAGAAAGACCTTGCTTTTTGTAGGACCACTATAATACAATGTTTAATATAGAAATACTCACATCATTAGGCTGAGGTTGTGAGTGGAAGTTTGAAAGGCCACAGACAGGATCTCCAGCTTTTCTACAAGTAGCTGTAATCCTACTCTTTTCTGGCTAGAAGTGAAAAAAACATCCTTATGTAATATATATCTCATCCAACATAGGGATAAGTATTTCACCACTCCCTGTAATTGGTCATATAACATTTAACACCTATGAAAGTTAATAGCTTTATGATGATACACCTACTCTTTTGAGGTGAGCTGGTAAGCTGAAGATGGAGGGAAAAATACCATCTCACAGTCTGACAATCAGTACTGCCATGTGAAAATCCTCCACCTTGAAAGGCAAATCACTGCAAATTACGGAGGACTCGCTTACATTGAATCCCTCCCTCCTTAATGTCACTTCGCACTTCTTCATTAAAATGTCATCTTTAGGAAAAATTCAACATAAAAATTTACAGTAAAATTTGCTGTCCAATGTTATATCAGCAATATTGGCATTATTACTACAATAGCATATTTACTTCACTTTTAAACTAAACCTGTATTGTGAAATATATTATTAGCCTCGTAGAATACATGCCTAAGTCTAAGGCAGTCACATAAAAAATTATGCTTTTAGACTTATGATATGATTCATACAGTTTACATCACAGAGAACCTTTGCTGGCTACAATTTCACTGGCAGACATAACTACAGAACAATATTATTCTATTCCAAAAATTGAAACAATGATAATGTTGAATCCCCAGACTCCTGTTCGCACAGTGCTCTGGCTTCTTCAAAACTGTTCTGTCTGCTACTGTCAAATGGGTAAGAGGACCGCTCTAAGATGGCACCTGTGTTTCTTGCCGCCCAGCGGTCAATGCTGTCTGGATTGAGAGTTTTTGCACCTCCCTCGTTTTCCCACTGGGGGTCACCTGATGTCCGTCCTTGCTGGAGCGTGTCTCTACACCTGTGTAAGTGTTTATTACAACTGGTAACTTCTCTTGTTCTCAGCGCCAATTCCCTAAGTGATCTCTAGTTGTCCTTTAATTAATCTTCTTGTTTGTTTTTTTTTAGTACTTTAGTCTTAAGCACTTTGGAGTGCTTGTGACTAAAGTATGTCATGGTTATGTCTTGGTCTGTGTTGTTTTGGTTTCTGTTTAGTTTACTTTAGTTGTTGGGTTTACTTTTTTGTGATGAAGTTATTGTCTTACTTATGTTATTTTCTATTCTGTTGAGTCTTTTTAGATGTTTTTGTTTGGTTATTCTTCCTTTTTTTATTCCCCAGTTCCCCCTGCTCTCTCTCTCCCTCAGCCTATTTTTCCCTTAAACCACGCACACCTGTTATCATTCTGCAATCGAATAATTCTTTTTGTTCCACCTTTCACCCTCCTAGCATTTAAGCCCGGCTTTTCTCTCCACTCATCGCTGGATTCTCCCATTAAGTTCCTCCCTGCTTTATGTCCGTACCTTTGTTGTTCTCCTCAACCTCATTCCAAGTTCCATCCGACTTCCCTTTGTTCTTCGACGTCTTCTGCCTCCCGGTCTCTGTATTCTGCAACTCTTTATGGCTCACCATTACTCGCTCTCAGTGCCCCGTTGTTTTGTCGGTATCTGTATTCATTATCCAAACTTAAAATAAATCATCTTTTTATCCAACTTCAACTCTGCCATCTGCATTTGGATCCACAACTTACTTGATCCGTGACACTTTACAGTATGGAAAAACAAAGACATAAAGACTCTGGAACACATAGCTCAACATGGTGAATTAATTTCATTTGATACTGTCAGGTTCAGTCATTTCAGTGTGCTTGGTAGGTTGGCCACAGGGGTCACCCGAGCCACGCCCAGGTGCACCAGATGACCATGTGCACCTCATCACCAGTGACGAGTCCTGGAGTGTTAAAAGGAGCGGTGGACTCAATTCTCGTCGCCTGAGTATTAGTAACCCTGGGTAATGTACATCTCTGGGCCAGCCTTCTTGTTGTTAGAACATTGTTCTCAAAGCTTAGTTTTTGTCTGTAGTCTTTGCTGTAGTTTAATCGTCTCTAGTTGCATGTTCTGTTATTTTGATACTTTGATTATTTTGTTACTTTGCCTTAGTTCCTTTTGCCATTCACATCGCTTCCTTTGCTCCCCTTTTTCCAGGTCATCACCGAGTCAGCATACTCACTCAACAGATAGTTCTCCGGTCAACTCAGTCATCTGGTTTCACCGCTCCTTCCTCCAGCTCGGTCTGCTCGCTCTCCATCATCCTCTCTCCGCCGCACACAACCCCTTGGACAAAAAACCCAAGCGTCACTGAAGGACTACCACTCATCCTCCTGGCTAACTTCAAGTAAGATCGTTCCTGTTCATCCTTCTCATCCATTCCTTGTACAAGACTCCAACTCTGCTTACCTCACAGTGTCTCCGGTTTCCCACGTTGTCCTCTGTTTCTCCAAATACCCTTCGTCTCTGGTTCCCGCCTCTACGTCCTCCTCTCTGGTTCCCATTGCCGCCGTTCCCCGTCAACTGTTCATTTACCCGGATCCAAGAACACATCATCCTTTATAATAAATTATTATTATTATTATACTCCTGAGAGTTCTCTGGTTTATGTGGGTCCGCAGACTAAACATTATGACAGATACACTTTAACACTATATGGAATAAATAGCAACAGATTCTTAGAATACCAACAACAAAAGGCAGTAAAATGCATTGTTAAGCAACTACTGTAGATCTACAATTCCCTTGCAGGGTAGCAGAATTCATAAATATCTGCTCCCCAAAATTCCTCTTAAAAATATACAAACTATTATTCAAGATAGACAATTAAATTTCTTCACCATCTGTGAAATGGGAGACGGGTTTATCTTTAAAATTAGATCACTATTTTTGTTTGTAAATATGCTGTAACACCTTTACACTCCTAAGAAATCCAAATCTACAATATAAGATTTTTCCCAAGGCATTACACAGGACAAAAGATGTTCAAGATCGGTCTTAAACGTTTGTTATCGGTCTTAAACGTTTGTTATCAGTGCACAGATAACAAACCTGATGATTCTATGCATGAGATGTGTCAGGATCTCTTAGTGTGGTTTAAAGATATAGGAGAGGATCTTCAGCTCATTCTCATTTTCGCAACACTGCGCATGCGCCACCTCATCTCGAGTAATGCCCTCATATATCAGGAGCGCACACGTCCATAGCACATGCAGTCTGTTTATATCTGCGGGACCAAAGCCTCTGGCGCTGCATCGGACTTGCGAGCATGTCTGACACTAGTGGTGAATGATGCATCTTGTCCGTCCCGTTTTACTTCCTAAACAACAATCTGCGCATGCACAAATTCAAACATGAGCGTGCATTGTACGGGTCGGGTGGTTGGGGACATTAGTGATACACATCATCCCGTAAATTTTATTTTCGGATTGAAAGCCAGTTATTTTTCACCACCGGTCGTTTTTGATTGGCTGTCATTTTCAATGGGATTTTCCATTGAAATTTTTCTATTGAAAAGATCCTCGCCTATACCTTTAAATGTAATGTTCCAGCAATCATGGGTAACCATTGGGTAACCTGGGTGGCACCAGCATGCGTGAAAGCACCAGCATGAAATTTATTTATCACCTATAGTATTCACTGCCCTATGTATTGCAAAGGAAACTATTCTCCTGAACTGGAGAACAAGGAAAAACGTTTAGGAACATTCTCTACTTCATTTCAGTATTGAAAGAAGGTCTGGCTCTTCAAAACATCAGCTGATTGAAAATCTGCAATCTCTGGTCTTTTCCAATTAGTTCCATCACTTAGCGAGGCTGGTGGGTCATTGTCTCACTGCTCGAGGTTGCACTAGAGTTGGCTGTGGGGGGATCTTTGTGTCGGGGGGCACGGGCGCGCATCTGGGTTCGGGGGTTGGAAGGCTCCCGGCTGGTATGCAGTGTATCTAGTCCGGAGGTCTGCATTGGTGACTGGTGGGTTGTGCTGCTGTGGCCTTTCTGTAGTTGGGTGAAGCAGACCTTTGTCGCAATCTCCCTGAACCACTCTCCCTCATTCTTAATTGCACATTAGTCAATATTACATATCATACACCACTCACAGGGCGAGTGGGGGCGGGGGGCTGTGCGGCGGCTGGAGAGCGGGGTCTGCGGGTTTGGGGGGGTGGAGACAGTGTCTGTGGGGGTGCTTCTTGTCCTAGGGGCCGCCCACTGGGCTGCACCAGAGGCTGGTCCGCCCAACCACCAACCCCCCATCCCTACCTTGAATGACTGCGTGAGTGAGTGAGTGAGTGAGTGAGTGAGTGAGTGAGTGAGTGAGTGAGTGAGTGAGTGAGTGAGTGAGTGAGTGAGTGAGTGAGTGTGTAAAGTGAGTGAGTGAGTCAGTGAGTGAGCATGTATGATTGTGTATGAATGTGGATGGGTCTGGGTCTGGGCCTGGGTGTCCTCTGGCTTTCCATGGTATTCCTGTGTGAGAGGGGTCGCGCCCTGCGAACTCCTCAATGCTTTAACTGTGCCGATCTGTTTAATAATAACATCAAGTTTGCCTCATATTTATTTATTTATTTATTTATTTTGTGCTGCATATATTGCTGTATTTGCTCTGCTCTTAGCTGATTATATCTCCACAGGTTTGATTCATTGCCTTCGCACGTTCCCATGGATGCTTCAGGAACGATCTGGTAGCATCTGGTTTTGGGCTTTGTTGTTTTGTTTGTTTGTTTTTCTTATTGTTTCTTTGTTTGCTTGTTTTTATTTACACTGTGTTTATGTTCCCTTTCACTCTGTGCAACCCCCCCATTCCCCCCACACACACCCCTCCGTCAAGTTTAGCTTTAGAATGTATATAACACCTCAGAAATCGATGAACGATTAAGGTATGGGTAGCAAGGGAGGCTGTATATTTTTAAAGCCTCACTTGGAGAAGCAAATCTTTTAAGCACAACTATGACAGCCAAAACCTCATTCTACTAACCATGATGCTGAACAGGAAAAAAGGAGGGGGGGATTTGTTTTACATAGTCATCTCTAGATACAGTTATGTTGTAGAAAGGTTCTTCACACTTGAACCAATTTGTGTCAAAATGTCATAACTTTAAAAAATTAGCAATTGTAAATGACGCTTTTGAAGACAATTCAATTCAAAAGTATCAGAAAAATCAGGGCCCATTCAAAAAAAAACAGTCACAATTTTATTTTAAAGATTATTAAACCATTAAAAATTTTAAAGGTTTCCACAATAAAACACACAAAAAACCACTATAGATTTTTAAAGAATTAAATTCTCACATTTTTC
The DNA here is from genome assembly GCA_032876305.1 of Orestias chungarensis. NCBI lineage: Eukaryota > Metazoa > Chordata > Actinopteri > Cyprinodontiformes > Cyprinodontidae > Orestias > Orestias chungarensis. Next base: position 121,872 of record JAVLVB010000682.1, on the reverse strand, counting down.
ATTTTGAAAGCCTTGGGTTTGACGTATATGGTTTCTTCTAAAAAAATTAAAATGTCCTCAAAAGAGTGGATTTCACAAAGTTATAAAGTTGATTTAGCAAAGGTGTTCACGTTAAGTTTAAATGTTTCTGCAATGTTGCGCCTTATGGGCAATCCTAGCAATATTTGTATCCTCAGTATTTGACTGATGTCAGTTATTTTTTCAGTTTGAAATCTGTGAAAAACTTTGTTTAGCCAGTGTAGTTTGAATTTAAATGCTGCTGAGATGATGTGCCTGAAAGGCAAACAAAGAATCCTTTGCATCCTTTTTTAGATTAGGAATGTTTACATATGTGGTCTAATTGACCAATAGCCTGTTGGTGCTATTAAGACCTATAATTCACTGTGGAGAGAAAATAAATTCATACTAATTCTCTTTTCTAAAAGCAGAAGTGCCCTCTGTCCACATCGGGGCCGCACGTTAATTACTCAATTTCACTTTGTAATAAATAAAGTATTTTTGATTTAAATGATTGAATTGATCTGAAAATCTTACTTTGCTGGAAAGCCGTTACAAATCTGCCTTTTAAATGTTATGCTAAAAGGGAATGTGAACGCTGTCTCTTCCCTTTGCATTATTTAATTTACATCTTATTACAATGCATGCTTCTGGATAGCGCTTTTTAAAATAATTTCAGGTCAATGTTTGTTTTCAAGACCTCATTTAAAACTACAACAGCTTGGCAAAATGCTACATACTGTATAATGAATCAACTGACTTAGCAACCTTTTTAATGCAAATATAAAGTTCTTTATAATATCAGCAATGCTGAAAATTTTGGTTAAGGCAACTTGACCATTGAGAAAAGTCATAAAACTGAAACACTACTTGTTGTTTGTGTACTGTTACTTCCCTTGCCTCAAGCACTGAAGTTTATTTCAGGGCCATCCTTTGGTTGTGCCCTTAATTTAGTCAATTTGGAATTCCACTTGCTAGACCGGCATTTATCTCAATCTATTATAAAGGCGTCCAGTAGGGAATGTCCGGATACAACATTTTCATTTCCAACTTTTACAAACCGTTATTGCAGCATTCAAATATTGTCCCGATAAACTATTAGCATTAATGTTGCATAGTTTTATTACTTTCGCAGTATTAAATGTTAGAAAGGGCTTGATTACGAAATATTCAAATAGTAAGCAGTAGCTTACAACAACCAGCAGCACTCCTACTCATATTATTGCTTGTTAGCAAACGCTGTTGTGATGAGGCGCACTCTGCATGATGAAGACAAGCTGCTAAATAGAAATGAAGACATGCTGGAACTGACGACTTGTTTTGAAGTGGCGATGTAGGAGATTGTAGATGCAATCTAATACAATCTGATATAATTTTTTTGCTGATATCAGACCAACATCTAATATTGGATCAGGACACTCTAACAACAAGTTTAAAAGCCTGACCGCTCTCTCGCTCTCCTACAACGAATGCACATCTATAAAGACTTAGCTTGTTTAACTCCTGATATAAATTTATATTTGGGATGTTTTAAATGTTTTGTTACTTTATATTTCTTGTACTTCCTGCCATTGACCTTCTAACTTTGAAGTAGATGGACACTAGAGAGATTCCTATTTGTACAAATGTCTATTCTCAATACAGAGCTGAGACAGTGTTCTGCTGGCACAAGGTAGAGGATGGGAAAACTCTAAAGATTCCCGCTAAAAGACCAACAGGTGTGGTAAAAGTACAAAAAATATGGTGAAGGACTCGATACATCTGACAAAAATGTTGTGAACAAACTCCACCACATCAAGAATAAAAAGGTGGCCAGTAACCGTTTTTCAGCTGTCTGGACATTGTTGTTACTAAAAGCTTTATCAGCCACAGTGAGCTTTTGCCAGTCAGCATTAAAGGCAAAGAGAGGAGTGAAGACCAGGACTCATAGTGCAGCTGGAGACGAACTGTGTCAGGATTTACCAAAGTAATAAAAAAAAAACAAGAACAAAAAAATTAAAAAAGCATAACATTTTTTTGCCAATTCATTTTCAGAATCAGAATCAGATTCAGAAACAATTTATTGTCATTCGCAACACATGGGGTACATGAGCACAAACGAAATTACAGGGTGATGAAGACCCGTAGCCGCTGCACCTGTGGTGCGCCGCCGTCGTGTCCTAAAGGACGAAGGAAAAATGGCACATAGGGAAAGATGAGGGGAAAAAAATACAATTCACACTTTATCCTTGACAGGATACAGCTTGAAGTTCCAAAAAAAACTCTGCACCAAAAAAAGCAAAAACATCGCGACAGAACAGAGGTTTCTGTTCTATTTTTTTAAACTGTTTTTCATAGTCTTGATTGAAAAAAACTTTAAATAACTACCAAGATACTGAAAGATGAGGTTTATCTGAAACGAAAATACACATTAAATAGAAAGACAAGGAAAGTCTTGTATAGTTGCTATGCTCATACTGTGTTTTATAATATCTACACTTCCATTCAGTAAAATTTAGAATAGTTTCAACTCAGTGGCAATTTGATTTTATCCTTTATTATGTTTGGTGGGTTTCAGAAAATCCACAAGTGATAGGAGCAAAGTTTTTCAGCTAGAATAAATCTAACACAAACCCCCTCTTCCAAGTTAAATTTTTAATGGCTTACCTTTGTTCATTTATTGTATGTAGCAAAACCTACACCTCTGCAATGCAAAAAAATTAAATATCAAATTTCGAGAGAAAAGAAAAAGCAAAACAAAATATGAAGTTAAAACATTGCAAAAACATTAAACTAGTTTTACCAGTTTTCTTAGAAATAACAGGATAAAAATGTGGAGAACAGGATACTGTTGTTTAAAAGATGCAGGTTAATGTTTTAAACCCTTCAGTTTGCGTGTTTCTGTGAGTCATTCTCATTTGTGTATCTCAAAGGTCTTGTGGGAACATTACACAAAAAACAGAGAACATTTTATCATAGAAGTTTGATGATAAGAAATCTAACCATTTCCTGTGTGACTTAAGTTTGGGTACACTAAGGGTTGTCCATACCAGGAACTAAAACCATTTTCTGACAATTTCGTTAAATTGATAATTTTTAAAAGTGATTTGTTTATCATATATTTATGATTAGATTGAAATTATAAAGTGACTTGAGATGAAATATGTTCTAAACTTGTGCAATATACATAAAGTGAATCTTGAAGCATTTGCTACAGTAATTTTTTCCAGAAATTTTACTCTTGCTTGAGTAAACTTTCTGAAACCTTTGTTTTTAGACCACTATTTGAGACTCTTTCCAGGCCTCTGACTTTGCTAGCGTTTTAGTGTCACATCTGCCAATTTGTAGATTTTGTTTAATATCTTCCAGCTATATTTTGTTGGTTGTTGTAACCGCAAGGTTGGTCAAGTAAAGATCTGGAATGTGAGATTTGTTACAATCTAATTACCATCTGCACCTTATGTTTCTTTTTCCTCTTCTTCCTTCTCCCTCCATATGTATGCTTTTACTATGGCTGATTAGCGGATGGACATAACTTTATATTTTTACATCGTTATTTAGTATTCACTGTGCAGTGTGTTTTGTAGACTTTGAGTCTACAACAACATTCAAATATGTGCCTTTGGAGTGCAGGGAAAGCGTTTGTGTGTGTGTGTGTGTGTGTGTGTGTGTGTGTGTGTGTGTGTGTGTGTGTGTGTGTGTGTGTGTGTGTGTGTGTGTACGTGGATTTTTACAACTGACAAACGATGTTTCCTCGAGAATGAACGACTTTAAATGAATAGCCTGGACGAAATAGAAAGATAAGGAAGGACAGCTGGCACAGCCAGTGACGTCATACCAGTAGTTCGCTCAGTTCTGAGAGCAGCGACGCTCATTTCCAGGCATCTGGGCTCCAGCAGATGTGCGTGTGTGTTTTTTAGCTCTTAGACGGATCGTGACCATCAGTTCCAGCTAAAGGATCTGTGAGCCCAGACTTTGCTGTTGTTTGGTAAGGTGAACGTTTTTTTTCTTAGCTTGGAAGTGTGAGTTTGTGGATTCTCCTCCGAGACAATCAGAAACTTTAAAGACATTTAATGATGTAATATTTATAAATTTCTATAAAAATGATTATTCTTGTGGGGACCGACTACTGGTCCCAACGAGTTCAAACGCTGTTTTGTGTTAAGGTGTATGACTGTGGTTTGGATTCAATAGTTTGGTTTAGGGCTAAACTATAGAAATTCATGACATAATGAATGGAAGTCAATTTAAAGTCCTCACAAGGATAGACAAACATAACGTATGTGGGTATTTGTTTTGAAACAAACACATTTAAATGTATTTACTTTGTAAGAGGAAAACGTAAAATGTCCCTATTATAAATCCTTAACCTTTCATTATTAAAAATCATTTGATTTGGAGAGAAAGAGAAGTTGACTCTGAAATCAATTGAAATACAATGATGTCTCGTCTTTCAAATATTAAACCTTGAACCAATAGAACTCACAGTACACAACAACAAGCAGTATTTCAGTTTTTGACGTTTCTGAATGGTCAAGCCGTTGTTGCGTTATCCAACATTTTTGGCTTTGCTGATATTATAAAGAACTTTACATTTGCCGTAAAAGGTTGCTGAGTCAGTTGCTATAATTCCTTTTGCAGTATGTAGCATTTTAGCAAGCTGTTGTAGTTTAAAAAAAAATGCCCCTTTTCCAATGCATGAACATCTGAGAATGAGAGTACTACCCACCTTAAGTCAGCAAATGTTCCACAACATAAAGAATTGTAAAAAAAAACAAAAAAAAATGTTTATTAATGTCCAACAATAGAAAAACAACAACTACTAAGTCTCTGTTCCTTTTTAAGTTAGAGCCTACAGAGTTCAAAACCAAGATTGTGTCTATATTGTAATAGTACACAACAGTTTTTATATTTTTTGCACCACTTCCTTAGTGAGGATTAATAACTTGATCTATTAAATCAACATCTACCATATTTTTGGCACTATAAGGCGCAAGGAATTATAAGACGTATTCTTAATTATGGGGTCTATTTCTGTACTTAACTTATACATAAGGCTCACTGTATTATAAAATGCATGCTACAAAAAAAGTTAAGGAAGCAAAACATTGGGTTTAGTTGAACTTTATTTTACTATTTAACAATACACTCACAATATTTTTCTTCTCCCACAAATCCATCAAATTCCTCATCTTCTGTCTCTGAATTGAACAGCTGGGGAATTTCGGGTTCTCTCATTATTTTATGGCAAGATTTTTATGGCACCAATTTGAATGTGCTGTGATACTCATTTGAGACCTTAGATTGGAATTAACAATAATTTTAAGAGTGTACACATGAATGTCACAGACGCTTGTGCATCTCTGCCCTGACATGTGCTCAACTCTGACAAACTGCACGCAGGCTCTGCTCACTTAGCTCATGCCTGACTCTGTTTCTCTGCCTGGCATGCACAAGCAGAGATGAGCGAACAGAGACAGAGTAGTGTGTGAGCTGAGAGCAGTTTGTCAGAGTTCAGAGTTGTATGCTATTTATATGCTATTTAAGATAAGAATAAAACAATAAGAATGAAAGAGTAATTAATAAAAATAAATGTATGGCATAAGAAAGATAACACTTTAAACTTATTAAAAATTGAATACTCAGTTTAATATAAATTTTAAACTGTGGGTGGTAATTTAATAAAAACAAACACACACCTTACCATACAAAAGCCAAACTTTTAATGCAATTAGATTTACCTTAGCTGACTTCCATCTAAAAGAAATACATTAAGTAGATGGTCTTGAGTGAATCTTACTATGAAACTGTGTTCTGTTCATGTATTTGTAAATTTTTATAGCTGCATGTGACTACTGGCTCTATGCAACAGAGCCTTTTGACACTGTTTTAATTCTAAACTGAACCCTGAGGTTTCATAGATGTTGATCTCAATCAAACATAGAATTCATATAGTAATGACATTTTATAAATAACTTCAAAAAAGTAAACCCTTGTTCTCAGCCACTACCTTATAAAAGCCTTGCAACAATCAGTGCATTTATGCTTCTGAATAATGTTGCTTCTAACATAATAGAAACTATGCTTACCGAGGGTTCAGTAAATGTGGTCCTTATGGGTGTCATGGCTTTTGTTTAGGTGTTTGGCCCTCAAGCAGGAATAACTCTCAGGAGAAACCAGAATCAGTAGAACAGGGTTATTCACAAAGGGATGAATATATGGTACTGAGTTTTGATGCACAGCACAGCAGCACGGGAGGAAACGGGAGCTCTGGAGGGAAACAACAGCATAAGTATTTCTATGAGTATTGAGATTAGATTTTACTTTGTTGAAGATGGATTATCCACCGAGAAGAGGTGACAGGGTTTAGGGTTGTGTAGATGGACGGTTGTAGGCTGAGAAGGTCTTTGGGGATGGAGATGAACCCAGCGTGTGCGTAGGTATGTGCGACGCCGTTGAGGCGGCGGTGGTGTTGCTGGCTGTACAGATTGTACAGAATGTAGTGGAGTAGATGGAAGATCGCTTGACGGTTACCAGTCTTGGAGGCTTGAGGGAGTCCGGTTGGGACTCCCTCGGAAGGCAAAAGCAAATAGGAATTTGCGGAGGCACAAAGATGGCTTGGGTTTACCATTACTGGTTAAAAACTGCTCCTCTTATAATGCCTGTTTGATTAATTGATAAATGGAAGGCGGCACCAGCCAAATGCAACCTCCAACACCATCTAGTAAAAGCAAAAGCGCATAAAAAAACTACAACCCCGGAAATATGCAAAAATAAAATACGATAAAAACAAGTAGGAGTTTTCACATATTTGTTTTAGTTCTTACCACCAATTTGCAGCTTGGTCTTTATTGTTTTACTAATCCACTCTGTTTGAGGACATTTTATTGTTTTAGAAACTATTGCCAGCAATGTTTTGTTGTAATGAAATAAGTTAGTCTAAATTTAATCAACATGATTCTGCAAAGAAGACAACCCAGTACAGCTGTTACCGCTGAGGGAGACATTTTTTCCATCATCACTCTCATTAATATCTCTTGACTTAAGAACAAAACTTAATTACCTTTGTCTACAGTTAGATTTCCTTCCTTCTGATTAAAACTATTGCTGCAAAATAGTCGCATAACGATCATGCTAACAGCTCAGTTTAGGGACAGACATGAAGGTGAGAGTTTGGGAGGACAAACAGAAAGTAATTTGTAAACAGGTAATACTAGATGGCAAGAAAAAGGAGGTTTCCTGGGAGATCTTCAGAGACTCAGTATGAAACATAGCAGTAACAGGAAAATTTTGACATCCCTTCCAGATTGTAAGCTGCCTTATGTACAGCGTTCTTTTCTGGTCATTGCCTTTTTTTCTCTAAGTGACCTGACCTTGACTATGGTCATGTTCCTGGGTTTTTTCTTGCCTTGCCTTACCCACACTCAAACCGTTATGCAAAACCTAATAGAAAAGATTTTTCCAATCATCTTGACTAATGTTATCCCTCAAGGATTGAGGGCAACAATATTTTGTCTATGAAGCATTAGAAGCAGTTTACCCCAGACAGGTAATCTTCAACAGGGTACCAATTTATACTGCCTTTCAGGCAATTTCTTTGGTTAGCTTCTAACTTCTGTGAAATTATAAAATTATTGCACTCTTGATAGGGGGATCAAAGCACTACATGGTGTTCAAATGTTTTCTGTAAATTGTCACACTGTTGTGCAAAGTATCTAAATAAAGCTGATTAAATGATTCTACTTAAGAACGATCGGGTTTACTCATCTTCACATGCTCAAAGTATCCTTCTAAGTTCCCTAACAATAACCTCTTCTAAAAACACTGTTGTTGTGGCTTTCCAGCTGATCCATCAAAGCTGCAGGTTAGTGAGATTTTGACAGATGAATCAGAAAAAGCTACAAATCTTTGCAGAATCCATTAGGAGTTGAGGAGATTGCAACCTTTTTGGGGTCCTCAGCAGACCTCAGTAAAGTATTTGTTTGAGTGAGGATGTCACTGGAGGCTAGGATTATTTTGTGAGCAGGATCTCATTCAATTTAAGAATCTTAGCTGAGCTGATTGATCCAGGGATAGAAAAGGGGTTAGAGCCGTAGAAACAGAACTGCAGCTCGGGATCTGTGGGTCAGGGGAGAATCTTAAATCAAGGAAAAAAATCTGGGTCAGACATTTGAAGACAGATTCAGGTTTACAGAAACATAGACAATGTCCAGCGATAAGAAAGCTTATTGAAGTTCAGCAAGGGAAAGGCATGTCGAGGAAATCCATGGGATTGAAACAAGATCACAATTATGCAATCAAGGAATTCTAAACTTTATTAATTGAGGGCTTTCAATAACCTGGCGTTGCCAGATAGTTTAATCTTGAATAATGACTTGATTTGTGTTCAATCAGGTTGATTTGTTTTGTCTCACAATAACCTGGCTGCAGCAAGAGGATTACATTAGTATTATTAAAAAGTATTAATATAATTTTTTATTTTATTATTATTAATGAGTGAACTCTTTATAGTTATTATTTATTAATCCCAGACGTATTAGTTATTTTGAACATCTAACATCCAAATAATAAAGGACTTAAACCACTTCCGTTTGTCGTTTTGTATTGTCCCCCAGACCCTTACTCTAAATATCTTGATCAGATCCCTGATTTAGTGTTAAACACAATATGGTCATTGTACGGGGAGATTTTAATATTCATGCTTACACAGAAAGTTACAGCCTAAAATGTAGCCCTTACTGCTATGTTAGACTCAGTTGGCTTCGGCAGTAATGACTTTATGGGATTCTTAATAGATATAAATAGATCTAATAAAACCATAATTTTTGGCGTCCTCCCAAACATGACTTTGGTTTTTCAAGTCAGCAAGGAAGCACTGACTGGAGTTCAAGAGCCTTATATTTCTTTGGACTGTACAGTTGAGCTGTCTAAGCAATCAAAAATATTGACTTCATCTTAAGCTTAAATGTTGAACCCTGTTCCTAAAGTATTGTTTAAAGAAGTGTTCCCTTTTTATTACTACCCCCCATATGATTATTCCCTCTGTAGTAAATTGATATGTACCACTGGCTTTTAAAATAGCTGTAATTGTTGTTGTTTGATGTTATGTTCTTATTCTTCTTCAACAGAAAGGTGCAGCTCTGGATATAATGGCTGTGTTGATGTGCTACTCAATGATGGTCCTTTTAGTTGTGGTCTTCTGGTCTCTGCCCTATAAGAGTTTCTCCCTCAACCTGGATGATCCAAATGTTTGCAGTCACTGGGAGAGGTAAGTCACAATAAAACTGACCTCTCTGTGAAGACCTGGGACAATAGGTAATCAAATGTGCAATGTAGAGGTTGTGTTAAAGTGAATACAGCATGAACGGAAAAAAACTGCTTGTTCACAGAAGTTTAAAGAAGTTCTATTTATATTTAATATATTACAAAATGTATTTAAAAAATGGGTGACAGCAGAAGATGGAGACCAACAAACTAAAAATATAAATCTTCAGATAGCAGCTTACTGGTGTTCCTGATACAATGGGATTTCTGTAGGAAAGAGCATGTGAGGTTATTCATGAGACAGTCATGAGGGAGCCTTCGTCTTTTGCCCTGCAACCAAATTCATTTCGACTCACAAGTCTTACAGATTCTGAAAGACTGTAGACAGAAATGGTACACTGAGCAGTTTCAATTTTTTACTTTTCTTCTTCCAAGCAAATACAGACATACTAAGTTTGTTTGTAGGTTTGATGTGTCTTCCTCTTGCCTTTCTATGCTTTCAGTTACTCAGTAACAGTGCAGGAGTCGTACGCTCATCGATTTGATCAGATTTTATATACCAACTGTCCAAGCATTCTGAATTGGTTCAAGTGCACCACACACAGGTATGGGACATCTCTTGGCATACAACTTAAAGAAAAGAATACTAGTTATGTACATGGTGTTCATAAAACTAAAAATGTACTTATATAATCATGTAAGTATTGTCTTAAAAGCTGAAATCTTTTTGAAAATGACAGATGGTTAATAGAAATTAAAAAACATTGGTTCCATTTGGTACAATCTTCTTATCATGAAGTTGTTTCTTTATGTAATTTTTAAATTTTAAAACTTTTTCAAAGAAGTGCAAAAGACTTTTCGTATTAAATGCAACATAATCCTAAAGCTTTAAAAAAAACATTTTATAAGGGTTAATGTTGTTAATAGATTAGCTTTGTCCTATGTCTAGGGAGAGTTATCGGACAGCTTATCGCAATGGAAAGAAAATCATGCACAGAAGAAAGTCACAGTGTTGCCCAGGCTTCTTTGAAAATGGAGAGATATGTGCTCGTGAGTATCAGTAAAACCTACCAACTCCCTTGTTTCTGCATACACAAAATTTGTTTTTGTAAATAGTCTGAATGAAGAACAAGACCTGAACATTCCAAAAGATTAGAGAGAAGATATTAATTGAACTAAAAACAGCAGTTTTGTTTGCCACCAATGCATCACTTGATGTATGCACTTACACTTTAAAGAGATTAAGGAGGTTGTATCAATTGTTGGTATATTCCTTTACAGATTGCTCAATTGATCCATGTCTTTAGAGTTATATTCCTAATATTGTAATTTATCTCTTTAAGCGACTGCAAAATTTTGAATTATCCTTGGATCATGCAGGAAGAAAGTTTTATAGGGTACCAGAAAATGTTTTTTTAAAGTGTGCGCGCTTAGCTCAAATCAAAACATCGCGGTAGTACATTTGCTCTTAGCAGAGTTGATTTTTTTTATTAACTAAGCTTAATTTTATGTTGAGCTTTCAACTTATCGTCTTTTGTTTCCACATATAACTCTCTGGAAATCATCCCACATGACAGATATTAAATGATTCCTCTGCAATAATAGGTATTGTACCCTAAAAAAGGCTACTGTGTTCCGGTCTCTTTGTAAACTATGAACTGGATGATATTAAAATAGGTAAGCTGAAACATCAGCTTAAACATTGCAATGTTAAAGAGGGATTACCGTATATATTATATTGTAATTTTCACTCCTGACACAAGAGGGACCGCCAAAACAATAGCCCCTCTTCTAATCACTCATAGAAACACTACTGGAATACCAACGTAATTACACTGAAGACAATAGTATTCAGTCCTTATTCTCTGAGTGCTACCAATTGCTTTCAGATGCTATGTGACAACGTCAGACGTTATCTGTCTGTCTATCTGTCTCCTTACAGTTGTTACACCAGGTTAATGTGAGAGTGCTTCTGAAAAATATACTTGATTGATAAAGCAAATAACATTAAAGAAAGTCAAAAAAATAACTTATGTCTTCTCTGTGTTTAGCGATTTGTGAAGACAGTTGTGTTCATGGCAGTTGTATGGCACCTAACACCTGTCGATGTGAGCCAGGCTGGGGGGGCTCCAACTGCTCCTTTGGTGAGTTATTCAGCTGTTGTTGTCTGTCCGTGATCATGTCGTGTATAGCTGGTTTCATGTGAAAGTATTCTGAACTATCTGAAAATAAAGCAGACTCTAAAGATGTTACTGCATACTTTCAAACCTCACTGAAAAGGCTAATTGTTGTGGCGTGAAAGAGTAAATTCCCTGTTTGAGTAGATGATGTAAAATTGTTACAATTTCTGAATGTTTAAATATTTCCTAATTGGTTTCTTTGTGAGGCTGTGTAGTTGTGGTAGTGTGTTTAATTCTAAAACTAAATAAGAATGCTGATTGTTTTTGTGAGGGACCGAACCGGTTAAGCATGAGAACACAGTAACTTTTGTCAAGAAAATGGGTTTTATTTCCCCAAAAATAATAAAGTGCAAACAATATGGTTTGCACTCAGGATGGTATGCTTCAGCCCAGTTTAGGGCACTCCCCCACAGCACCAGCAAAATAAATCACAAAGAATGTTAAGTGTTTAACAGAATTAAAAATTAAAAGGTTAACTAAATGTGTGCTCTACAAGTAGAACTTATGTATCTTAATAGTGTAAAAGAAAAAACAAAACCCACGTTTTTAATGCTGCAGATGTCAGTGATATGTATAACTGAAATTTAAGGAATGTTGGTGTGTGGACTGCAGTAGCTGTGTGGCCATCACAGTTTTCAAAAATGAATAGAAATAATACGTTTTGCTTTTTGCTTTATTCAAAACATTTTCAACCAGCAATAATTTTCAACTGAAGGTACATACTTATTTAGCAGTGTACAATTATAGGTTTAGTTTGGCTATAAATTATTACTTACGTCAATTAACAAAACTATTAATTTACATTAAATTGATCAATAAGGCCAATTTTAATGACCTGATGATCAATAAAATTGCAAAAATGTTTCAGATTCAGGTGTTGTTTATGAATATTTGTCTGCTATGGCTTATGTATTTATATATAGCAATTGCAAAAGGAATTTAATTCAGCATTGGTGTTGCTAAACAGCAAGATACTACACTTGTATGTATATAATAAGAAATAGAATTAATAAAATTATGTAATGATGTCACACTTCAGTACAGGTTTGTGGTTTTTACTCCTCTTTTGTCATTTTCTGTCTTTCTCTGCCTACCTGCTCCATTCACAACTGCACTTTGTTTGTAACTAGCGTTTCCCCCAGTATTTAACCTTGCTTCCTCTCTTTTACTGTTGGATACTCCTGTTTTATCCCATTTGCTGCCTGTTAGTCTTCCACTGTCGCCTCTTTGAATCTTGTCTTGCTGTCTGTGTTTCTCCATTGCTTTTAGCGATCTGCCTTCTGTGTCATCTCTGCCCTAGCCTCCCTGTGCTTGCCCATTCTGGTAGCTGATCATATCTGTTCTTTGCACAAAAGTATTCAGTTTTTTTAACAGTTGAATGAATATTATATTCATGTATTCGCTGACTTTGTTTGCATTTGAGTCCACTAACAACAACCCCTGAGAAATGGATTCTTAAGGTTAGTCACTGCAATGATTGATCATATTTAGGGTTTATTGTTACTAAGACAGCAGCTTGAACGGATATGTTACCATGTTTTGTGCTTTTTCTCTAATGCACTGTTACAGTTTTTCTCAATTGGTTTGTCTAATTTCTTAAAACACAATTTTCATTTTTAAAACTCTAAGATCCCTTGGCAAAACAGTCATGCAGTCTAGCAAAAACACCATAGGTTACTTGCAAATGCTCATTTAACTCCCAAAACTCCTCAGTTATTCCTTTACCATTTAAATAGTCAGTGCAAACAATATTGCAAAGATCCTTTTCAATTCCTTTGGCTAATTTCTCGAAACAGATCAGATGTTTTCAGCATTTACATTTACATTTATTCATTTATTGGATGCTTTTATCCAAAGCGACTTACAAAACAGGGGTAAACATTAAACAGTTTAAAAATTACAAGTTACCTGCAGTATCTGAAAGTTATCTGAAGTTACCTGCAGTATCTGAAAAGCATTTAACATTACTTACAACATTAAATTAAAACACAGATTACAAAAGTACCATACATTGAATGCAAATTGATATCAGGAAATATTAACATAATTTAGAGCTTTCAGGGTAAAAGATACTCTCAGAAGAGTTGGGTCTCCAAAGATTTCTTGAAGGTGGACATAAAATCTGATGTTCTGAATGAGTGCATATAAGATTGTTCCACCAGCATTGGACCAGAGATGAGAAGAGCTTAGATTGACCTTTAAAGGGTGTTAGTTGGCCCTCCTTGGAGGAACAGAGCGGGTGGTAGTTAATAGAAGGTTTTAGGCGGGTGTTGATGGGCACAGATTTGTGAAAAACCCTCTGTTTGCCAACATTAGTTATTTGAATTTGAACCCAAGGGCAGCTAATGGAGTTAAGTGAAATCCAAGAGGGCTGCAGCATTCTGGATCAACTGTAGCAGTTTCAGAGCACAGGCAGGAAGACCTTGTTAGGACAACCTTGTAGTTGTCAAGGCAGGAGATGGTTTGTACTAGGAGCTGTGTTGAATGATGAGTTAGATGTGGCGTAATTGTCCTAATATTGACATGATCAAGCGTCAGGGGCAACTTGATTCACAAAAGGTCAGCTGAACATCGATCGTACCGCCCAGGTTTCTTACAACATTGGTGAGGGTCATAGATAGGGACTCTTAACAGGATACTTATGTTTGAGTCAATCATTTGCTTGGCGGAGATGACAAACATTTAAGTTTTGGAGAGTTTCAATTGGAGATAATATCTTTCATCAATGCAGATGTGTCTGAAAGGCAGTCTGAGATTGGCGTTGATACTGAGAGGTTATTTGGAGTAAAGAACAGATAGAGCTGGGTATCGTCTGTATAGCAGTGATAGGTGAAGCCAAGCGAATTGTCCAGTGAGGTCAAATTCAAACAAGGAGTGTGTACTACCCTCAGTTGAACACAATCCAGTAGATAGTGAAGCATTGATCACTTGAGTGGTTGCTTTCACAATGGCCGGAGTTTTGGCTTTGAAGAGGGTGGTGGGAATTGGATCCAGATGGCAGGACTTAGGATGGCTGCCTGTGAGGAGCTTTGATACCTCTTCCTTTGTGAGAGGGGTGAATGAAGAGAAGGAGGCAGTGTGCTTAGAAACACTCTGACGAAGGACCATTGAAGAAGAGTGAGTTGTGGTCTGTGTACACTGATTGCTGATTAATGTCACTTTGTCAGTGAAGAAGTTGTCAAAGGACTCTGCTGTGACATTGGTCGCAGGAGTAGGTGAGGGTTTAACAAAGAATGGATGGTAAAAAATAGATTCCGAGTGTCAGTCGTGCTGTTGATTTTGTCCTAGTAAATTTCCTTTTTCACAGCAGTCCCAAAAAAGTTCATCAATGTGACAAAACTAAATTCCTATTTTATTGAAATAGTTCCCTCAAATGCATAATTCCTTTAACTATTATTATTTTATCACTTTAGTGAAAATGCTTAGAGGTTTTGTCACTATTGCAGACGACTACCTAATGGAATACAATTGTGCATAAAAAACAAGTGTTTTTCACTAAGAGTATCCTCAAAGGTAGAGTAGAAAATATATACACTTTACCTATATTATAATGTAAAAACATACATTCCTGGCCACCGTCTTCACCCTCACATGCTGTTGTCTGCCTGGCCAAAGATTCTTGTCCAGGCCACAGTATGTACAGAGATGTGGCAGTTGGGCAGGGTTAGAAGAAATGAGCGTAGTAAGAGTGAAACATAATTTTCCTTTTAGATACCATGCTGTGGTATGGGGGCTCATAACACCACAAATTTTGGTGAATGAAATGAATGAATGTGGATGAAAACATTAGTGGTTTTCCTGGCAGACGCAGGAGAAGCCCGCACTTAAGGTGTATCCAGCTGAACTTCCTCAAGGGCTTCATTCCATGTATTTAGACTTTCATTCAATATACATACATATATATATATATATATATATATATATATATATATATATATATATATATATATATATATATATATATATATATATATATATATATATATATATATATATATATATATATATATATATATATAAAAATATAAC
>JAVLVB010000682.1:51194-75331 GCA_032876305.1 Orestias chungarensis | reverse complement strand
CCAGCCTAGTGCTGTTCCCTTGATCCCCACAGTGTGTTCGAGCCTCTCAATAAGGATATTGTGTTTTACTGTGTCAAAAGCAGCACTGAGATCTAACAAAACTAGAATAGACACAAGCCCATTGTCTGAGGCCATGAGAATATCATTAGTAACTTTAAGGAGAGCTGTCTCTGTGCTATGATGAGCTCTGAAACCTGACCTTAGCATCCGGCGCTATGTAAACAGCAACAACGAACACAGCCGTAAACTCCCGAGGCAGATAGTGAGGTCTGCTCTTCACAGTCAGCTGTTCTGTTGCCTTGGAGCAGTGGCTGTTTACCAACAAGCAGTTTGTGCACCAACCTTTGTTGATATAGACGCATAGTCCGCCCCCGCGGGCTTTCCCGGAGAGCTGGTTGCGGTCCGCCCGGAAGAGCTGCCGGCCGGCGAGTTGGAAAGCTGAGTCCGGCATGGTGTCGTTCAGCCAGGTTTCTGTGAGACAAATCACCGCGCAGTTCCTCGTGTCCTCACAAACACTGATCCTCAGCCGCAGCAGGTCCAGCTTGTTGTCCAAGCGGACGTTGGACAGGAAAAGTGACGGAATCGGGGGTCGGTGAGCATTAGCCTTTAGCCTTGCAAGCACACCGCCACGCTTCCCCCTCTTCTGCCGCCGCTTGCATCGCCTTCGGCGGCCCTTTGTTTGCAGCGCTCTGCTCCCCCACGCCGAAGTCCGGAGGAGCTGTAGTCTGCCCAGCGTTGCTAGGATGTCATTTTCTAGGTTTTTGCTGACTAAACTGTCCTTAATCCTACAAAGTTCAGTCCGTCCATAACTCATACGCATGAGGCGCATGAGTTTGGGCTCGGAACCGACGTAAAAACTACTTAAGTCAGGGTGTTCACTAGGAGCGTGAGAAGCCGCTGCACTACTGCGCGCCGCCATCTTGTTTGGCAAAGGGACTTGGATTCCAGTGGCTTAACACATAGATGTCTGCTTTCCGGTGTCCAACCTGAGTTTTGAAGACCTTCAGGGCCACAGCTTAAGGTCCACAGACCTCTGGAGCAGGAACTTAAAATCCTGAGGTAGACGACCAAGACTTTCTTAAGCCCACCTGTGTCAAGGCTGTAGCCTGGCACAACAGAGCTCTGGAGCTGGGAAAGATCCAATGAGGGTTATTCACCAATAACCTCTGCAGACTGAGGAACCAGAATAGGGTTGGCCTAGACAAAAGACTAAATCAAGATGTCTGCACTGTTCCTACCTAACCTACTTTCTGAGAGCGAAGTGCTCTGTTAAGGAAATATGGAAGAATTTGATCTCTGACTTTTGCTGAAGCTTGATTTTTTTAAATTAAATATCTTGTTCTAAAATAAGTTCTTACCATTAAAGTGGGATGTTAATTCATTTGTTTTCAATCATCAGTCTTTACCTCTTTAGGCACAAATGAGAGCTCAGAAGGCTAGATAAAAATATATTTTGTCTTGCAAAGGCTATGAATCAGTTTTTAAACTTTAAAAAATGTAATCTGAAGTCTAAAGAACTCTGACATGTCACATTTGTAAGTGTTTAATGACATATGATTGTTCAACTCTCCTGTGTTAGGTTGGTACCTATGGTCTGAATTGTATGGAACACTGTGACTGCAGTCATGCTGAGGGATGTCATCACTCCACTGGTCACTGCCACTGTCTTGATGGATGGACTGGTAAGACATGATAGCAAAGTTTAGAAATTGCAGAAGTATGTTTTAAAACGGCAAGAGTGTGTACAAAATACTATAAGGACCTGAAATCAAAGCTGGACACAACAGATATGCATTAAAAGGTTTTATTGAATGCTTGTGTAGTAGAAGCAGGGAACCACCTGCAATGGAATCACAAACCTCTGAGGGTAGAGAAACAGGTTAGTGGCTAAAAAAAGACTAGTGGAAGATGCAGAGTATGAAAGTGTTGTGGAAGTGGGTTTCAAACCCTTACTTCCTCCAGGTCCGTTCCATCCAGTTCCGAGACCCAACCAGTAAAACCAGCAAAGTATTTACCTTGTAAAAATAATGAGAAAGGGTTAAGTATAAAATCAACATTTAATATAACAGTAATCAGTGCACAATTATGCCAGTGGAACAGATATAGAGTGACATTCACCATCGGCACCGGGCTCCACTTAGCACATCATAAGGATGAACCAAATTAAGCAAAGAATGGAGCGTGAGTCCTGCTTTTATCTATTCCTCACTCTTAACCCTCCTAAAGAGTGTCATCCTCTTGTATCAGTTTATCCTTGACTATGTGTTGCGTCTATGTGATCATCAGTTATGTTGTGTGAGCTGTAGCAGTGAGCGGTGCAGCAGATAAACAACAAGGGCAGATATTTACTAAGTCCAGCAAAGAGATTATTAGAAAAGGTCACAGAATCATACATAAAAATCATACATCCATAACAAAAGCTACTAACCTCTTCAGAATCTGTAAGGGAAGGGGAACTTTAAATTTTGGTTCTTCAGTAAGGTGAACAGATGGCAACATCATTGTGGATTTAAGATAAGATGGCGCTGGTGAGGTCGGCTGCCGTCACGACTGCTCCGACAACTTTTGACCTGTTTTACTTTTTTCTTCAGTTTTTTATTGATTTTAACCCCTCTTTCTTTCACCATGGGTTGTATAAGCTACGACAGAATTACTCTTATCTCTATCAACATACAATCCACTCACCGTTTGCTGCTTTCAACGAAATTGTCGTGGCCGAGGGAGATCCTGAGGGGCAACAATGGACGGCACAAGAAAAGACCCAGAGGAAAACGAGCCGGCATCAGGAACAAGCTGAGGGCTAGAGCGAACCGAACTCCTCTGCCTAGTATCCTGTTAGCCAATGTCCGGTCCCTGGACAACAAACTCGACGACCTCCGTGCCAGGATCAAGTTCCAGAGAGACACCCGGGACTGCAACCTTCTCTGCTTCACCAAGACATGGCTGAACCTACGGGCCACGCCATCCAGCCGGCCGAGTGTTTCTCGGTAAACCGCATGGACAGAACAATGGAGGCGGGAAAATCAAGAGGAGGTGGTGTGTGCATGATGGTAAACAGCAGCTGGTGTGATAACATCGGCACTCTTGCACGCTCCTTCACACCTAACCTGGAACTTCTGGCACTCAAGTTTCGTCCCTTCTACCTTCCTCGGGAATTTACTTCGATCATTGTCAGCACCGTTTATATCCCACTACGGGCAAACACAGACACAGCACTGTGTGAACTTCATGACACACTCACACAGTTTCAGACTCATCACAGGGACGCTGCCCTTATTGTGGTTGGGGACTTTAACAGCGCTAACCTCAAACATGCAGTACCGAACTTTCACCAGCACATCACCTGCCCCACCAGAGTACAACGGAGACTGGATCACTGCTACACTCTGTTTAAAGACAGTTACAAGGCACAGTCTCATCCACCGTTTGGAAAATCCGACCACGATGCGATCTTCCTCATGCCTAGATATAAACAAAGGCTGAAATAGGAAATTCCGGTTCAGAGGGAAGTCACGCGCTGGACTGACCAATCGGTGGCTACGTTAAAGGACGCTCTGGATGACGCAGACTGGGTAATGTTTCGCGAGAGTTCCGCTGATGACGTCAGCATGTTTACGGAAGCGGTTGTGGGATTTGTTGGGAAACTGGTGGACGATACAGTGAAAAAGTCCGTTATGAAAACTTTTTCCAACCAGAAGCCATGGGTGGATAAAACCGTCCGTAGTGCTCTGAATTCTCGCACCGCACTACAATGCGGGGCTCATCAGCGGTAACATGGAGGATTATAAAGCTGCGTCTTACGGAGTACGCCGGGTGGTGAAAGAGGCGAAGCAGCGCTACATGGGAGAAAATAGACACACAGTTCCAGCAGAGTGACTCTAGAATCCTGTGGCAGGGACTACAGACCATCACTGACTACAGAAGCCCACCCTCCAGACTGGTGAGTGCGGACACGTCTCTGGCAACCGAGCTGAACACCTTCTACGCTCGCTTCGAGGCTGCAACCGGCAGCGCTAACAGCGCTAGCGGTTTATCTAGCATGCAGACGGAGCTCGTCGGAACACAGGGACCCCTCATCATCAGGGAGTGTTGTACGGAGAGCCTTCAGGAGAGTGAACATCAGGAAACCAGCAGGACCTGACGGGATCGCCGGGTGAGTCATCAAAGCCTGCGCAGAAATATTAGCATCGCTCTTCACAGACATTTTAAACTTATCTCTGACCCAGGGCATCATACCAGTGTGCTTCAAACAGTCCTTCATCGTTCTAGTACCCAAAAGAACCAGCCAGCCTGCCTAAATGACTTTTGCCCCGTTGCCTTGACATCGTGATGAAGTGTTCCGATAGGATCATCAGAGACTTCATCACCTCATTACATCCGGACTTGATGAACCCTTTACAGCTTGCATACCGCCACAACCGTTCTACAGATGATGCCATCACCTACCTCCTTCACACCACATTAACACACCTGGATGCTGGGCGGGGTAATTATGTTAAAATGCTGTTTGTTGACTACAGCTCAGCATTTAACACGATTATCCCCTCTAAACTAACCATCAAGCTGGAGAACCTGGGACTTCACCCATCCTTGTGTCACTGGATATCCAACTTCTTGACGGATAGAACACAAGCTGTGCGTCTAGGGAAGCACATCTCACCTCCACTCACTCTCAGCACTGGCGCCCCCCAGGGTTATGTCCTGAGCCCCCTGCTGTACTCACTGTACACATATGACTGTACCACCACCATTGTCACGTTTGCCGACAACACTGTCGTGGTGGGCCTGATCTCCAACAATGATGAAAGGGCCTACCTAGAGGAGATTAAACACCTGGAGGACTGGTGCCAGGACCACAATCTCCTCCTTAACATCAGCAAGACAAACGAGCTGATAGTGGACTGCAGCACAAAGCAGGTGAGGAACTATCACCCTGTTATGATCAGTGGCACTGCAGTGGAAAGAGTAGACTATTTCAGGTACCTTGGTGTTCACATCTAAGAGAACCTGTCATGGTCATGAGAGAATTAAACTGGACTGATCTTACTTGTGGTTGATGGATGTTTACGCCAGGGGGGAAGGTGAGAGGTGAGTTCCAATTCAGCGGTGGAGAGTGGAGAAGTTGTCCAGGGGAGCGATGCTTGAGCGGGCAGATCGAGCCAAGCCAAGAGGAGCGGGGAGACCAGATGGATGCGGTGAACCGGAGAGAGATCTGAGAGGATGGAGCTCTGGAGATGACGGGAACCTGGGGTGAGTACAGTGGTTTGTTAGGAGCATGGGAAAAAGCAGCAACAAAGTAACAAAGAAAGATCATAACACTGGAGAAACAACTGGAGACTAAACTGGAAATGAGAGAACTACAAAAACACACAAGATCTAGAAAATGGCGCTGAGAAAATTATTACCAGGAGTAACAAACACTCAGGCGTCGAGTAGCTGGTCGACCACTTGTCTTATACTGGCCCAGCTCATCAACGCCAACAGGGTGCACCTGGGGTGGCAAACGCTCCAGTAGAGGACGAGCATAGGTGATCCCCTGTGGACAACTGGAGAAGTGCTGAAACTAACTCACTTTGACACCATGTAGGTAGAGTACAAAATTGATCTTACTTTTGTGATATTATTTTTAATCACATCTTTATAGAGCACAAACACACAGATATGTTTGCGTTGCATTTCTTTAGCATAGATGACATAATCCCAAACTAAGCTAGGATTTTTTTGGGACAAAACACAAGTTGACATGACTCAGCTACCTAATGCTATGAAAATGTTCAGCTGTGAGAGTATTGACCTACTTAAACTTTGCTGGCTAATAGAACATAAACCCCTTCAAAAGAAAAGCCCACTCTAAAAGAGAATGTAGAAATATGTTTGTTATTGAGGTCTTGTATTAGGATTGTCAAAGTTGATTGCATTCTTAACCCTGCAAGTCCCAGCGAATTTCAGGTTTCCTGCAAGCCCCCCTCCCCTCTTCAAGTTTGTGTATTTACTCTATCTTGATAGCTGTAATGCAATTGTAATGCAAATAACCTCTGATGTTACCAGCCCCTGTACATTAGATCGGATAAAGGCTGAAACAAACTGGCATCAGAAGAAGAGCATGTTCTAAGCATTTTTCATTATCTGCCCCTGCAACATCATACCTTTTTTCAGGAATATATTGATAAGTCATATCTAAATCTTTTATTTAGGCAAAACTATTGAACAACCAGGTCCCGGTTTCTGAGCTGAGAAAAGGTCAAAACCATGCTTTTCAACAAAGCAAAGCCTATTTATATTGTCTATTCACTTACAAACTAATTTACTTTGCAAAGTTCACTATATGAAACAAAGCACTTAGAGAAAAGTAGTATTTTGTCTTATCTTGCCTTTTCATGTCATTCACCATTTCAGCTTAGAAAAAACAGTATGACTTCATTATAAGAGTAACATTTTTTTCACACAGCGAAAAACACTTAAAAAGAACCCCAAAGACAGCCTTTCTCCTGTGGGGCAGGAGGGATCTTTTCTGAAATAGGGGATAGCATTACACATGTATTCTGTGTCCAGATCAGCTGCAATCCGAAACTTAATTCCAAATTTTTCAGGCTTGGATGCAAAGTATTGCAGAAAGACTGAAACTTAAGTGTGATGCAGAACCTAAAAAAATTGCTGAAACTTTGCCTTTATTGAAGTTTCACAAATCACAGAAACGTTTTCTCAAATCAAAAAGCAGTTTTTAAATATTCAGCTATCTCTTTAGAATAATCCAGTCCAACTTTGAAGTGTTTATGTTTTTTAGTTTTGAAGCTAGATCAGTTCTAGTGTAATGGAAATACTTAAAAATCAGAAAAACAAAAAAAACAACTCAGCACGGGTGGGCGGAGGGAGGTCTTCGGAGCTCGAAGCTCTTGAAGATGTCGCGTAGGATGGCAGGAGGCACGAAGCTCTGGTGGGCGTGGCGGAGGACGGAGGGAGGCACGAAGCTCTGGAGGACGGCAGGAGGCACGAAGCTCTGGAGGACGGGGGACGACTGGAGGCACGAAGCTCTGGAGGACGACTGGAGGCACGAAGCTCTGGAGAACGACTGGAGGCACGAAACTCTGGAGGACGACTGAAGGCACGAAGCTCTGGAGGTTTCCCAGCAGGAGGGCCGTGGAACCCATGAAGATCTTTTGGCCGCCCGGGAGGACGGCGGAACCCACAAAGATCCTGAGATCATCCGGCAAGACGACGGCAGGAACCACGAAGATCTGGAGGTCGTCCAGCAGGAAAACGGCAGAAGCCATGAAGACCTGAAGGCCACCCTGTAAGACGGCGGCACCCACGAAGATCTGGAGGCCGCCCAGGGAGATAGTGCAGTAATTCTTGACGGCGAGCGGTTGTCTGCGCCGGAACATAGTCTTTGCAACTGGTGGAGGCGGGAGAAACTCTCAGGAGACCGCAGACACTGAAGAACCATCGGTGGAGGCCGCAGATGGCGGAGAACTTTCGGCAGAGGCCGCAGATTGGCAGAGAACCCTCGGCGGAGGCCGCAGACGGCGGCCCAGCACCCATGACGAAAGCCACAGAAGGCGGCGGCAGGATACCCTAGACGAAGCCCTTAGACGCCGGCGACAGGGCAACCTCGACGAAGACCGCAGACTGTGTCTTCAGGGCACACTTAGACGGAAGCCACAGACAGCGGCTACAGGGCACCCTCGACGGAAGGCGTGGATGGCTACTCTGATTGAAGTCTGGTGCTGGAACCGGCACTGCAACCTCGGTAGGTGGACTGTCCTCTGCTAACTGGCTAGGAGAAGGACCTAGTGGCAAACAGTTTCTAGCCAGCTGGTAGAACTCAGGTGGGCCACATCGGAACCCCTAGAGAATTGCCGAAGCTTGAGGTGGGCCATGCCGGAACCCCTCAGGAATCGCTGGAACTAGAGACTGGTCACGCCAGACCTCCTTAGGAATCGCTGAAGGTAGCGGAAGGTAACACTTGATCTCCTGTGGAATCGCAGGAGCTAGAGGCGGGTCAACACTGACCCTCTCTGGTAGGGGCAGGTCACACCTGACCTCCTCTGGAATTGCTGAAGGTAGAGGCTGGTCACACTTGACCTCTGGAAATGCAGGAGCTAGAGGCAGGTCAACACTGACCCCCTCAGGAATCTCGAAAGGTAGAGGCAGGTCACACCTGACCTCCTCTGGAATTGCTGAAGGCACAGAAGGTTGAGGCGGGTCATACCGGACATCCTCAGGAATCTCGAAAGGTAGAGGCGGGTCACACCGGACCCTGTCTGTAATCTCAGAATGTAGAAGTGGGTCCTACCGGAGCCCCTCTGGAATCTCGGAAGGTAGAGACGGGTCAAATCGGACCCCCTTCGGGAATCTCAGATGATAGAGGCAGTTAACTCCTGACCCCACTCCTTTAGGACACAGCTGGTCCACAGCTGTCTTTGGATGTATAAAGTCCATCACTCTCTGAGGCTGGAGGTCAGGAGCTAGTTCCTCATGAGGCTGGGGCTAAGTCTTTTTCTCCTCTGGAGGCCGGAACTTAGCCACTGCTCCTTGAACCTGAGTCTCTGAGGCTTCAGGAAGCAAGTCCTCTCCAGTGACATCAAACTCAAGAGGTAGGTGATCCTCGTCTGCAGCTCGCTTAAAAAGCTCGAGGTCTTCTCCAACTGTTTGCTCTGAAGCCTGGATCTCCTTTCCAGGATGCTCAGGTTTGAGTTGAATCCAGGCAATTTGATCCTTCTGTCGGCTAATTTCTCTCCCTCTAAAAAAACCCCATATACATTAAGTAATAATTTAGTGTCAAACGGATCATGGCGAAAAAATTCTAATAACGGGGGAAAACTCTCGTGTGAGGGGACCTAAATAGGGAAAGTGATAAACAAAATCGGTAGGGGGCGGTGGAGAGATGGAAAGCGATGAGGAACTGGAAACTGTAGAGATAAAAACGGAACTGAAAACTGAACTGGAGCTAACCGGTGTTGAGGCCCCGCCCCCGACTGAAGACTCGGAAAGAGTCGGGGCGTCGGTGTGCCCAACCGCCGGCGAGATGTTTTTCTTGCAGCGGGAGGAACATGAACGCGGCATTAAAAAAAGCGGAAGTGCGGACCGGGAGTGAATCTCTGCTTGAGTCGATCAGCTGACTGATCTGTCACATTTTGCGATAATGACTCGAGCGGAGGTGGAATTGAGTGAGAAATAAATGATTTATTGAAGGATGAAAATGATGACCAGAACATAAAACGAAACAAAGGTATTGTGGAACGGAATCGGGAATAACGCGGGATTAAACTGGAACATAAACAAACGGATACTGAAACTAAGGAACCTGAGAAGAACAAAACAATAGAAATAAACAAACTATCCGAGGAAAAAAGCAATAGAAGATTAGACAAAAACAAACTAAAAATAACTGGTTATGCGAGGGGAAACGGAGACAATCAAACAAGCAAACACTGAAGAAATAAACAATACGAAACAAGCAACAAGGAGCGGCGTGAGGGAAAACTTAGGGAAAAAAGAAACTAAACCGTTAAGGAATAACCTAAGGAGAAGAAACGCTGGACGGGAGAGAATCTGCACAGAGAACCAACAAGAAGGGGAAGGCTTACCGGGAGACGGTGAGGACAGCCGGAGAAGGATCTCAGAGATGACGAGTTGAGGTAAACGGACGATCCAGCTGTGAGTGAACGAATGAATGGAGCTTATATGCAGTGGAGCTGGGGGTCGAGCAATGGAGAAGATGACCAGATGATTGAGAACAGATGTGAATGATGATGAGGGAACACACACACACACACACGCATGCACGCACGCACACACACACACACACACACACACACACACACACACACACACACACACACACAGACAGGGGGAGAAAGAGCGAGACAGAGCAAGGGAAACTGGGGAACACAATAAGGGACAACAAACAAAGAAGAGTATACCACAATAGAAAATTACCTTAACAAAACAACGACCTACAATGCTAATAATAATTATAAATAAAACAAGACAACACTAACAAACTGAACAGAACAAAAACACACACCATGACAAAAAAAGTGCTGAAACTGTGCCTTTATTGACATTTAACAAATCAGAGAAAAGTTTCACAAATCAACAAACTGGATTTGAATATTCTGCAATCTCTTTAGAATCATGCAGTCCAACTTTGAAGTGTTTATGTTTTCTACTTTTGAAAATGGAGCAGTTCTAGTGTGATGGAAATACTAAAAAAAGTGCTGAAACTGAGCCTTTATTGAAGTTTCACAAATAAGAGAAAGTTTTCACAAATCAAAAAGCTGATTTTTGTTATGATCCTTGTTGTCTTTTGTTGTTGTTTGCTTTGGGTTAGTCGTTTATGTATTCTGTGTTGTGATTAGTTAGCGTTCTCTTTGTTATTTATTTTAAGGTTCAGCGTATGTGTTCATTTTAGTTTATCTAGCAGTTCTGTTATCTATTACTATTGTTTGTATTGTTTTCTTTGGTTCTATTTTCCACTCCAGTTCACCTGCGCTGTCCCTCTCGGGTTTTGTTCATTATCACTCGCACCTGTATCAGATTAATCCATCCAGTGTTCCCTCTGCTCCACTACTCATCCTCTCTGTGTATATATACCCAGTTCATTTTCTAACACACTGCTGGATCCTCTGTTACCTTACCTTGTGTCTCTTTGTGATGTAAATCCTCATCCTGTGCTCCGTTATTCCTGTGTCTTCAGTTAAGTTAATAAATATCCACCTTCGTCAGCTGCTGCCTCAGTCCCTGCATTAAGGTCTATTCTGAACACACCCTGA
Source organism: Orestias chungarensis (assembly GCA_032876305.1). NCBI lineage: Eukaryota > Metazoa > Chordata > Actinopteri > Cyprinodontiformes > Cyprinodontidae > Orestias > Orestias chungarensis. The sequence goes on along the minus strand of JAVLVB010000682.1, from coordinate 64,556 downwards.
CAGTTTTAAATATTCTACAAAATGTTTAGAATAATCTAGTCCAGGTTTGAAGTGTTTATTTTTTGTAGTTTTGGAGCTGGAGCAGTTTTAGTATTATGCAAATACTAAAAAGTGCTGAAATGGTGCCTTTATTGAAGTTTCACAAATCAGAGAAAGGTTTCACAAATGACAAACCTGGATTTAAATATTATGAAAGCTGTTTAGAAAAATTCAGTCCAGGTTGGAAGAGTTTAAGTTTTGTCGTTTTTTATCTAGAGAAGATTAAATGTGCCAAAGATAGTGAAATTTGAGCGGAATCGCCCTCTAGCCATTCCTCGAATCAGAAGCTGGAATTGGTAGCCAACTTCAGCTTTGTCGCAGAAAGGGACAACAAACTTTTGTTGGAAATAACTGCACAGTAATATGTTGCACAGGACTGTAGGACAACACACAGTTTTGTATAAACTTTTGCCAGATGTTTGGGACATTTACATCTGAAAAGCGATTAATGAGTTGTGAAAGACTGTTGGGGGGACTTGACTCTGACGGAAATTCTCATATCTCTGGGTTTTCTAGTGTTAAATAAGTAGGATAAGGTGGAATGTTCAATTGAAATTACTTGTTTCTTTTTATAAAGTGCATTGAGATAACTGGTTGTGAAATTTACTATAAATAAATTGAGTTAAACACCACATGCAAAAGCTTTTGCATGAGTGACATCAACCCATTGTTTAGGCAATGTGGGAATGAACTTTGCAAAATCTATTGACAACAATGTTGTGCAAAGGTGAAGCCAAAAAGTAGTTTCAATAAAAATGCAAATGATATATTTTACAGGCTGGTTGATCTTTGCAACCCCCTTTTAAAATGTTAAAAACAAACAAAGATCGAATCCAGGATAATCTAAAAATCTAAATATTTAGGAATAAACATATACGACAACTTAAATTACTGAAAACACTTAAAAAATTAACAAGCCCGCAGCTTTCTTAAAAACCAATACAGAATCCTGAAATATTATTAATGAAAATAACAGCAAAGAACAAAGATATAACCACTAGTAGATTGTGGGAGGAATAACAGAATGCAGAAAAAAGAAGAAACTATAAAGCTATAATAAATATGGCAAAAAATATGAAAAGATACATGACCCACAAAGAAAATTATCAAACAAAACAGTAGCCAAACACCTGAAAAAATATATAACAAAAACATAAATAAATAAAACATTTCAAGCATAACACATCAGTTAATGTGACTACTTTTGAGCGGTAACTGTTTTTTTAGGAAAACCTGCTGCAGCTCTTAAAATCTTCCAACATGAATAAATGGCACATTGAATACCGAGGATTTCATTAGAGCAACACCACTTCAAGAAGGGATTCCTTTCTTTTTTTTTTTTTTGGATGAAACCCACACTGGTATCACCATTGACGTGTTGGATGAGCCTCACTGAATAAAGTTGCTGCAGGACTTTGACTTATCCTTGCCTCTGAGAAAGACCTTTGTTTCACGTAGTTGTTGTTGTAAAGAGGTGTCAGAAGTTTTCCCTTGCAGGTCTTACAAAAGTGAAGATGGAGACAGTCTTTCGCACTGTGGCCTGGTTTTAGAGATCCGTAGCAGAGTTTCTTCTCCTTTACATAGTTCTGTCGCTTGCCTAATTAACTCCCTGCAAATTTGGAGCATGCATGAAGTTGGTGATTAGCATTTTGACAAAAAATACATGAAGTCTTAGCCTCTCTTTACCTTTACCTCATTATCAGCAATTGTTTGAATGGTTAGAACGTTAGCTCTGTCTCTCCTCATGTCCCCAGCATGTTTCTTTTCAGCACTTAAGTGTGATGAACACAGAGTATAAAGAGATGTGATGGAATTGCATGCAATCTCAGCTTCAGCTGGCAAGAAACTAGCAAAGTCCTTAAGGGTGGGGAATTCTTGCTTGTCAGTTAGGATTTGTGTGAGTTGATCGTTCCAGCATGAAAGCTGCCCAGTCCGGAAGCTTCTGAACAAGTTTCTGGTTCTCCTCGCAGTCGTTTAATATGTCAACGCTCTTGATATGAGGAATGACATCTTGACATCTTTCTTTTGCTAGTTCAGCACGCTTGGCTGCTAGTGATGATGTCATGGAGCAGTGATCAGACTTGTTGTCGCTTATCATGGACACAGCAGATTCATAGATGGATTTTACAACATTTAATTAAAGCAAAGGTGCCTTAAATTGTTCCATTACCCATGGTATATGCTCAGGAATGGAAAGCCTATTGACTTTGTTTGTTTGAAATAAGCTATAAGAATAAACATTATAACATGAGTAGCTCTTGGCCATTTTTATTTTGTAAAAGTAGCTCTCATAGGAAAAAGTTTTTTTTTTTAAACCACATTCTAATTGAAGTAATGTCAACCCTATCCCTAATTGGGATTAATGTCAGGAAATTTCAAAGGCTCACTGACAAATGGATAGCTTTTAATCACCCCTCTCCTAAAAATATGAGAGTTGAGCCATCCAAGAGTTTTTGGCTGGACTCTACACAAGGACCCCTTTGTATTAACACTGACATTTAGCTCTGTATTTCTGGCAGACGGCCATATGAGACTTTCTATTGTATTTGTTTGGGATCCCACTTATACTACAATTTAGAATTACCATACATAATGGCTAAAAATCACCAATATATGTGGGAAAATGTTGTGCTGCACCATGTCTGTCTCCCTCTGTCTATATCTGACTCACACACAGAAGCACCCTGCAGGGCTGGATAGGAGCTGTTTCCTATGGTTGAAATCAGAAACTCTTCAATCTAGTTCATCAGTGCTTTAATTAGTCGGATTAATTAGTCTGATTAGAATGACCATTCCAGTTTCAAGGGGCTCAGTAAAGCAGCAGAACTACAGCCATTTTGTGTGAAATTCTTTGACAGGTTTTGCTCTTTTTCAAGCATCTGGATAATGTTTACTCCTAGTGGACATTTTTATTATTGTTTACAAAAAGGCTTACATATATATATATATATATATATATATATATATATATATATATATATATATATATATAAAACCTTTTTAGCCCTCAAGACTTTAGGTAACTAAAGGGTAGTTGCACAAATTTCAAAAGTTCAAGAGGCCAGCGGAACCCACTTAGGTCAAGCAGCTCTCTGTGAGGATGGTGGAACCCACCAAGATCTGGAGGCCTGCTGTGAGGACAGCGGAACCCATGGAGATATGGAGCCGGGCAGTGAGGATGGCAAAACCCATGGAGAACTAGAGGTGGGCAGTGAGCCACGGAGAAATGGTGGCCAGCTAGGAGGCCGGTGTGACCCACTGAGATCTGGACGATGGCCAGAAGGACAGGGGAGGTGCAGGAACCATGGAGGCCAGCCATTGAGGCTATTTTTGTTTTGTTATGGGCAGGACACTCAATCTTAAAATGGGTGGGTAACAGTACAGAAGCCGTAGAAAGGTGTTCTAAACTATTTCTCTGCTGACTGGTCTGATGGAAATTGTCTCGCCGGATCAGTCTCGGTTTAGCCTGGACTTAGTATGGCCCCCACTGTAATTATTTATTATTTTCCCCAAATGTTTAATTAGTTTTATTTTACTCATTCTGCTGTCACAATCACTTACAATCACTCTGTCAAACTCTCTTTCACTCTCTCTCTCTTTCACAGCCCCCTTATTATATCACTCATCAGTCCCTTTCCATTGCTCCACCATTTACACTCCCTACATATAAATTCCACTCCTCTTTTCACTTCCTGCTGGATTATTCTGTGTAATCCCAGCCATGCTGCTTGTGTTATTTGTTGCTTATCTCGTCTGTCGTTGTTCTTTGCCTGTAAACCTCTTCGTCGATCAGCGATCTTAACCTTATAACCTTCTGTGAGCCTTTTTGCCATAATCAGAAATGAAGGAAACTTTTAGAAATAAGGTTAGTTTTAGGGAAGTATAGGTACATTTTACTCTGGAATAATTTCTTGCAATCACATGTGATGAGACCCAATTTTCCCAATTTGCACAATGAACTGAATTTGACTGAATTATTTTACAATTATGATTCAATTTTAGTGCTTCTAGTCAATATTTCTAGATGATTGAATGGATTTGCAAACCAAGTTAAAATATAATGTTATCAATCCGCAGATTGTAAATAAACTGATTTGAATTTAAATGTTTCTTCTGAAGTAACAGAAATGCTACTGTTTGTAAACAGGTAAACACTGTGACACTGTGTGTGAAGAGGGATGGTGGGGACCAAACTGTTTGCTGCCATGTAACTGTAAGAATGGAGCCCCGTGTTCTCCAGATAAAGGAATCTGTGATTGTGCACCTGGATACAGGGGTACCGTCTGTCAGAGCAGTAAGGACTTCATTGGCATCACATACAAGATATTGATAAAACATTAGACCAATTTTTTAAATAGATATATAGTTATTAGTGGTGGTTTATAATGATAGCAATAATCTGGTAACTAATAGAAAGAATTGAAAGAAATGTAACAATTTAACAAAAACCTGGCGTTTTAGGTGACAATTACCACAAACGAACACATAATTGTTAAAATTTAAACAAATTAGATTGGTGCCCATTAGAGTGATATTAGATATGGAGGTGCATATATTTATGTTATCGTCATCAATTTAGGAAATTCTGGTCTTTCCTCGAAATGAATGTGACAGCAATTTTAACAAATTGTTCATTTACATTTACTTACTGTAGGTTTATGTATAAGATGCTCATCATTTGTCCTGTGATTTTTTGTAGTCTGCTCACCAGGTTTCTTTGGACACCGCTGCAGTCAGACCTGTCCACACTGTGTCCACAGTAATGAACCATGCCATCACATCACAGGAAAGTGTGAATGTCTGCCTGGTTTCAAAGGAGAACTGTGTGATGAGGGTGAGAATTATATATAAAGGCAAGGGTGCCATTATTTGAGATGGATGGTTTTATTACTCTTTTTGATGGTGAAAATAATTTTGTGATGGGGAAATTAAATATAAATTTGTATTTATGTTTTTATTTATACGACAACATTTAATCTGTTGAGTCTTATATGTTATGTGATTTGGCATTTCAGAAGTAAAAGAGGTAAAAAAAAAAAATTGAAAGAGGGAAAAAAATGCAAATCAACCCAATTTGTTTAAAATATCATCTTATAATCAATTGCTAACCCAAACAAAACTGGTAAAAAAAACACCCAATGATATTTATATTTAGTGTAACTGTCTTAAAGGAATTAAAGTGGTCGATAAAAGGTTGCCATGTCTGAAAAACTCTAAAAAGACACCTTTCTGCCATAGTGCCACCACCGGAAGGTGAGGAGCTTTTCAGGTCAGTAAAAGTCTTTAAAAAGTAGAACAGCATAAAGGATAAAAAACAAGTGTTATTTGCCAAGTGAAGAAATTCAAAAATGAACAACCAATTTAAAAAAGCATCCAGCCAGCCATTATATCTTCCGCTTATCTGCCTTCGGGTGGCGTGGCGAGCCGCCTAAGCAGGGAGGCCCAGACTTCCCTCTCCCCAGCAATTGGGCCAGCTTTTCTGGGGGAATCTCTAGACTTTCCCAGGTCAGCCAAGAACCCTAGTCCCTACAGCATGTACTGGGTCTATCTCTGGGTCTCCTACCAGTGAGACTTGCCCGAAACATCTTGCCTGGAAAGGCGTCCAGAAGGCATTTTAATTAAAAGCCGGAGAGACCTCAACAGCCCCTCCCGACGTGGAGAAGTAGCGGCTCAACTTTGAGTCTCTACGGGATTACCGAGCTTCTCATTCTATCTCTGAGGGAGAGTCCTGGCACCCTACGGAGGATGTTTGTTTTGGCTGCTTGTGTCTCTTGTCTTGTTCTTTCGGTCACAACTCAAAGACCATGACCATAGATAAGGATGGGAACGTAGATTGACTGGTAATTTGAAAACTTAGCTTTTTGACTCAGTTCACTCTTCAGCACAACAGACCGGTACAGCGCCCGCATCACTGCAGACGTCGCATCAATACGTCTATCGATCTCCAGCTCCATTTTTTCCCACTTCATGAACAAGAAGCCTAGATACTTAAACTCCTTTAGAGAGGACTACCATCTTCATCACTATTTTTTTCTAAATTTACCTTTTCAGCACCACACACTTGCCGCTATAGCCATGACCTTCCATTCCAACACTTTTGGTCATGTCATGGGCTCAAGTGTGTGCTTTCATACGATATATGTAGTTCTTATAGGACTCATCTAGGATTCTGAAGCCATGTTTCTTATATTTTCCATGACTCTCTGACTGTGTAACCTCATTGAAGTTGAGCTATGGAAATCTCCATGATCTAGAAGCAGTGACCGCTGTTGCCTATTATTCAAATATGTTTTCAAATATCATGTAAGGTGTTTGAACAACTGCCATTTGTTCAGACTGATTAGGAACTTACTAAAGAAGCAGATCACCATAGCAACAGAACACTGGCTATCCTTAGAAAGGATATCTTAAAAAGACAGATCAATATACTATTTCTGGTTTCGGACCTCTTATTTGAAAAATCTCCACTTGTTGTGAGTTAAGGCTGTTTCAGCTGCATTAGTAATTTGGAGCCAACCTCTTGTACCATGCCAGTGTATTCTTCTATCCACTTTAAATCTAGGTAGAAACAATTTCCTCCGGGATCATTAAAGTCTATCTTATCTTATCTTATCTTATCTTAAATAAAACATTTCTTTTTTTTCCTTGCAGGTGGTGCAATGGTGATTGGAAGCCTCAACAATTTGACGAATGCAGCCATACAAGTAGACACCTACTACACAGGAGTCGTTGCAGGCATCATTGTTCTAGTGTTTCTGGTACTTCTTTTTCTGGTCTTCTTCATCATCTACAGAAATAAACAGAAGAGCAAAGAGACTACCATGCCAGTTGTAAACTACACTGCTGCTAACAGGGTTGCAGATACAATGTCAGGTAAATTAAAGTATGATATTCAATATACCACAACGGGAACTGGACCAAAATTTCTGTGTTTTTTGTGATTTTCAATCTGGTTCTTTAACCCCCAAAAAGTCTAAATGTGTGATAGTCAATTCTTTGTGGAATCATGTAAGAACCTCTGCTGACTTTTTTTGTCACATGTAACTTTTAGATGCTTACACTCTATCATGTGATGCTCACCCCAGCAACTACTTTTCCAATCCCAGTTGCCATTCCCTTACCCAGTGCATCAGCCTGCCTCATGTCAACTGTGGTCAGTATGGAAAGGTATGAGCACAAATATGCACTCTGTACTAAGGGATAATGTAAATGCTCTAAACCGTCTTATTCAAATTCACTTTATTATGTTTTTCTTAGGTCAGTTATAGACATCAGTTTCCTAACATGGAGATTTTCGACTTTGGTGTTCATCCTGGAATTAGGTATAACAACTGGACACAAGGCGCCCACTTTAATGAACTGGGTGAGTTGGAGCATCACATCTTATCTATTTATTTAGCTGGAAAAATTAAAATAGTAATTACACATTGTTCACTTAAACTACTAACAAAACATTTAACTCATAGCTCATCCTATTGCTGAAAATATTAACAGTTTTTGGTACTGTTTAGAAAATGTGAAAAAAGCCTTTTTTAGTGTGGAACTGATGGAGAACTAAATAGATAATAATAATCCATTGTAATACATATACCTTTAACAGTGTATTTTAAAGTAAGCATTTTTTGATAGTAGGAGCCTGTGGAGTTGACATGACTTACATGGGAAAATCTCTTCCAGGTAGATTGTGCATTTTATGTTAACAAAATCTTATCAGTGATGTCCATCTAAAACTGCCTATCCTCGTTTTTTTTTCAGACATGGTAAAGGGCACAAGCTCTTCTTCTCTTGTCAGCTCTGAAAATCCATATGCCACAATAAAGGAGCCCCCTTCGCCAACTTCCAAAAACACTGAATGTAGCTATATGGAAATGAAATCAACCAACAGGAAAGATTCAGCATATGCAGAAATTAGCAATGGCAGTCCAACTAGAAGTCGGATGCTTGATGGACTTGGTAAGCAATTTATTGCTTGATTTGTTTTCATTTAACAATCTTCTATAAATGCAGTATGTATGCAGTCACTCTGGTGGTGGTACATTAGGTACGAAATGTGAGAGAACAATTTATTTTCTGTTAGTTATATGTTTTTGTGCTTTGTATTCATGTAATACATTTAGTCTCAAAAGAAAATGCTCTTTGCTTTCTTAGTGAGCCAAGGAATATTTTGCATTCATTTGTTCTTATGCTATATGTAGTGCAAGATACCAGTAAATGTATTTTTGATTTCAGCTATAGGTATAAAAACCATCCAACCCACTGGAGTAAGCTACATCCAAGCAAAAACCAGCCCAATCTCCTGTGATTATGACATTCTGCCACATACAGGAAGTGTGTCTTCGGAGTTCAAGTAGTTGGATTGTGAGTAAAGACACCAAGACTCAGGTCTAAGACCTATCAACTCTAATCTCTGGCTCCAGCTCTAGATGTTCTGCAATCGAGAACATTAAAGGCCTTTTTTCACATAAGACTAGGATGATTCATTACGCCTTTTATTCTATCTGTGACTCCTAAACATTACCTTAAATTCTGCCTTTCTTATCACATAGAATTTGTTTTTCACAGTAAATGTAAAAATGTATCCTTTTTTTAAAAGTATGAAATATTTAAAATACAAAAAGTAAAGCACGATTGAATTGCAGGTAAAATCTAAGGAGGAAAAAAATCATGCAACAATATACCATTATGAAAGTATGTAAATTAAATGCAAACATGGAATGGCAATTTCCTCACCTCTAGTAAGGTATTGAAACAAAGTCAACAAAAAAGGACATAACAAAAAATGTGTCATGTGCCCTTGAGCATAAAACATGGCGTGACTGCAAACCCTTGTCTGTGAACCCAACACTTCTTGAAGAGATGCCTCAAGTCATTGAGGTTCTTATGTACAACGTTATGAGCCTCTACACTCAGCTGATCCTATAGGTTATGGAATAGAGGTTCGACGAAAGCACAGACCACTCAGGTCGAGGTATTCCAGTGTCTAGCAGCGATTCCCTAATGGAACATTGTCATGTATTTATATTATCCTATTGAGACAATGTCTTTTATCATAAAGATAAAAACAACTCAGTTTGAACAGAAATATACAACTATTAAATGTGGTTTATTGAACAAAAGATGTCCTTGCAAAGACTTTATTAGTTTATGACTTGATTTGATTTTTGATAACAGATCGACTGTTTTGTCTCTAGGAAATCTGTCTGCAGCAAGAGGATTATGTTAGTATTAATGAGTATTAGTCCACTCTTTCTAATTGTTCATATTTTCATTTTCCTTAAAGTACTAGGTGATTTGATTTATTAATTAATCCCAGGCCTTAATGGCTATAGTTCTTTCAAAAATCTAATCCTTATCTTTCCTCATACAAACTGTTCTTAAACACACCTGAAACACTCCTTTTTTTGTTGTGTTCCGGGGTCCTTTGCTGTTTTTCTTTAATGTCGCCACTCACCATTCAGCCACCAGATAGCGTCAGACTCACCTTTCCCGGAGTTGTGTGCTGTCTTCCAGCAACATCTGAGTCCTATCTGTTCATCAGGCAGTGAGTAGTTAGACAGATCAGGCCATCGGAGGAGAAGATCCGAGCGGTACTGGAGTGGCCGCCTCCTGAGACCCGCAAACAACTACAGCGTTTTCTTGGATTCGCCAACATCGGTTCAACCGTAATTATAGCCAAACCGCCCTGCCATTAACCACCCTCACCTCTACCAAGATCTCTTTCAGTTGGACCCCGGAGGCTCGACTCAAGAACCTCTTCGCCAACGCCCCAGTACTCATCCAACCTGACCCATCTAAACAGTTCATCGTCGAAGTCGACGCATCGGATACTGGAGTGGGAGCCGTGCTGTCCCATATCTCCTCCCATGACAATAAAACTCACCCTTGTGCCTTTTTTCTAGCAGGTTATCTCCTCCGGAACGTAACTATGATGTGGGAGATCGTGAACTATTGGCCATTAAGTTGGCCCTGGAGGAGTGGTGGCACTGGCTGGAGGGAGCTGAACACCTGGAAAGAGTCTGGACCGACCATAAGAACCAGCTAAGATGCTTAACCCCCGTCAGTCACGTTGGTCATTGATTTAACCTTTCCATCTCCTACCGTCCAGGGTTCCGTAATATAAAGCCAGATGCCATGTCCCGTCTACATTCACCTGACACCTCGGGGAGAGTTCCAGCCACAATCCTCCCCCCTAACTGCACTGTGGCCGCAGTCACCTGGGAGATTGAGGATCTTATTAAGCAGGCTCAACTGTCCGAACAAGCCCCTGACTCGTGTCCATCTAACAATATCTACTTACCTACCTCCGTCCGATCCCGTTTCCTGCAGTGGATCCACTCTTCCAAGTTCTCAGGTCATCCAGGTATCAGTCGAAACCATTGCTCTCGTTAACCGTAAATTCTGGTGGCCCTCTGTTCACAAAGCGTAAAAAGGAGTACGTCCTAGCCTGCACCATCTGTTCAAGAAATAAATCATCCCATCAACCCCCGTCCGGTCTCTTTCAGCCTCTTCCCATACCGAAACGCCCATGGTCCCACATTTCCGTTGAGTTTGTCACCGTATTACCACCGTCCAAAGGCATGACCACCATTTCACCATTGTAGATCGTTTTTCTAAAGCGTGTCACTTGTTTCCTCTCCGTAAATTGCCCCCAGCCTTTCTGACCGCCAAACTATTGATCAAACATAGAATCCCGTTGGAGATCCTGTCCAACAAAGGACCCCAATTTATATCATCAGGTTTGGAGACGTTTCTATACCGCACTTCATCCGAAGGTTTCACTGACTTCTGGTTTTCATCCTCAGACTAATGGCCAAACTGAGAGACGAAACCAAGATCTACGTAGAAACCACACTCCGCTGTTTCACCTCATCCAACCCATCTGATTGGTGTCATTTCCTCCCTTGGGTCGAGTATGCCCATAATAGCCAAATTTCTGCCGCCACTGGCCTGTCTGCATTCGAAGCCTCCTTAGGTTATCAACCCCCGCTACTCCCGTCCCAAGAGACCAACATCTCAGTAACCTCGGTTCGCCACCACATCCGCCGTTGCCAGAACGTTTGGAGAACCACCATTCACAACCTCAACAGTACGGCCGAGCTATACAAGCGTCAGGCTGATCACAAAAGGATCCCGGCTCCTACCTAGAATCCCGGCTAGAAGGTTTGGTTGTCGTCCCGTGACATTCCCCTGAAGTCCATATCCAAGAAGCTTTCTCCCCGGTTTATCGGTCCCTTCGAGATCGAAGCCATTATCAATCCCTCTGCTGTCCGTCTCCGCCTTCCAGCCCCCGTTCACATGCATCCCACCTTCCGTGGTTCTCAAATTAAGCCCTTTCTGACCAGTACGCTGTGCCCTCCTCTGGAGCCCCCTCCTCCCACCCGTATTATTGATGGTCATCCGGCCTACTCTGTCCGGCGGATCGTGGACTCCCGTCGGCGGGGTCGTGGCTGGCAGTACCTCGTCAATTGGGAGAGCTACGGTCTGGAGGATCGTTCCTGGGTCCCTAGTTCCTTTATTTTAGATCCTTCCCCCATCTCGGATCACGGCTCTTCGCTCCCCTCCTGTTCGTCTAGGAAGCCAGGTGGCGACCGTTGGGGGGGGGGGGTACTGTTGTGTTCCGGGGTCCTTTGCTGTTTATCTGTAATCAGGCAGTGAGTACAAGAGGAGCTGACGGCCAGTACTTCGACCCCTGAGTGATAGCCAGTAACGGTACCTCTGAGCCTCCTAGTGTTAGTCTCTGTTCTCCCTGTTGATCTGATCTCCTAGTGATTGTTCCTGTTATTTTCTGTTGTCAAGTGTTTACCTGGAGACGCCCTGGATCCTTCTTGTGGCGATCTACCTGGTTTTCTGGACAAAACCTTCCTCGTGACGCTGTGGAACGTACCCACTGGTTGCCCGAGTTCCCGAACTCACCACCTCCGTCTGATTTCAAGCTCCCCCTGGATTCTCCGGCTGGCCATGAAAGCACCACCTCCGTCTGATTGCAAGTTGCGCCTGGATTCTCCGACTGGCCGTCGTGCCGCTCCTCTGACTACACTCTGCCTGAACCTATCTGTCCGCCCTCCATCACACTTTATCTTCAAGGACCTCGAACACCCTCAGCAAACCCCCCAGGATTCGCAACCCACTTCCACAAGTAAGATCTTCCCAATATCTGTCAGCATTCCTGTCTCCGACGGCATTGAACTCGCCACCTCCTCGCTGTGTTTTTCATAGTAAGCCGACCGCTCCGTGAGCCCCGCCTCTCTCTGTACCAGACCCGTTACCTCACCCTGTTCATTAATAATTTTGTAATAAATTCACTTTCACTGATACTTCCTCTCCTGTGTTGTGTTCTGCATGTGGGTTTGTAAAATAATCCCATCATGACATTTTTTTTTGTATCGTCTACCAGACCCTTTCTAGATTGCATTTCAGTTTTTAATCCGCTTTAGTGTTAGTCATTGATATCCAATATAGCCTTTACTATCTCAGACTTAATTGGCTTTGTCAAAAAATCCAGACACCTACCCACTATATAGCCCTGTAACAGTGATGCCCTATAACCCTCTTCTGTCTTACTATTTTTACAGAGTACTCTAAATCTGAGAAAAAATGTCATTATAGTGGGTGTTTATCAGACAATTCTGTCACAACTTTTAAAGAATCTTTTCCCTTTTATATTTTCTTTAGTATCTAACAGAAACATAGTGGAGGGCTACAATTTAATCTCATGCCCTACACAAATTGATACTCTTGTTTATAGTGTTACGTCCTTATTGCGAATTAGGCAAGGCAAGCCAAGGCAAGGCAAGTTTATTTGTATAGCACATTTTCGTGTACATGACAATTCAAAGTGCTTTACATAAGAAAAAAGATCAGAAAATGAAACAATAAAATCATCTTTGAATTTAAAAGAAATAAAATTAAAATAAAATAGTAATAATAGTACTCAGTTGCTATATGCACAGTTAAATAAGGCTGTTTTCAGCCTGGATTTAAACAACGGCAGAGTTGAAACCTGTCTAACCTCTTCAGGAAGACTGTTCCAGATTTTAGTAGCATAAAACTGGAATGAAGCCTCCCCTTGTTTGGTCCTGACTCTGGGCATCAGCAGGATGCCACTACCTGAGGTTCTCAGAGTACTGGCTGGTTCATATGGCTCTAACATGTCAGATATGTACTTTGGGGCTAAACCATGAAGAGACTTGTACACAAGCAAGGCTGTTTTAAAATCTATTCTTTGAGTGACAGGAAGCCAGTGCAGAGACTTGAGCACTGGACTAATGTGGTCATATTTCCTGGTTTTGGTCAGAACTCGAGCAGCAGCATTCTGGATGTTCT
>JAVLVB010000682.1:32354-47309 GCA_032876305.1 Orestias chungarensis | reverse complement strand
GTGCTGTCATCAATAAGTCTTCCTTGAGTAACTGTAGGGTCAGCTGTTGGCTTGGTACACCCAAGCCAACAGCTGACCCTACGGTTACTCAAGGGAGACTTATTGATGACAACAGAAAGGTCAAAGAAACCACAAAAATGGTCAGACAAAGCGACATCCACAACACCCACATTTAAAATAATAACACCCTTTGAGATAAGCACATCTAGAGTGTGTTCTTTGTTGTGTGTAGGCTTGTTCACATGCTGAGTTAGACCAAACATTTCAAGGACAGCAGTGAGTTCTTTACATTGTTTACCTTGGGCTGTATCCATGTGCACATTCAGGTCCCCTGTTATGACCAAACAGTCAAAATTAGTGCATACAATTTAAAGTAGTTCAGTAAAATTATCAATAAAACAGTTCTTTGGAGGTTTGTAGATGGTAATACAAAGAATGGAAGATTGTTTTGTATCCATTTTGAGTGATACATACTCAAATGATGAAAAAAACCCAAATACTAATTTATGAATGGGTATATTGTCCCTGAATATGGCACAAACCCCCCCCACCCCTCTGGTTTTGACGTGTTTCAGATAAAAAATTGAAGTGAGGTGGACTAGCTTCAATCAGGACTGTATCAGCTGTGTTTCCTCAAGCCATGTCTCGGTTAAAAACATAAAATCAAGGTTATGAGATGAAATCAAATCATTAATCAGAAAGGTTTTCCCTGCCAAAGATCTGACATTTAGTACAGCGAGTTTCAGCGTTTTACTGTTATTTGCTGACTGTGGCTGACGAGTAGTGAACACAAGATTTGAGATGGGTACAGACTGTTTTGGACTGTTTTGATGGCTGACTAATCGTTTTCTGTTACGTATTACTACAGGGATGAAGGAAGGTACTTCCACATCGGGCCCCGGCTTATCCTGGAATGAGCCATGGGTACATGCAGTACTGCTGCCTGGACCCGATGCATATCATATCAATCTCTCTGGGCTGCGTCTCTGTACACTGGAGAGGGAGTTGACATGAGGAGTTTGTGTTGGGGGAGGAGGAGGGCCAGGACGACGGTATGGGAAAGGACTGGGGCATGGGGTCATCCTGGTGGCAACACTAACCAGCTCCTTCATATGTTCTGTAAAATCCAGAAGAGGAAGAGATGGTGACGATGATGTTGATGAGGGCGGGTCCGCATTTCTGCCTTTTAGTGCAGGCGGTATCTCAGAGAGCCCCAGGAGGACGTCATCTGGAGGCGCAGGTGGAGGCTGGGGTGCCGCCGTCTCCGGGTAATCTCTGGGCTGCGTCGCATTCTTATCCTTAGACTGTCTCGCCCCTGTAAAAAGGTGGTAAATTACTCATAGAAGATTGGTTCCCTGGTTTAATTCAGAACTGCATACTTTCAAGCAGAACGCTAGCAAAATGGAAAGAAAACAACAAATAAGCTTACACAGTTAGGGAGGAGTCTATCGTACAGTTTTCCTCTATAAATGCTACTTGTAAGATACAACATAACATGCATTTTACGTCCTTCAGTACAACTTTACAATGTCTACAGTAACGATAGTTCCTTCTCAACTTGGAGATCATGAGTCCGTTTCACTTTTTGGGACTCCACGGGAGGACCCAATCAAAATACCATGCTCTCTATCTGACCCCCTCAGCTTTCACCACCAGGGATGGAAAACCACTCACGGAGCGTCCAAGTACAGATTCCATTCTGTGCAGCACACCGGTATCCATCTATGAGAATTCGAAATACTTCATCTGGTCGTTGGACTCTGCGAGCAAGCAGACGAACAATCAACCTGAAGATTCCCTCAGACCTTTTTGTATTGGAGTGCTTAAACACGGATTGCGGTGTGTTTAGAACGAAGCTAGCTCTACCCTTTAATTCTTGGTCAGAGAAAATGAGTGCAATTGAAGAGCATCTTTGTACCCTTTCCCGAATCTCACGTAGTTGGAGTGATGTTATGTCAGTGAAAAGAAAAAATTCAACTCTCACCCGCGGCCATATCACGTGTCCTATTCTAAGGACCCACCCACTACCCTATATATTTGGACGGGCTGGAGACGATCCTGACAGACTCATCTTCATCGCAGAAAAGACACAAATCGGACCCTGAGAATGACCGAAGCAAGAGCCTCGACAAAATGGTTGCCTTACTGGGACGACTGTAATCCAACATTGCAGAGCCTCCTTTCTCTTGACTCACCCGACTGTAGCAGTCGGGTGAGTCAAGAGAAAGGAGGCTGGGTAAGCTGGGTAAGCTGGGTAAGCTGCCTGGCTGGGTGACTGTACGCAGAAAGAATAGTCCCAGAACCCAGCTTTTGGCCAACCTGTTAACATTTCAAACTGATTTTCCCCACTCAGTGATACACCAGCTGAGGAACAGCTCCATAGTCAGAAACGTTGCTTTAGAGAAACCAGCAACCATAGTCAAATGTTTGCCAGGGGCCAGAACAGGCAACATAAAATCATACCTCAAACTGCTGGCTGAGGATAATCGTAAATACAGTAAGATTGTTATTCACGGTGGCGGTAATGACACCCGGTTACGCCAAACGGAGATCATTAAAATTAGTTCAACCGCTGGTTATCTATGTGGTGTCCAGAAAACGGTGTGGGTTACATTGATAATTAGAAAACCTTTTGTGGAAAACCTGGTCTGATCTGGAGAGACGGCATCCATCCCACTTTGGACGGAGCAGCTCTTCTGTCTAGAAATATGGCCAAATTTATTAACTCCGCAAATTTCTGACAAACCAGGGTCCAGACCAGGAAGCAGAGTCGTAGTTTAGAACTCCTCTCTGCGGCTTCTCTACAGTCACGGCCAAATCCAAATACATTAAAGATCAATCTAAAAATAGCTAATCCTGAAAATCTCATAAAGATAAAAACAACTCAGATTAAACAAAAATGTGTAACTTATTGAACATCAGATCTCTATCCTCAAAGTCCTTATTAGTTAATGATTTAATTCTTGATAATCAAATTGATTTGCTTTGTCTCACAGAAACCTGGCTGCAGCAAGAGGATTATGTTAGTGTCAACGAATCAACTCCCTCCAATTATTTAAACTTTCACATTCCTTGAAGTACTGGGAGAGGTGGAGGAGTAGGAAGCATTTTTCAATCAGATTTATTAATTAATCCCAGGCCAACTAATAGTTATAGTTCTTTTGAACATTTAACCCTTGGCCTTCCTCATCCAACCTCTAAAAGAATTAAACCACTTTTGTTTATTTTGTATCGTCCATGAAGTCCTTACTCTGAATTTATAGATCAGATCTAAGATTTTTTATCTGAACTAATGTTAAACACTGATAAAATCATTGTAGTGGGAGATTTTAACATTCATGTTGACACAAAAAATGACAGCCTAAATATAGCCTTTACTGCCATTTTAGACTCATTTGGCTTCACTCTTGGTCACACTTTAGACTTTGTGCTGACTTATGGCATTGAGTGTGAAAAAGTTATAGTGCTGCCTCATAACCCTTTCCTTTCTGACCATTTTTTGATAACTTTTGAGTTCTTTTTCACAGAGTACTTAAAATCTGAAAGAAAATGTTTTTATAGTAGGTGTCTATCAGACAATGCTGTTACAGCCTTTAAAGAATCCATTCCACCTCTAATTTCTTGAGTATTTCAGAGAAACCCAGTGTGGGGCAACAAATTAATTTCATGCCCTACACAGATTGGTGCTGTTGTTCATAGTATTACGTCATCATTGCGTACATTAGACAACGTAGCCCCCATAAAAAGCAAAGTGATTACTCATAGGAGGTTGGCCCCTTGGTTTAATTCAGAACTTCGTACCTTGAAGGAAAACACCAGGAAATTGGAGAAGAATTGGCGGTTTTCACTTTTAGAGGAGTCCTATTTATCCTGGAAAAACAGCGTGCTTCTGTATAAAAGGACCCTGCGCCAAGCTAGATCTTCATATTTTACTTTACTAATAGAGGCGAATAAGAACAATCCTAGGTTTCTTTTTAATACAGTTGCTAAACTTACGAGAAATGAAAACTCTGTTATATAATCCATTCTTCCAACTCTTAGCTGTAATGACTTTACGCAATTCTTTATTGATAAAATTGAATCTATTAAAACTAAAATTTATGGCATCCTACCAAACATAACTACTACCTCAGTAAGCAATGAGGCACTGAATGTGGCGCTGGAGCCTGATCTTTGTTTGAAGTGTTTTGATCCAGTTGAGCCTTCTGAGCTTTCAAAAATATTTTCTTCATCTAAGCCTTCAACTTGTATGTTGGATCCAATCCCGACAAAATTGTTAAAAGAAGTTTTTCCTATTATTGTTTCCCCCATTTTGGATCTGATTAATTTGTCATTGGTGAATAGTTTCCAGAGGCTCTTAAGGTAGCTGTAATAAAACCCCTACTTAAGAAACCTTCTCTTGATCAAGAATTACAGACCCATATCTAATCTTCCTTTTTATGTTAAATCCTTGAAAAATTTGTTGCTTATCAACTGAGAGAGCATTTTAAGAATAATGACCTATTTGAAGAATTTCACTAGGGTTTCAGAGCTCATCATAACACTGAGACAGCTCTCCTTAGAGTCACAAATGATATTCTCATGGCCTCAGACAATGGACTCGTGTCTATTATAGTTCTGTTAGTTAGGCTGGTTTAAATCGTATTTGTCTGATAGATCCCAGTTTGTTCATCTAAATGACAAATCTTCTCCCCATTGTAAGGTTACTTGTGGAGTACCACAGGGTTCTGTACTTCGCCCAATTCTATTTACTATATACATGCTCTCTATTGGTAAAATCATCAGACAGCATGGTGTTAATTTCCACTGTTATGCTGATGATACACAACTGTATTTATCTATAAATCGTTATGAATCCAGTTAGTTTGGTAGATTACAGGCATGTCTCGATAACATAAAAATGTGGATGACTTTAAACTTTCTGCTCTTGAACTCTGAAAAGACAGAAGTTGTTACCTTTGGACCAGAACCTCTAAAAAAGAAATTTCATAGTCAGCCATTTGACCTGGATAGTATCAGGTTGGCGTCTGGTAACAATGTAAATAACCTTTGGGTTATTTTTGATCAGGAAATGTCTTTCAAGTCCCATATAAAACAGGTCTGTAAGATTCCCTTCTTTCACCTTAGGAATATAGCAAAATTTGAAATATTCTCTTTAGGACAAATGCTGAAAAACTAGTCCATGCATTTGTTACTTCAAGGCTGGACTATATTTACTCTTTATTAACAGGAAGTGCACGGAATGCAATTAAAAGTGTACAGTTGGTCCAAAATGCTGCAAGAGTTCTGATGAAACTCTTGCTGCCAAACTCATTGTCAAACTTAGACTAGATTTTAAGATTCTTCTTTTGACTTATTAAGCCCTCACTAATCAAGCTCCATCGTATATCAGAGATCTGATTACTCCTTATTTCCCTAACAGAGCACAATGGGAGGCAGATCTTTTAGTTATCAGGCTCCTCTCCTGTGGAACCAGCTTCCAGCTTTAGTCCGTGAGGCAGACGCCCTGTCTAGCTTCAAATCTAGGCTTAAAACTTTCCTGTTTGGTAAAGAGAAGACAGCCTAATCTGGTTGGGGGAGGAACTCAGTCTTGACAGACGGTTCTCCTTTGCTCTACCTTCTTCATGTCTCACTCTATAGGGTTAGGTTATTTAAGTTTTTCTATAGTTATGCTGCTATAGGCTTAGACTGCTGGAGGACAATCTGACCACTTCTCTCTCTGCTACTTTCTTCCTTTGTCCAACATACTTAGTTACCGTTATTTCAACCTTGTTAACCTTTTGTTTTCTCTTAGTGTTCTTCTCTCCATAGTAACCACACCTGGTATGCCGTTCTGTTAGCTGAGACAGCTTCTTGGATGAGAACACGGGCTGAGATGCTTCCAGTGATGCTCTACAACTGCTGCTATAAACTCCTTTTTTTCAGTATCCTGTGCATCTATTTTAGTTTTGTGTCTTTTCAAACCCCCAGTCGGTCATGGCAGATGGCTGCTTGTACTGAACCTGGTTCTGCTGGAGGTTTGTTCCTGTTAAAGGGCAGTTTTTCCTCTCCACTGTCGCTACATGCATGCTCAGTATGAGGGATTGCTGTAAAGTCAACAACAACACAAGCCATTGTTTTGGTCTGCTGACTCCAGAGGAGTGAATGCTGCAAGTCAATGACTCAATGTAATCTGCTGGGGTTCCTTAGATTGGAAATCTTTTCTAATTGATTTGTTTATGATGTATCTTTGATTTTAAAAGTTTTTCTTGTAAAGTGCCTTGAGATGACATCTGTTGTAAATTGGCACTATACAAATAAACTGATTCTTGATTCATGTTATGTCACTGAAAAGAAAAATTCGAGTCTCACCCCCTCCCCTATCACGTGTCCTCTTTTTAGGACCCACCCACTATCCTATATATTGGGACGGGCCGGAGACAATCCTGACAGATTCACTCCTCATCTTCATCACTGCAAAGACACACATCGGACCCTGAGAATGACCGAAGCATGAGCCTCGACAAAATGGTTGCCTTACGACTGTAGTCAACCATCGCAGAGACTCCTTTCTCCTGACTCACCCGACTGCTACAGCATGGGTCGTTATTACCCGCCTTCCCTGGTTTTCTACTCACCCACTACGTCATTTGCAGCAGCGTCTCCGTCAAAGTTTTTACCTGATAAATCCTAAGCTGATCAAGAATAGAGGGAGCCACTTCAAACTACCCCTCAGACAGTAGAAGTGTCTGAAGACCAGGGTTATGTCTACATCCAACTTTCACCGGCGACTCCATCTTCACCGATTTCGCAAGAGAATGAAATTGATGGTTGGATTTCATCCACGGTCATCGAAACGGTGAAAACTGCAATACTTCATTTATCCTACGAGATCTGTTTAGATTTCACCGGATAAGCCTGTTATAGATGTAAAACAAAACACCCTAGTCTGAGACACCACCAATGCCAGGAGTTAGTGGAGGAGGAACAATTTTATCAAACTAACTTACACAGCATCATCAGCCGTCTCCAAACCCCTCAGCTCTTTCCTGCTATCCAGAATCTGCTAAAACAACGCAGTTTACAAGCAGAAAATATCAGTGTGAAAACAATCGGTGAGACGCTTTTATATGAACTGAAAACAACCAAACGATTATGCACCACCATTAAAGAAATGTATAAAAACATGAGAGACACTGACCATTTTCAACAGCTCGTATGTTTCTGAGGAGTATTCGGTGAAGTAATACCTTTTGTAATATGAATATATTTACTAGCAATCCCTTTTGTTTTACTATTAAACTTTTTCCTACATAACTATCATTTAGTATTAGATTTCTTTTACTATTAAACCTAATAAATGTTGTGTATTCTTTTTTTTTTTACATCATCTTTGCTGTATTCTAGGAACATAAATAGCCTCTTTTTTCTAGTTATAGACTGGTTTTTATTAGTTTCACTTGCATGATTCTTTAATATGAATACTGATTTACACTGACTACTGTATTTTTTGAAATTACTTTGTTGCTAATAAAACATGGGCTCCCTGATTTGGGTTTCTCATTATTTGATGAGAGGAAGTAGCGATGGCTGCGAAAAAGCTAATGAATAAGGTATACGTTAACCCATCTAACGCAGGTAGTTTTGTTGGAGTAGACAGGTTGCAAATAGTTTTGCAGTATGAAACGGGCAAGAAGATTCCTGCTAAAAAAGTACAAGATTTCTTATCAGAACAAGATAAATATACTTTGCATAAGCCTGCGAGAGTAAATTTTCCAGGAAATGGGGTTTTTGTGACCCAACCTTTAAAACAGTTCCAAGCTGACCTTTGTGACATGCAAGCCTTAGTGAAGCAGAATGGCTATAATTATTTCTCAACAGTCATTGATATATTTTTAAAAATGAGCCTATGTACATTTTTTAAAGAGGAACACTGCCGTGGAGGTAGTGAAGGCTTTTGAATCAATTTTTAAAGAGAGTCAGATTCCTAAAAAACTCCAAACAGATGCGACAAGGGAATTTTTTAATAGTAAGTTTAAGTCTTTAATGGATAAGCAAGGCATCGTGCATTTTGCTACAGCGAGCAAAACAAAAGAGTCTGTTATTGAGAGGTTTAACCGCACATTAAAAACAAGGATGTGGAGATGTTTCACAGCAAATAACACACGTCGTTTCATCAATGTCTTACAAGACTTCGTGAAAAGTTACAATCACAGCTATCACTCGAGTATTAAAATGACCCTTATGGATGTAAACTCAAAAAATGAATTTCAAGTTTTCCAGAACTTGTACGGTACTACCACCAGCAGATATTGCAAAGAATCAAGGTTTATGTTTAAGCAGGGGGACCTTGTCAGAATATCCGGGGTAATTGATAAGAAATATGAACAGAGCTTCACAAATGAAGTGTTTACAGTGGTTAAGATGATACCTCGATCGCCACCTGTGTACAATTTTAAGGATTTAGACGGTGAGCCTATTGAAGGTTTCGTTTTACACAGAGGAGCTTCAGAAAGTAAAGTTGTCTAAAGATAAGATGTATCAAGTGGAAGGGATTTTAAGACGGCGCACTGTTAGAGGGGTTGAACAGGTCTTTGTATGTTGGAATAATTGGCATGAAAAAGTCTGTAGCTGGATTAAAGAGTCTGAGCTCCGTGATGTATGAATGCACCCTACGTTAAACCATATAGTTAATACGCCAACATGCAGCGTGGAGTAGAGGACGAAGGATTTTATGTTACCTTACCTTCCAACGCCGTTCTAAATGTCTTTAAGCATAATACAATTTCTTCCTTTCGTGTGAATTTAGCGCATCATATCAATTTAGAAGGGTTGTGGCAGGTGTTCTTGACAGAGATTACCTACCCTCATACTTGGCATAATGTTCCAGAAGAATCGGCCTACTTTGAATGGAGGAAACATAAGGATGAAAAGTTATTTCATTGGAATAATATGCACGGTTATTACAAGGATTTGGCGGCAATTTAAAAAAGAACTCGAGAGCAATTTTAGAAGAATAGACTCAGATATTTATTTTGATATGAAGAAAGCCTATAAATACATTATACGTCCAAGCGGGTGCTCAGTACCATTTCCGTTTTTATGCACCCATTGCTTACGTGCCAGGTGTCAATCTGGGGGAATGGATCAGGTTCAATAAGATACATGCGCCCCACCCAATGGACATAAAATCAGGGTTTTCTCAAGTGCATTGTTATAGAAATTTAGTGGAACCCCAGATAGTAGGAGATGCATACGCCCCTCTCCTTCGAACTGTTAAAGTTGAGGGTGGTTTTGGTGATATAATCACCCAGATCTTTAGTCCGGCGGATTATCTCCCTGTTACCAGGAATCATATATAGATAGAGATTAAAACGGATCAAAATATTCCAGTAAATTTCACGTATGGAAAGGTTATTGTAAAACTGCATTTCCCACCCGTTAGATCACAACAGGGACTAAGATGATGTACGTATGAATGAAGAAGAAAACTGTAATGTTACATCCTTTTACGAACACTTTTTCCATTCTTGATTTCATCCTGTTTTAATCCATCAAATTTGGGGGAAAGAATAATCTTCTTTCTTCTTCCACCAAGAGACTCATCTAAGCTTTTCTCCAAACCTGTTGGCTCTGTCTTAAATCGTAGGTATTGTTCACGGGCTTGGGGGTTATTAATAGATAAAACTGGTATGTTCAGTTCATTCAGAGTATGGAGGAAATTACTCCAACCGACCGGTTTGGATGTCTGAAGTTTCCTTTTAAAAGGTATCAAAAGGTTTTTAAGTGAGTCAAGCAGATGAGAGCCCCTTGCAACGTTTCCTCGGTGAATAAATTCTCCTCAGGATGTCCATCCACTGCTGCTCTTAGATAGTTTTTTCAAAATGTACTCAGCATTTTTCCGGTCTCTTTCAGGAAGGGTTTTTATTACCTCAATCACTTTTTCATCCAATTCAGATTGATAAGGTTTAACTGTAGAATCCACCTCTTCCTGGGTTCCGGATTCACGTGCAGGACCGTATTGCAGGGTCACAGATACTCGAGGTTCTCTACCCGACCTTGTTTAATTAGGGTCAGGTATCGTTGCAATAAAGAATCATATTATTTTATTTTCTTGTATGAAGTCAGTCCTGACTCATTCAATACAGCTCTCATTTTAGAATCCAAATCCTCTTCCGCCGTTTGTGTCAAGCGTTTAAACTGATGGGGTGAAATCAGAAACATCCTTTGAGACATCTTAGCTTCTGATAAGTCCACCCACTACCTCCCAAATCATAGGAGAAAGGGCTGCTAAGATTGGGAGAATAAACCCTCCTCCTTGACTTTAGAGAGCAAGCTGCTTACGTTTTAAACTGGTTGTTTTGTTAGCCAAAAGCCTGATAATTTTTTTCTGTCTTTTCAGCTTCCGATGTTGTGAAGGCGTCAGTTTAATGTTACCTTTTAAAAAATTTAAAGCAATCTCGCACAAGGTATTGAGAAAATCAGGATAGGAGTGTGCAAGAATATCTTTCCGGTTCTGTGGAAAAGCGTGATAGAGAGCCCTGAGTAAGGGGGCATTACTTTTTAAGCGAGCAGACATGGTAACTTACTTTATTTTAGGTACATCGACAACCAGCCACTGATGAGAAAGTATACCTGTTCTCAGTCTGTAACGATCTGGACAGGCAGGGGTTAGATCAACAATTAAATAACCATGAGCTTCTTTATGTGGATCTTTAAAATTCGCCAGGAAGAGAGCCTTTGCAGACGGAAATATTTGACGTGCTAGGATGTTTGCTTGTCTCTAGGGTTATTAAACAACACCATATAATTACTGTTTAGACTAATGGTGCAACTGTAATTTCCTTGATTAAATACAGTTTGAGTTAACATCAGGACGCTCATATTACGATGATGTCTGAACTGTGTAAAAACTTAACGACTTCAGGATGATCTGACGCTTGGAAAATGACATGATCTAAAATAACCAGATGACTTTGATCAGGAGGAAACAGACATTCATCTTCAAAAGAATCAGGCAGGCCTTCAATGAATTTAATCTTTGTATTTATTTTTTGCAATTTGGCATACATAGGTTGAAACAAAGTGTACACCCATACAATGTTATCAGGCATTAGATCCATTACATGGTTATAATTTTCCAACATAGTTTTAACAAAAAAAGTTTTTACACACCCACTCTGACCCACAATCATACATGAGAAAGGTGTCTTGAATCTAGAATTAAAAAAAAATTTCTGTACATCTCTTGCACAATGCATGATTTTATTAATTTTTTTTCCCTTCTTACACCCTAGTAACCAAAAGGTAAAGTTATCTCGTCAGGGAAGAGTCGTCTCTTATCATACACCACACAAAACGTTTTGAGAAATGTCGCATTCTTCAGCACAAACCTCTTTTTATGGCTGGGGAGTTTCTATGACACCGTCCCGAGACCCATCTAAGTAACCTTCCACCAGCTCGCTCGTGCTGTCGAAATTGATCCTCTCACTGCATTCATGGGTCTGAGTTATGCCTTTAACTCGGATTACAACTTTCTTCTGGTTTTTAGTCTGGTAAGCGTAACTTTTGGGTCCAGCTGCAGCAAATTCCTGAATTTATTCACCTCCCAGCTCATCTGTTAAATCCCCAAGGTAATTACCCAGTTCCAAAGGAGTCTCACCTTCTTTCAGCACATAGATTAGACTGTCTGTGTCTATGTAGAGAACTTTCTCCTGCAGGCGCTCTAAACAAGTCAGAAGCTTTAACCGTGCATAGGCTGTGGTAAATGCAGCAATAAACACATTATATACATTGTTTGGAGGAGTAATGCACTTCTTGTTGTATTTCCATTGCACCATACACACCTCAGGATTGAGGAAGTGGAAGTCGTTAACGACGTATTTACCTGATAAGGGAAACTTGAAAACATTCTCAGGGGCAGTGACCATGCTGGTCTGGGCTAAATCAGCTCTCTGGGCGAATTTTCCCCAAAAACAGTTGAGTCATAATTTGGCCACTTGTCGTTTTGCTGATTCAACTCAATTTTGTCTGCATCTAACTGAATACCCTCATGTTGTTTGTAGTGAGCCACATACCTTGACCTGCTCTCCTGATCTACAGCTTCAGCCGGATAGCCAGAGGCTTCTTGTTTACCCTTTAGAAATGTGTGGATGTAACCTTGAAAGATTGAGCAACAGTGTCTTGGAAAATGCCAAACCTCTGTGATTTTTGCAATGCGGGAACCACATTCCAGAGCTTTTTGAAACTCTAGACTCACCCAGACACCTGTGAGAGCCCTCTCTTCATCGTTATGGTTGCAGAGACCTGTCTGATGATTTATTTCAGCACAGGTACGGCACAGAGTAAACACTAGTTTACCTCCAGAAGTCCTGTAGGCGAGAATAGGGAAAAACAGACCTCGCGGAGGATACACAGTTGCTTCAACGAAACCGAAATAGCTGCGGGGGTCATAAAAATCCCTGAAAATGATAATGCCCTAGAGGATAGGGGAAGCTGCAGTTCACATAGGGGTAGAGGGAGATGAAGTCCACATAGTGTACAGTTTCACCAGGTCCTGCCGTGTACCTCAACCGTAGGGCACAGGTTTTGCCCACAAACAGAGCTTGTCGGGGGGAGAGGGGTTCTGGAGCAACAAATTTCTTGAGAAAATTGATCACCCCAGGATGTGATTTTTTCATCTCACACCACTCATGTTCCCAAAGAACCTCCAAACGCACACCATAAACAGACTGTAGAATCCTACCCCTCTCAAGGGTGAATCTGCTCGAATGCAGTTGCTCTCAGAAGACATTTATCATGCGGTAGAAAACATTTGTTCACGCACCCGTGGAACAGATACCCATGAAACTCAAAAACAACCTTTTCACCGTTGATATCAGCGTAACCATCAACGTAAAATGGCCCGATTTTTCTCTCCCCAGCATTTAACGCGTGTTGTATGTAAATCTTTTTACTGCTCATCATCCACTCCAGCCATTGGATGGATGCAGTTGAGAAAGTCTTACAGCCACGTTTTTAATCTCCAGGCGAGGGAATTGTTAAAGCTTTTGGAGGAAGGAAATTGGTTACAAACACCCTCATGCATGCTGAGGCGATTGTAATGCATTTAAAAGGATCCACATGGGTCTCCTCGAAGAATTGATCCCTTAATCTAACACATCCCTCCTGGAGAATTAAAACATTGCGACGGCAATACTCAAGAGCTTGTTTTTCAAAATCAAAGACCTCTTTGGATGCCTTGCTGTACCATTCACTAAACTGTTCCTGCTTACCAGGATTCATTAGTTTCACCTCATAGCACTCTGGTGGAGGAAATGGACCCACATACTGCAGATGCTGTTCTGAGGAGAAAAGGTGTGGAAAATGACCTTTGACCTGGTTAGTGAAACGCAAAGCTTTCGGCACAGCACTCAGTTTCATGGCTAAAAATGACAGACTATCGATGAATCTCAAGCTGTAATCACAGTCTGTAAAACACAGGATTTTGCTTCCCTGCATGATGAGTCGAGGTTGAATACCTAAATGTATCATAGCACTAAGGATCATGTAACCGTCATATCCATGTGCATTGTGAGCAATGAAAGTCCAACCCTTGCACAACGGCCTCCTGAAATTTAAAATACATTTCTGAAAACAGTCTAGACCGTAAGCATGCCATTGTACACCAGTCAATGTTTTAGCACAGACCAGAAAGGGCACATGTACCCCCCTCTCATCAAAAAAGGTTCTGTTACAATCTTCACAATGATGTGCGTTATGATTGTCATACCCACTGAAGCAGTAGGAAAAGACATGCTTTGACCCAAAAAAAACTTTGAGGTTTTTTATTCCGTAATAATGTTTTTTGAAAAATAATTAAAAGAGAGGCTTTGTACGATCAGGAAAGTCAGTCTCAAACTTAGTCAGAGCAGAATCGTGCGTGGTTCTGAAGAATACTAAAATTTTTCTGTTTAGAATGTCTTCAAATTTACCAATATCGCTGAATTTAACGGATGTCTGATCAGTAAGACCTCCTTGATTTTGCCACTCTCTCCCTTGTTCTATAGCCTGTTTGTCGTTAAAGTGGGGATTCGACAGATATGCCAAACTTATTGCAAAACAAAGATGGTTATCCATATTTTGTGTAAAATATAGATGGTGCTCCGAGGCGACAGAACAGCTGACTGTGAAGTGCAGACCTCAGTATTTGCATCGGGAGTTTACGGCTGTGTTCGTTGTTGCTGTTTACACAGCGCCGGATGCTAATGCTAACAACGCGCTGAAGGAGCTACATGACAACATCAGCTCGCTTCAGAACAAGCACCCGGAGGCTTTCTACGTGTAGCGGGGGACTTTAACCACGTAGAACTGACGAACTGCCTGCCGAAGTTTAAGCAGCATGTGAACATTCCAACACGTGGAAATAACACGCTGGACCGTGTTTACACCAACATAAAAGACGCATACAGAGCCTTCCCCCGCCCACACCTCGGGCTCTCCGACCACATCTCCGTCATGCTGGTGCCTGCTTACAGTCCCCGGCTGCGACGCTCTAGACCCACACAGAGGACCATCACTGTGTGGCCCAGGGACGCCGACGCCGTGCTGCAGGACTGCTTCGGCTGCACAGACTGGCAGGTCTTCAGGGAGGCTGCTGAGTGTGAGGGGGAGCTGGACCTGGAGGAATAGAAGTGTGTGGAGGATGTCACCACCACCAAGACTGTGACTTGCTACCCGAACCAGAAACCCTGGCTGAATGCAGAGGCACGTTCTCTACTGAAAGCCAGGGATGCTGTGTTTAGGTCTGGTGACTCACAAGAGCTCAGGAGGGCAAGAAGAGAGCTGACTGCAGGAGTTAAGAGGGCAAAAGCTGCATATGCTCAGAAAATCCAGGGACACTTTTCCTCCCAGGATCCACAGAGCATGTGGAAGGGCATCAAGTGCATTACAGACTACAAACCTAAAACTGCACAATGCCCCAAAGACCCCTCCCTG
>JAVLVB010000682.1:0-21502 GCA_032876305.1 Orestias chungarensis | reverse complement strand
AGGAAGTTCACAAAATGCAATTAAAAATCTACAGTTGGTCCAAAATGCTGCAGCAAGAGTTCTGATGAAACTTAAAAAGAGAGATCATATCTCCCCTATTTTAGCTTCCCTTCATTGGCTCCCTGTCAAACTTAGAATAGATTTTAAGATTCTTCTTTTGACATATAAAGCCCTCACTAATAAAGCTCCATCGTATATCGGAGATCTGATTACTCCTTATGTCCCTAACAGAGCACTTCGCTCTCAGACTGCAGGTTTACTGGTGGTTCCTAGAATCTCTAAAAGCACAATTGGAGGTAGATCTTTCAGTTATCAGGCTCCTCTCCTGTGGAACCAGCTTCCAGCTTTCGTCCGTGAGAAAGACACCCTGTCTAGTTTCAAATCTAGGCTAAAAACCTTCCTGTTTGATAAAGTTTATAGTTAGGAAGAGGTAGAGAAGACAGCCTAATCCGGTTGGGGAGGAACTCAATCTTGACAGACGGTTCTCCTTTGCTCTACCTTCTTCATGTCTCACTCCATAGGGTTAAGTTATTGAAGTTTTTCTATAGTTATGCTGCTATAGGCTTAGACTGCTGGAGGACAAATCTGACAACTTCTCTCTCTGCTACCTTCTTTCTTTGTCCAATCTACCTAGTTACCGTTATTTCAACTTGTTAACCTTTTGTTTTCTCTTAGTGTTCTTCTCCCCATAGTAACCACACCTGGGCTGGCGTTCTGTCAGCTGAGACAGCTTCTTGGATGAGAACATGTGCTGAGATTCTTCCAGTGAAGTTCTACAACTGCTGCTATAAACTCTATTATTTCAGTATCCTGTGCTTCTAATTAACTTTCTGTCTCTTCAAACCCCCAGTCGGTCTTGGCAGATGGCTGCTCTTACTGAGCCTGGTTCTGCTAGAGGTTTCTTCCTGTTGAAGGGGAGTTTTTTCTCTCCACTGTCGCTACATGCATGCTCAGTATGAGGGATTGCTTTAAAGTCAACGACAACACAAGCCATTGTTTTATGTCTGCTGATTCCAGAGGAGTGAATGCTGCAAGTCAATGACTCAATGCAATCTGCTCGGGTTCCTTAGATTGGAAACTTTTTAAATCGATTTGTTTATGATGTATCTGTAAGGGTGAGTTTTCTGTTCATTTCTACAGGTGGCCACGAGGGGGTCACCAGTGCTCTCTTCCATGCTGGAGCTCCGTCCTGCCCAGGTGCTTCTGGTTGGCGCTGATCAGCTGAGCCAGTATAAGAGGAGTGGTGGATCAACTACTCGGCGCTTGAGTGTTTGTTACCATCGGTAAACTCTTGTCTCAGTGCCACGCTAGTTCCTAGTGCTTCCTCGTGATTATCGTAGTTTTCCTCGTAGTAGTATTTCCCTAGTCTATATATTATAAATCATTGTAAACCGTTCTCCTGAGAGTCTCTGTTTTATGTGGGTCAGGAATTTAAAACCCGACATGACAGAACACTCAGGCGAAATAGACCCACAGGAGGCCCTCAGGAGAATTGTTTCGGATCAATCCACCATGCTTCACTCCCACGAGTCAGTCCTCCGATCCCTATCGGAACAACAGGCCATTTAATTTAAAACCCGACATGGCAGTATCTTTGATTTTAATTGATTTTCTGTGAAGTGCCTTGAGACGACATCTGTTGTAAATTGGCGCTATATAAATAAACTGATTCTTGATTCTGACAGACACCTAATATAATGAAATTTACTATGATTTGGAGTATTTCGTAAAAAATAAACTAAAAGTTTGTAAAAAATAAACTTTTAGTTTCAGTAAACTTTTAGTTCATTTTTATGAAATACAACAGAGGGTTGTGAGGCATTACTGTTCCTTTTTTAAACCCAATGCATACTGTATGTTAACACAATGTCTAAAATGCGACTTAGGGAGTCGGTAGGTATCTGTATGTTTTGAGTGAAGCTAATTGAATGTAAAATAACAGTAAAGGGTATATTTAGGCTCACACTTTCAGTAAGTTAATAATCCTTTTTAAGGGGCCTATGTCGTCTGATGCTGTATGCAGTCAAGATGCAATGCTATGGACAAGAGTATCAATGTCAACATGAGTGTTGACATTCCTACTATTATTTGGTAGAAAATCTGATCTAAATCAGAATAAGGAAATCAGAAAAAAAACATTTATTACATATAAAATTATCACTAAAAGGGGTAGAAGAGGAGCTAAACATCTGACAAAGAGAGCAAGAAAACTTTTAGTTTATTTTTACGAAATACAACAAAGGGTTGTGGGGCATTACTGTTCATTTTTTACACCCATTTCATATGTTAACACAATGTCCAATGAAATGTGACTTAGGGAGTCGATAGGTATCTGGATTTTTCGAGTGAAGCTAACTGAGTCTAAAATAACAGTAAAAGGGTGTATTTAGGCTTTCACTTTCAGTAAGTAAGTAATTCATTATTTTAAGGGGCCTATGTCGTCTGATGCTGTATGCAGTCAAGATGCAATGCTATGGACATTATTATCAACTTAAAGAGTTACAAATGTTTAAACTTCAATGATTTTTTTTGTACAATTATTTGCTGTTTTGAAATGCCATTTATCAGAAGCTACTCTATCCAGTATTTGGTATATCTTTATTGTGACGAAAAATACAGTATTTGGTATATCTTTACTGTGACGAAAAATACCTCAGTGATAAGGCAAATAATTTTCTTGATGTTTAATGTTTATGGGTTCTAGATGTCTGTTTTCTCAAAAAGTAATTGGTAATTATAAATGTAATATGGGTTTTTAAAATTCCAAAAACAAACCAATGGCACACAGGTAATAACTAATGTTATTAACAGTGTTTAAACCCACGTTAGGCTTCAAGGTATTTTAGCTGTTTTAAACAATAAATTTTCATATTTCTGTTCAAGTTGCCATCTTGTGAGACATGTTGTAAATCTTCTATGTTAGTGTCCCAAAATACTAAAACTAGCATGGTGGTGGCTGATAATTTGTGCAAATGTTTTTGATTTCTAATTACCTCTTCTAAATAAGGTTTTATCTTCACTTCTGCTGTCCTTCATGATTGTTTGAAGCATATACCAAACATTCTTAATTTAGTCTGAAACTAATCTAAATTAATTCACAGCTAATGTTGTGTTATTTCCAAATTTCATAAGTAAACTCTTAGTCTTCAATCATATATAGGCATAATGAATGTGACAACACAGGATATCATTCTACAGGTTATTTTATTCTTACATATTTTAGCATTGCTGTGTGAGATTTGTATACATTTAGGTGGAACTAAACAAAACTATTGGAAAAGTACTTTTGGCTTTATTTCTCGATTTCTCTCAAATAATCCTGGTTTTTCAACATTCACAGCTCATATTGAACTATGATAACACTTTTGTTTCCTTTTTTTGTTAGCATAATTCTGAATTTCAGTGTTTTAATTTTTGTACTTTTTTAGTTTTAATAATTGGAAGTTTGATTTTTGTTGTTGATAAACTCTGATTTGTTAATGCTGTTCCAAAAGCCACCTTATTCAACTTATTCTTCCACTTACTGTTATTTCATAGCAAGTAGAGGGCCATGTCATGGACCATGTCCAATGAAAACAACAGAGAATTAGAAATCAATAATTCAATAATCAAATAATTCATCTATAGAAAAAACATTAATCTATAGAAGATACATTTAAGTGCATTTTTGCATTGTTAAATGTTGCTTTTCCCCCCAAAAATTCAAAACTGATCACCACAGGAGGGCCCTGGGTGATTTAGCTGCTTGGATTTGATTAAAATTTCAGAAACTTGAAAAAATAAGAGTTGTTGTAAATACCCAACCTTATATTGACACTACACACAGTGAAGAAAATGGCAACCGAAGTCTTTAATAAATTTGTATGTATAACGTTTAACTATGAATAATGTAATCAATTACTTTTCTATGTCTATACTTTTTACTTCAACTTAAATTTAATTATATGTGTATGCTGAAAACCTTTATGTGTCTTTTTCCTTTTCTTTCTGGGATCGCCAGAGGTGAGACAGTACAACGGAGCAGCCAGTGTCGAGTAACCTTTCTCATAGCACCTGTAGTACACTGCAAATCCTAAAAATTAAAGAACCTCTTTACAATTCGTGGGATCTGTACTGATTCCCTCTGCAGACACAATGTGTCCCAGATAGTGCACCTCCTTATTCACCAACTGGCACTTTGAAGGTTTTAGCTTCAACCCCTGTTCCTTCAGTCAACCAAAGACCAACTGAGACCTCGAATGTTTTAGAAAATATTATGAGGTCATCAAGTTAAATGAGCAGATGGGTGAAATTGAGGTCTCCAAAGTGAGCATCTGAAAAATGAATGGGGAATTCTGGAGCCCAAATGGCATTCTGTCGGCCTCAAATAGCCCCATGGGTGTGCTGAATGCAGTTTTATGTTTATCCTGTTCTGCCACTTCCACTTTCCAGTTACCCAATGTAAGACACAATGTGGAGAAGTATTTAGCTTGCCTTTAAACCTTCCTGAATTCGTGGCAGAGGGAATGCATCATCTGTGTTGCAGGAGTTCAGTTTTATGTAATCAATACAGAGCCTTAATGACCCATTTTTCTTGTTAACAATCACGACAGGTAATCCAAATGGACTTTTACTTTGTTGGATAACTCCTGTGGAATTGTAAACATTTATATCCATGTTTCTTTCATATATATCCATGTTTCTTTTCATACTAGAAGTGTGTGCATATAACAAAGAGCTATAAATTCCTGATAAGGCCTGTTTATTATCTCTCTGAGGAGCTGAGTTCAGAGGGGCATGGGAAGGGGGCGATCCATCGATCCCTAGCAATAAATCTGTTAGTTGGGGGGTGAAACCAGATGGCAAAGTTGTACTATCTTTTCTTCCTGTGTCTGCAGACTGATAGGGATCAGTGAGGGGTCAGCGAGGAGGGGGAATACCGGTTTCTGCAACAGTTTGTGTAAATCACATGTGATTTGTTTTATGACTCTGTATACTCCCTACTTTCAATAAAATAGCCTGATGCAGAAGTAGAGCTCAGACCCGAGTAAGCCGTTGCACTAGAACGGCCTCGGCTCTCCCTTTCTGCAGAAAGGACACTTGGACGATCCGCAAGACGTTTTTTGACTGAGTAGGATCTGAGTTTATATCTTTTATTTGAACATTGTGAGAACCTGAATACGCTGTCCTGAGATCAACCAACCTGGGGAAGTCAAGGAGGACTTCAACACTCCTGCAGCTTCCATCTCTGTCAAGAGGTTTTTCACCTCCTGCCACTGAGAGATGTGGATCTTACGATATGGGAGTCGAAATGGCTTTAAGTCCACCAGAGGATTTTCATGCTGCACAGTTTTAGTGTGGCCATAATCCATAGAATTCTGAGAAAACATCCACATTCTTCTCCACTTGTTTTCTGAGGAGGTCACGCTGGTCTTTGTTTTTGACTCCTGCTCCAGCCAGGTCCACCTAAAAGTGTGCCACCACTTGCCCCAGACTGAGACACACCCCTTCATTCATTTCACTGTGGTGTTTACCTTTTTTTTTGGTCAGAGGATTCAACCACTTTGTCCACCAAGAAGGCTGTGGCCAGCTGCGTGTTTGGCTTAATAGTGATGTTTTTCTGGGACACATTTATGACTCTAACTGGAGCATAACCCTTCCTTACATGTGCAAGCACACTGGCCACAAGTAGATCTTGGGGGAATTGGAGTGGAGAATGGCCTTCAATCAGAGCTGTTTTTCTTTGAGGGCATGCTTTAATCCTACATTTTAAATCCACCTATTTGCCGCCTGGGATACAGACAGCATGCCCTGTAGAGATAGCCGGGCCAATCATAACATAAGTTTGATCTTGTTCTGTGTTTTTCACACTTGCACATTCATTAGCTGATGGCTCTGTAGAAAGCCACCATATGTTGCTTGGGTGGGGCGCTGACTGATACTGTACCTCCAAGAGGCATCTACCTGAGGGTCAAGATGGTATGTACCGGAGTACATGGCAACAGGTGGGGGTGGAGGGACTCCCGAGGAGTAATATGTATTGAGTCTCAAGGAATTTCTCTGCATTAGCTGTAATCTACTGTCTTGCTTGAGAAAAATGTGGTTGGGAGCTGCATAAGAGGCAGGCTGGGCAGTAGGAACAGTCAAATTGGAGGTGCAGGCAGTTGCGGCAGATATGTTGTTTTTTTGTGCTTCCCCCTAAGTGGAGCTCTGGTAGATAGTTGCAGCAGGCAGGGGGAGCCCGGAATGTAGGTCTGACCTCAGATTTTGTTTAGGACTGTACAGCAGGGGCAAAACCACTGACCTGAATTATTTTCTGTATGTGTCTGCTGAATGCCTGGATGAATGGGTTGGAAGGGACGATTGGATCATAAGTGCTGTACGCTTGATCCCACAACCTCGCATGTTTGGTTACTAACCACCAGACGCAGTGTGCTAGGCTGCTCTACAAAATGAGACCCATTTTGCAATCTGTTAAGTTACCCTTGCTGAACAAGATGGGCTGGTGAAGCTGAGACAGGAGGAAAGGATGGCTGCGGGGGAACCTGGTGCTGGTCACTGTAAAAAGACAGATGAGGATGGCGGGGATAAGTAGCAGGCAAACAGGAAAAGAGCAGCAGTTTTTAAACAACACTGAAGTTGCTCGTGCGACAAAAGAAACTAAATGGACCTGAAGTCAAAGCAGCAGTGGTCAGTGGAGGAAACAAACCTCCTGCTCGCAGTGTGGTTCTCCACCGAATTGAAAAAAAAAGCTTCAAGGACCAAACTGGTGTTCCAATGCAACCAGCAAGATATGGCTCTGGGAGGGTCTGAGCGCAGTGCTAAGCAAATTATAATCCGTACCAGAGTCGCCAAACCATCTACCCATCAGTATGTCTCCCTGGCAATCACACCCTTTAAGCACAGATTTGAAACATTGGCCCGAAGAAACAAGAGGCCATTTCTCCCATTAAAGGGGACATGCGAGAAATGTGAAATAGTTCTTGAGATGCATAGTTTGTTATACAACGCACAAGAAATGGGCTGCCTGAAGGCTGTTTTTTTGGGATCTTGAACAGGGTTATGTTTGGTTTTATTTAGCTATTTATTTTAATATATGCCCAAATTAAAATAATATTTTTATTTTAAGTAATATTTTTGTTTTTAATAAAAAGGAAATTTTATAAAATATGTTATAAATGTTATTCACGTTATATTGTTATGATACGTTATCATAAATGGCCCCTTGAGTCACTGAAAAAAAAAAAAAAGTGGCCCCTCATCATTTCCATTTGAGTACCCCTGCTTTAAATGGTCAGCTGGAACAATGTACACACTTCAGATTTTAGAATCAGAAAATATAACATTACTCTACATTACACTTCACTAAACTCTTAACAGGATATGCTGGAAAAGGGGTTTACTGTACCCACATTTAAACTGGAGTCACAGTCTACAGGAATTAAGTAAAATATTTATTTTCTTCAAGGACCACAGTCCGGGTCATGGCACCAAGATGTAACCCAGGCTTTCACTCGGTGCACCTGCGGTTTTTGGAAGGCACCCAGGACTCTGCGGTGTGTTTTGTTGAAGGTGGGGTGCGTTCTGCGCAGAAACAAAGGCACCAGACACAGGGATGAACTTTGTTGAGAAACCTTGAAGTTTTACTTCTTCAACCTTACAGACAGTGGAACGTACTGTCAGGAATATGGCTGCTGCACACACAAAAACACCCTCTGAACTACGGTGTCCTACAAGGAAAAACAAATCAAAACTAACTCCACTAACAGAGAATACACAATACAACAGCAAACTGTTTTGGCCTATTATGTCACTACCTTACATATACCTCTGTTGGAAAAGAAGTTATGTAACATGAACATTTTCACATGTGGCCATGCTATGACCACAAAGCAATTGTTTTTAATGTAGTTAATAAGTGGAAGTTGAATTAATGTTGCTGTGCATCTACTCTTACAATGGCTTTTTACTTATTTTAAAAAATCACTTAAGATAATGTTAGGTTATTAGATCTTAAACACATCATTACAACTCCGACTATGTTTTTCATGAGTTTTAAAGACAATAGAATAAATGTATTTCTTAAACTTTTTCTATGTTATCATTTTATGGGAAATAAAACAAATTTTCAATTGAAAACACCTATTTCGTCATTTCCCTAAAGGCATAGATAAAATTATACCTTCAAATTTAAATGAAATCATTAAATAATTGAAGACATTTTGGTATCAAAATAAATACTAATGTGCTTTTCTGTTATTTATGTATTTTTTCCATATTAACTTTTAATTATTCATTAAAATCACATAATTCAGTTCTGCTAACCCCTCAACCCCATTACATTAATGGTTCTCCTCCCATAAATACAGTTGTATAATTCATGATAGAATGTACAGCAGCAAGTGACACAGGACAGCAAAGAAAGGCAAGTTACTCCTTAGTTTTTCGATATTTTGTTGATTTTAGTTTTTATATCACGGTTGTCAAACTCAGTGACTCAACATCGTAAAAAAAGATAAACCTATTAGTTTGTTATAGATTGTTTTAATTTCAAGAAAATGTAAAAATTCTGAATCTCATGGAAGCTCTCTCTGGTATTCACACATGGATCAATGGCCAATATTTGCAAAAATCAACCCTGTCTCAAACACTACAACTAACTTCTGAGCTGGATTACCTTCAGGCACAACATCTCAGGGTCTGTTATTGCACTTTTTAAGTGACAGGCCCTGTACATATAAATAATATGTATGTACTCATGTATATTACATATTTCATAAATATAAATATGTATGTTTTTGAATCACATTTCATTTTAAGAATGTGGCTGCATTATTTGACTCATAAATACAATTAGTAATTAATAATCTTAATTGCATTTTAATTTCTTGTTTTAAGACTGCTCATTGACCTGTGATGCTAAAGACCTGATTTTTTGCCAAAAAAGGATTTTGATAAATAAGCATGTTGCAGCAGTAACCCATGCTGTGCAGAACTCATTCCTCATGCTAAACAGATAATGATGAGGGTTTAACATCAAGTTAAAAAAGATCAAGTTAAACTACTTATAGGTAATATTAAACAGGCATTTCAAAGTCCAAATATTTTATAAGAGCACATTAAACATCAGCAAAGAAAAAATAACAGAACACCTCACTCATTGCACAGAGTGAGAAGATAGCAAGGTGCAGCATGCTTATAACAACAGTTGAATTAATAACCATATCACCACACAACATGACATGAAACTACCTCAATACAATGTACACATAAAGAATTACTTACGATAAGTCAGTAATACCTATCAACTCGGGAGCTCAGTTCTCACCTCCTTCTACAGATGTGTGGTGGAGAGCGTCTTGTGCTCCAGCATCAACGTGTGGCATGGAAGCTGCTCTGCTGCAGACAGGAAAGCTCTGCAGAGAGTGGTGAAGGCTGTACAGAGGACTGTTGGAGTCAGCCTCCCCAGCACCACAGACATTTACACCTCCAGATCCAGGAAGAGGGCCTCCGGCATCATGAAGGACCCCACACACCCAGCACACTCACTTTTTGTCCCGCTCCCCTCAGGCAGGAGGCTGCGGATCATCAAGTGTAAAACCACCAGACTGAGAAACAGCTTCATTCCTGAAGCTGTGAGACTCTCAAACACACGCAAGGACAATTAGAAATGAAAAACACTTTCTCATTTAACCGGTACTGTTCACTTTAATATCACACTTTAAAATGTCATTTTAAAATGTCACTTAATATGTCACTTGCACTCCGAATTTTCATTGCTGCTATGTCCGAAGTCCCATATTGTAGATTCTATGTCCATATTGTAGATTCTGTGTAGTTAAATCCTATTTCTCGTATAGTTCTTTATATTTTATTATATTATTTGCACTCCAAATTTTCATTGCTGCTATGTCCGAAGTCACATATTGTAGATTCTGTGTCCATATTGTAGATTCTGTGTAGTAAAATCCTATTCTCGCATAGTTCTTATATTTTATTATATTATTTAAAATTACTATCAGGGTGTAAACTGGACCGGGGGATTAGAATTTCGTCCCACCTCATGTACCACATGTGATGTGATGACAAATAAAAATTCCCTGATTCCTTGATTCCAACTACAAAGGAATCGTCTGTAGCTTTCAGAGTGCCGAAAAACATAAACCAGGGCAGCCAACGTTTCGAAAAACCTCGGAGTGAGATTTGGTGATGCCAAACCAAAATTTTGCCGCATACACACGAGGAAGACATAAGACACAGCAGGTCTCATTTTGTGCATGTTTAATCAAACATTTATTTGTAAATACATGTTTTTTACACAAAAAAATTGCCAAAAAGTTAAATTAATAAGGTCATGGTCAAAGTGCAACTGAAACAAAGTACCAACAAAAAGGGTCAACGAGTATCAAGTCTCAGACAAGTAAAGTTTAACAGAAAATAATAAAGTAAACACATAGGAACAATATATGATTACAGGTATATTGTAAATTTCATGTGGGAAACGATCCGACAAAGACAAACGGAAACATCAGGTAATCAAAAATAGGAGAAAACAAAAAGAACTTCAAAATAAAACAGGAAACAACCCAACTAAACAAAGAAAGTGGCACCAAGGCAAGACAGGGTATTTACCAATCTCAAGATCTGGGTTCCTTGTTGTTCTGGCGTGTGGCCTTTTTTGATGCCTTTATTATGATGGCTTCCACTCAAGGAAAGGCCGAGGCCATGTTAATTGTCATTATTGATATCAGTGTTCCAGAGCAAAACCTGGTCTTGGTCTTATGTAGTCCTACCAACAAAAAGACCAGCTCTGCATCTGCACTGGAGTAGGGAAGCACTAGGACCAGCTTTGCAATTGTTGCAAGCCTCTGGTACAGTTTTATTCCGTTCTCCTGTGAGAAATCAGTCAACAACATAGTGGAAGTAAGCTCTTAAGTGTTATAGTTTTTTCATGTTTTCTGTAAGTTGATGGATAGTTAATTATTAAAATATGCAAAATCTTTACTGTAAAACTTAATAAAAGATAGAAACTCTACCAAACTTGGATAAAACAAAGTGTTCTTCAGCTGTACCATATGGAAGAACAATTTAAGGCTGATTTAGGGTGAGTGGGTCACATGACCTGATAGCTATTGGAGAAACATTCAAAATCGTTACAGTAAAAATTATTACAAAATATATAAAATGGATTAAAGTTGGATAAAACCAAGTGTGCTTTATCTGTGTCATCCTGTAGAATAGACAGCATTTTTTTGTCATTGTGTGCCATAACAACAAAGCTATTGATTATTTTTTCTCAAGAGTTTTCGGTTTGGAAATTTATTGTCAACCTTGTTTCCTTGTAGGGAGATACCAGAGAGCCGAAGAAGCAATTGAATATTCTACCTCAAACTAACTTCAGTGTGGTGGTTCAACACAAAGGTCACAAATAAACTGAGCCAGGGCCGGACTGGGAGATTTTTTGAGTCCAGTAGTCAGCGACCCAACCAGGCCACCCTGGCCTTGCCCACAAACGCATGATTACAACCACACTTAAATACATTGGCACAAGCAGAACGCATTTGTTTGCGCTTGCACACAAACACACACACACACACACACACACACACACACACACACACACACTTATAGCAAATTACAAATAAAACTCCACAAATAGGGCCAACAGTGATTTCTGAGGTTGTATTATACAAACATAATATGTATTATATAATTATAAGTGCAAAGATTAGAGCTATATTGAGTCATATCATATAAAAATATCACCTGCCTTCATACGGAGAATACTAAAGACTGATTTGGTCTTGCATTCATTTACATGATAATGGTAAGATTATTATATTATTATTATTCCCCTTTGTTGCACATATTAATAATTTGGAACGGAATTTGTATTATTATGATTAATAATAATCATCATAATAATAATAATAATAATAATACAATGGCTTGTAAATCAGGGATTTTAAAATCCCAATCTGTTTTTAATTTTAAGGCTAAACCTATATAGGCTCCATATTTACTCTGTGTAGCATGAATGTGTGCAGCCTCAAGTACCTTTGGGGATTTCTTGACATCAGACTGTGTTTAAACTTTAAAGACAAAATGTTTGTACAAAAACTGTTCTTTCCACTTCCTTTCACCCGGTTGGGAGACAGAGTCTCTTGCCTCTCACGAGCATCGCTCGCTAGTGGCGCTAGTTACCGGCATAGATATACATAATAAAGGCTAGATGTCTGATCCACGCTGCCGACCAATGGAGTCGAACATCCGTACTTGCTGCCATCTTGCCACAGTCAGCTCGCCCACTCGTACAGTATACTGTAATACTGCATGTTTTTGTAAATAGCCCAAACCTGCTCAATTTTCAACGATATTTGAAAGGTTTGGTTTGTGATGAACATCAGAGGTGTAGTTACGACACTGCATAATTACGAATAATTATAACCATAGGGCTTTCATATGAAAATAGCAAACACACACAAGGAAATCATGTTAAATCAAATGAACTACTAAAACTCAGTGTTAGGAATGGCAAAATTACATGTATAATAAATATAACAATATTTACATAATATTGTACATAATTTAGAATGTAGTTTATAATAATGCATATCACTTTATGCACAATAATATGCTTCAAATTTGGGTTACATTGTTACGGTGTGGGTTACATTGATAATTGGAAAACCTTTTGGGGAAAAACCTGGTCTGATCCGGAGAGACCGCATCCACCCCACTCTAATTATTCAAACTTTCTCATTCCTCAAAGTACTGGGAGAGGTGGAGGAGTAGGAAGCACTTTTCAATCATATTTATTAATTAATCCCGA
Source organism: Orestias chungarensis (assembly GCA_032876305.1). Classification (NCBI taxonomy): domain Eukaryota; kingdom Metazoa; phylum Chordata; class Actinopteri; order Cyprinodontiformes; family Cyprinodontidae; genus Orestias; species Orestias chungarensis. The sequence goes on along the minus strand of JAVLVB010000682.1, from coordinate 8,691 downwards.
CTAATAGTTATAGTTCTTTTGAACATTTAACCCTCAGCCTTCCTCATCCAACCTCTAAAAGAATTAAACCACTTCTGTTTGTTATTTTGTATCATCTGCCAAGTCCTTAATCTGAATTTATGATCAGATCTCAGATTTTTTCTCTGAACTAAATGTAGTCTTTACTGCCATTTTAGACTCAATTGGCTTCACTCAAAAAATCCAAACACCTACCCACTCTCTTGGTCACACTTTAGACCTTGTGCTGACTTATGGCATTGAGTGTGAAAAAGTTACAGTACTGCCTCATAACCCTCTCCTTTCTGACCATTTTTTGACAACTTTTGAGTTCTTTTTCACTGACTACTTAAAATCTGAAAGAAAATGTCTTTATAGTAGGTTTCTATCAGAGAATGCTGTTACAGCCTTTAAAGAATCCATTCCACCTGTAATTTCTTCAGTATTTCAGAGAAAAGCAGTGGAGGGCAACAAATTAATTTCATGCCCTACACAGATTGATGCTGTTGTTCATAGTATTACGTCCTCATTGCGTACATTAGACAACGTAGCCCCCATAAAAAGCAAAGTGATTACTCATAGGAGGTTGGCCCCCTGGTTTAATTCAGAACTTCCTACCTTGAAGGGAAACGCCAGCAAATTTGAGAAGAAATGGCTGTTTTCACTTTTAGAGGAGTCCTATTTATCCTGGAAAAACAGCGTGCTTCTGTATAAAAGGACCCTGCCCCAAGGTAGATCTGCATATTTTACATTACTAATAGAGGAGAATAAGAACAATCCTAGGTTTCTTTTTAATACAGTTGCTAAACTTACGAGAAACAAAAACTCTGTTATATCACCCATTCCTCCAACTCTTAACTGTAATGACTTTATGGAGTTCTTTATTGATAAAATTGAATCTATTAAAACTAAAATTGATGGCATCCTACCAAACTTAACTACTACCTCAGTAAGCAATGAGCTATTGAATGTGGCTCTGGAGCCTGATCTCTGTTTGAAGTGTTTAGTTCCAGTTGAGCCTTCTGAGGTTTCAAAAATATTTTCTTCATCTGGGCTTTCAACTTGTATGTTGGATCCAATCCGGACAAAATTGTTTAAAGAAGTATTTCCTATTATTATTACCCCCATTTTGGAAATGATTAATTTGTCATTAGTGAATGGTTATATACCAGAGGCTCTTAAAGTAGCTGTAATAAAACCCCTACTTAAGAAACCTTCTCTTGATCAAGAAGACTTAATAAATTACAGACCCATATATAATATTCATTTTTTAATCTAAAATCCTTGAAAAAATTGTTGCTAATCAACTGAGGGAGCATTTGATGAATAATGACCTATTTGAAGAATTTCAGACAGGTTTCAGAGCTCATCATAGCACTAAGACAGCTCTCCTTAAAGTTACAAATGATATTCTCATGGCCTCAGAAAATGGGCTCGTGTCTATTCTAGTTCTGTTAGATCTCAGTGCTGCTTTCCACACAATATCCTCATAGAAATACTCGAACGCACTGTGCGGATCAAGGGAACAGCACTAGGCTGGTTTAAATCGTATTTGTCTGATAGATCCCAGTTTGTTCTTCTAAATGACAAATCTTCTCTGCATTGTAAGGTTACTTGTGGAGTACCACAAGGTTCTGTACTTGGCCCAATTCTATTTACTATATATATGCTCCCTATTGGTAAAACCATCAGAAAGTATGGTGTTAATTTCCACTGTTATGCTGATAATACACAACTGTATTTATCTATAAATTCCGATGAACCCAGTCAGTTTGGTAGATTACAGGCATGTCTAGATAACATAAAAATGTGGATGGCTTTCTGCTCTTGAACTCTAAAAAGACAGAAGTTGTTATCTTTGGACCAGAAGCTCTAAAAAAGAAATTGCTTAGTCAGCCACTTGACCTGGATAGCATCAGGTTGGCGTCTGGTGACAATGTAAAGAACCTTGGGGTTATTTTGATCAGGAAATGTCTTTTAAGTCCCATATAAAACAGGTCTCTAAGATTTCCTTCTTTCACCTTAGGAATATAGCAAAAATTAAAAATATTTTCTCTAGTACAGATGCTTAAAAAAGTAGCCCATGCATTTGTTACTTCAAGGCTAGACTATTGTAACTCTTTATTAGCAGGAAGTTAACAAAATGCAATTAAAAGTCTACATTTGGTCCAAAATGCTGCAGCAAGAATTCTGATGAAACTTAAAAAGAGAGATCATATCTCCCCCAATTTTAGCTTCCCTTCATTGGCTCCCTGTCAAACGTAGAATAGATTTTAAGATTCTTCCTTTGACATATAAAGCCCTCAATAATCAAGCTCCATCGTATATCAGAGATCTGATTACTCCTTGTGTCCCTAACAGAGCACTTCACTCTAAGACTGCAGGTTTACTGGTGGTTCCTAGAATCTCTAAAAGCACAATGGGAGGCAGATCTTTTAGTTATTAGGCTCCTCTAGGCTTAGACTGCTGGAGGACAATCTGAACACTTCCTCTCTCTGCTACTTTCTTCCTTGTTCCAATCTGCTTAGTTACCTTTATTTCAACCTTGTTAACCTTTTGTTTTCTCTTAGTGTTCTTCTCTCCATAGTAACTAAACATGGTCTGGCGTTCTGTTAGCTGAGACAGCTTCTTGGATGAGAACCTGGGCTGAAATGCGTCAAGTGACGCTCTACAACTGCTGCTATAAACTCTTTTTTTTCAGTATCCTGTGCATCTAATTTAGTTTTCTGTCTCTTCAAACCCCCAGTCGGTCGTGGCAGACGGCTGCTTGTACTGAGCCAGGTTCTGCTGGAGGTTTCTTCCTGTTAAAGGGGAGTTTTTCCTCTCCGCTCTCGCTACATGCATGCTCAGTATGAGGGATTGCTGTAAAGTCAATGACAACACAAGCCAAAGTTTCGGTCTGCTGATTCCAGGGGAGTGAATGCTGCAAGTCAATGACTCGATGCAATTTGTTGGGATTCCTTAGATTGGAAACTTTTTGAAATTGATTTCTTTATGATGTATCTTTGATTTTAATTGATTTTCTTTTAAAGTACCTTGAGACGACATCTGTTGTAAATTTGCACTATATAAATAAACTGATTTTTGATTCTTTAATAATAGTAAACTAATAGAAAGTGGAAGCAACAGGTGTGTTGTGTCTTGATATGTGGCAGAAAAACACTGAACTGCAATGCTAATGTTTTAATAATTTTAACAATTTCAACAATAATAAAGAAAATTACAACAGCAATACTAGTAACAACATCTACCTGTCTATATATCTATGTCAGGTTGAGTCCTTTCAGTGCCATTTTCAGGTTGTCCACAGGGGGTCGCCAGAGCCTCCTCTGCTGGAGCACCTTCTCCACCAGCTTCTTCACCTGCCCAGTTGTAACCAATTGACGCCAACGAGCTGAAGCAGTATAGAGGAGCGGTGGATCAGCTACTCGTCGCCTGGAGCAGGGTAGAGGAGCTGGAAGCGGACAGCGGACCCAAACGTGAAGAGAAAGTTTGGAACTGATCTTTTGAAAAAGCAAAGTGAAGAAAGTACAGAAGACACTGATAGTGAAGGCACTGAGGAAAAAACAGAAGAATCGCAAAACCCAACTATGAATATTATAGTAAGATATTATGAAGGAAAAGAGGTTAAGAAAATTGATCCACTGAAGTCATTAAACATGCTTAGATACTGAGAGACGGAAATCTTTTGATTGGATGTAATTCGGAAGTTCAGGTGGAAAAGGCGAAGAAACTTGGGTGGGTGTGTAAAGTCAAAGTTAGAACAGTTGTTAGAGTGGATGAAAAAATAAATAATGAAAGTACAGGAATTATCGCAGGAGTGCCTTTAAGTGTAAATATGAAAGATTTAGTTGGGAAGTTAAAAGAAAGACATAGGGAGGTAAAATGTGCACGAAGACTGACAAAGGGTCCAGAGAAAGTTGGTACTCTCTTGGTGGAGTTTGAAACAAAAGAAGTGCCAAAGGAGGTTTTCTTTGGTTTGATAAGATTTGGTGTCAGGGAATTTGTGCCTAAACCAGTAAAATGTTTCAACTCTCAGGAATTTGGCTATGTTGCAAAAATATGTAAAGGAAAAAGGAGATGTGCCCAATGTTCTGGAGACCATGAATATGGAAAATGTGGAGTTGGAGTAGAGCCAAAGTGCTGTAGCTGTGGAGGAGAGCTTTTTGGGGATGTGAAGGGATGAAACGGCAAACATTTATACAGAATAATCTTAATAATCCACTTTATTTGCCAGGTACATACAGGACATACTAGGAATTTGTTTTGGTGTAATTACATTGAGGCAGCCATTTGCAGCTTCAGATTGGTGTAATCACACCAAGGAGGCCATTTGCGGCGCCAATAGCACATAGGGTCTTGCCTAAGGACACGCACTGGAGGCTGTCGTCTCTTTGACCTGGGCTGGAGTTGAACCTCAGTGTTGATGTCAGGTGTCATTCCAGTTGAGCTATCCAGCCACCACAACCTTAGAAAACTAAGGTTATGCAAAAAGTAACATATGCAGAAGCATGGACGAAATTTAGATTTCAAAAGAAAATATGTTGCTGTATATGTTTTGATTGTAGACCTGGGATGAATGCTTAACTTTTGTAGAAGACATAATTAGTATACTTTTTAAATTCATGCAAACTTAGTTGATTGTGCTTGTAGTCTGAGAACTTTTATTTATAATTCCCTGATTAAAATATTCATTTAATTGAAACAGTTTCTCGTTGAAATCAGATTACATGACAAAAAATCTCAATTGTGCAAAAACAAATGACCAATTTATTGTAAAATATGAAAAATGCAAAAAAGGAAAGTAAAATATAAAACAAGCTTTAAAATAAAGAACCACTTTTACAATTTACTACAACTACTATACTATTTCTATACTATAACTATTTACATACATATACATGCACCCGCACACACACACACTCCCCGGCCAGCACAGCGTTCCACAGCTTCTCCATGATGTAGTCCGTGTGCTGCGAGTTCTCCAGCACCAGGTAGAACAGATAGCGGCATAGAAAGTGCACCACTCTGCCGTCCCAGGGGCGCAGCGGCTGTCCGGCCTCGCCGAACACATCCATGCGGACCAGCTGGCGCAGCTGCTTAATTAAACAAAACTGGCAATATAAAATATTTCTGTGATACCAAATCGGACATTTGAAAAAGTTCAGGGGACATGTCCCCTGTGCCCCCCACCCAAAAACTCATGTGTGGAAGCATGTAAAACGGTTGAAAAAGAGAACCAAAATGTGAAATCTTTGACAGGAGAATCATTAATTCAAAAGGCTATGGAGATGGTTAAAAGGAAAATAGCAGAGGAAAAAAAGAAAATGGTGACTTCTATTGCAGGAGAAATCAAAGACGGAAAGGATTCAGATTATTTTTAAGGCAGCATGCCATAGTTTAGATTTGAAGAATATTCGATGGGAAGATATAAGGGGAGAACTATGTAGTCGAGCAAGTCAAGAAGGATAATTTTAATCTTACAGTGGAATGCAAGAAGTCTTCTGTCAAATGGTCAAGATTTTAAACAGTTTATTTATGAGCAGGAAGTTAAACCTGGTATAATTTTTATACAGGAAACATGGCTGAAGCCTTTTTTGGACTTCAGAGTATATGGAAATATTCCAGTAAGAAATGATAGAAAAGAAGGAAATGGGGGGTGGGTGTCTTTCTCTGATTATGGAAGGTATTCCATATAAAATAACTGAGAGGAAAGGGGACTTGGAGTATGTAACAATTGAAATATGGATAGAAGAGAAGGAAATTTTGATCATAAACTTTTATAATCCTTTCAAGAAGTTTGAAATAAGTAAACTTGAGGAGATGGATATGAAAGGAAATATTTAAAATTGCTATCAGGGTGTAAACTGGACCGGGGGATGTACCACATGTGATGTGATGACAAATAAAAATTCCTTGATTCCTTGATTCCTTGAAATATTATCTGGTGTGGAGATTTTAATGCGCATCATTCATTTTTTTTTTTTTTTTCTCCAGCTCTCGAAGAAGGCGGACGTGTTTCTCTCTTTCTCCCGACCTTACCCTTATCTATCCTGCTTCAGCCCTGAGTTTGTGTCTTTCATTCTCTTTTGGAGCATCTTTTTACATATCTTCCGAAACCGAAAATATGGATCTGGTCAGCTGGTCTCTCAACGCAATTGATCAAATTTTCCTCACGGGAAGACAGGGCAAAGGGGAACCCTCGTGTCCAGACGGGACAGCGTTCGCAGGATATACAATGGATTCCTGGATGAAGTGGAAGATTATGTGTCTGTCGAAAATGTCAGTCGAGGACGTGGAAGATCTATACATGATTGGATTTATGATGACAGGATTTCTGCTTTTTGGCGTCGGCGGTTACCTGATGCATCAGCAAAATAAGAAAACGCCGGCAATTGCCCTGGCCATTGAAAAGCGGCTGGGAGCGTATGAAGGCGTCTGGAGAGCGACCAACACTCAGACTGAGATGACGAACCGCAAACTGGATGGGATTCGTGAACCGGATCGCAGGCAGTTCTTATCCCCATTATGTGATTAGCAAGTTAAAAATAAGTCTTTTGGTAGTGATCATTATATGATAACCAGTAATATAAGGATGGGTCAGTTACAGAGTCCTGAAATAATAGGAGGAAAGTGGATATTTGGGAAAGCAAATTGGGAGAAATTTAATAAATTATGTGAATGTAAGATTTTAAATGTTCAAAATGATTTGAGTATTGAAAATATGAATCAAGCGATCAGTCAGTGTATTTTAGCAGCTGCTAAGCAGTCTATTCCAAAGACATCAGGGAAAAATAGGAGAAAGTTAGTTCTATGGTGGAATGATGAGTGTAAAACAGCAGTAGGAAATGATAAAGCATTTAAATTGGTTGAAAGGTCTTATAATTTTCAACATTTAATTGAATATAAAATATCACAGGCAAAATAAGAAGAGCAAAAAGTGCATGTTGGAGAGATTTTTGTTATGAAATTGGTGGCAGTATAAAGATTGGAGAAGTTTGGGGAATTATCAAAATGACAGGGAAAAGGCAGATATGTTAGTAAGCACGTTTGTAGAGATTCATAGTGGGAAAAACTTATCAGTTAATGAAATACTGTGAAGAGAGAAAATAAAAGGAAAAATGATGAAATTTTAAGAAGGAATGTGGGTAATACTGATGATCTGATGAATTATCCCTTCGCTATTCTCTATTGACAGTTTTTGTTTTTTGGGAGTAGTTTTTGATAAGAAATTAACTTGGGAAAATCCCATGGAACATATTATGAAGAATAGTAAAAAGGTTCTTAACATTATGAGGTGTTTAACAGGGCTGACATGGGATGCAAGTTTTGAATCACTTAAAAATGTTTAAGTGTCACTAATTTGGTCAAGAATAGATTATGGGAGTGTGGTGTATGGTTCAGCGGTTAAAACTAGGTTAAAAAAATTTGATGTTATTCAACCTGGAGCAATGAGAATTTGTTTAGAGGCAGTTAAATCAACTCAAGTATGTGCTTTACAAGTAGAATCAGGAGAAATGCCATTATCCATTATAAGACAACAGGTAAAGGTTAATTATTGGATAAATTTAAAAGGACATAAGGAAAATCATTCAGTTAAGAAAGTGTTAGAAAACTGTTGGGAGAGAGGAAAGGAACAAAGTGAATAGTTTTGGGTGGGTTGGTGATGATAGAGCAAAAACATTTAATATATATGATAAAGAGTTTAGTCCAACAGTATTGTGGCCTTTGAGACCTATATGGGCACATATTAATATAGACAGATCATTATCAAAAATTTAAAAAAGAAATATAACAGATATTTACCAAGAATTTGATAATAAAATGCAGAATAAATATAAGGATTATTTGCAAATTTATACTGATGGTTCGAAAGACCCAAAAAATGAAGCAACTAGTATAGTTGTAGTGATTCCTAATTTAAAGATTAATATTTCAAAAAGAATATCTATTTATCTGAGTATATATGGAGTAGAATTATGTGCTTTATTATTAGCTTTAGAATGGGCAGAGGATACTAATATAAATAAAATAATAGTTTGTAGTGATTCATTATCGGCATTGAGTATTGAAAAGGGACATACAAAAAATCATCAAAATATTTTATGAGGTTATGGCGGTTCCTCATAGAATATGTGAACAAAATAAAAGTAATATATTATTTTTGAACTCTGGTCATGTAGGTATTTTGGGTAACAAAAGAGCTGATAGGTTGGCTAAGGAGGCTATTGTTGAAGTCCTCCTTGACTTCCCCAGGTTGGTTGATCTCAGGGCAGCATATTCAGGTTCTCACAATGTTCAAATAAAAGATATAAACTCAGATCCTACTCAGTCAAAAAACGTCTTGCGGATCGTCCAAGTTTCCTTTCTGCAGAAAGGGAGAGCCGAGGCCGTTCTAGTGCAATGGCTCACTCGGGTCTGTAATGTTTGTAATGTTTTGCTTGTAAAATGAGTACCATTATCCACGTGTATTCTCTTTGGAGAACCATCCTTAGGAATCCAGTGATCGATCAACAAACAATTCTTCTATGAGCTCTGGAGGAAATACTAATCTGCCCCTAGGACCTCTTCAACAATCTTCTTTACGAACTGCCCCTCTATTCTTCCTTCTGCCATGTTGATGCATGCTGTGTAGGTGATGTTTGGAGCTTAAAGCTGTCATTGTAAAACTTTCTGAGATTACATGCTACCATG